>QXEO01000194.1:1670654-2210235 GCA_007115705.1 Dactylis glomerata | reverse complement strand
GGAGTGGTGTCCACTAGTGAAACTATGATCCCTAGGCCTTGTTTCCAAGCTTTGCACACCATTTAATTGCTGTTTTGTTACATGTTTGCTTGCTGCCATTTTTATTCCAGATTGTATGTACTACTCATAATCATCTATACCACTTGTATTTCATTATCTCTTCACCAAACTAGTGCACCTATACATCTGATAAGTGTATTGGGTGTGTTGGGGACACAAGACTTTCTGTATCATAATTGCAGGGTTGCTTGAGAGGGATAGCTTTAACCTCTAACCTCCCTGAGTTCGATAAACCTTGGGTGATCCACTTAAGGAAAACTTGCTGCTGTTCTACAAACCTCTGCACTTAGAGGCCCAAAAAGTGTCTACAAGAATAGAAGTGCGTAGACATCAAGCTCTTTTCTGGCGCCGTTGCTGGGGAGGTAAGGTAAAAGGTACTCGCATCCTCCTGTGTGAGTGCTCTGAGTTATTTCCTTTAGATTCTGCAATTACATCTTTTTGTTTCTGTCGTCGTGGTGAAACAACATATGCCATAGGATGGCTTAAATGGGGGCCGAACTAGATGCTGGAGGATTCGGGAGAGGGGAACGAGCTAAAGAGCACGACAGAAATGAACACAGATCTACCCAGGTTCGGGGCTCTCGTAAGGAGATAACACCCCTACTCCTGCTCTATTGGTTGTATATATGGATCGATGTAGTACACAACAATGGTGCTTCCAAGCTCTCTGCTAGAGAAGGAAGATGAACTGCTAAGTGTAGGAACACAGAGTGACCAACCCTCTACCAGGGCTCCCTATGCCACCTTATATAGTGGTGGCCAGGGTTACACTCCAAATAGGGCTTGCTGACGAAGGCACCGACCATTGACTTCCTCCCTGATTGCTCTCGATGGGACTTCATATCCCTGTACCTTGTACCTTTTGAACTGTGACCTTACCTCTCTGAGGTAAGCTCTGTACTTGTGCACAGTGAGGGTTGGTAGACCACCACTGTGCACCCTGCCACCATACTCTGCTACCATGCTTGGATGTTTCCTTCCTTGATTGTAGGGATGTGACACACTAGCTGACTTATGTATCCCGGATATGACCGTTGGCCACACGCCGGACATATATGCCGGATCAACGACCTATGAAGGTCGAGTAATCCGGCCTCCCCTGCTCCTGCACAATACACCAAATGGTTAGGCCGGCATATCTGAGTATTTGCCGGCACATATATATTAGTATTCCGGTTAATCCGGCATATCCAAGTATCAGCCGGGATACACACATATGCCGGCCTGGCCGATACTCTTATATTCCGGCCAGGCCCTTCCTTGATAACCCGGCATAAGTCAACCATAGACCAGGCATCTTTCTAGTCTCTTGACCCTACCGGGGGTCATCCCCCCGACACTAGTCCCCGAAGCTGCCGAGGTTCCCCAGTCACAACTGTGGAGCCTTGGCAGGTTCAACATATTTTCTTCATTATACCCCGGCGATCAGATTAGATGCCGGCATATCCTTACATATGCCGGCCTCTGTTCCTCTTCCACAAGTTATTCCGGCCGGTCCCAAGGGTATTCCGGTCGGAACGCATACATCGGGCAATTGTTCCGACATATAGACGAGTCTTCCTTGAGAAGCCACGCCTGACAATTTGCATCGAAACTTGGAACCATCCTGTCGCCTCGAACGGTCACCCACGATGTGACGGTTCACAGTGCAGTAACTCCTCGCCATCATTGCGTCATGGCATGGTTACAGGAACCGCCGCCCCACTCCATGCCGCCACGTGGCAGCTCGCCGCAGAAACGGTCGGGGGAGTGGAACACTCCCACGATCCCCACGACCCTGCCTCTTCGGTATAAATATGGGGTGGGGGTAAACTTGCTCTTTTTACCCCCGCCACAGTGCCTTCTTCCTCTTCTGCTCTCCTGCTGCTTGCGCTTCGCCGCCGGACCGAGGGACAGAGAGAAAGCTCTGCCGCCGTCGCCCACCTGCACGCCGGCGCATCCGCTCGCCGACGCCCGGCGTCATTGTCGACGACGCCGCCGCCGCCTCTTCTCCCCGCAGCATTGCAGGGAGATTGGATCTTCCTCTGCACACTTGCCGCCGCCGCCTTTCACCGCCGGCCAAACTCCGTGAGTTCCTCTCTCCCTCTGTTCTTCCTCTTTGATGCTTCTTCATAGCTTCGCATTGGTAGCCATATCCGCATAGATCTAGTGCAGTTCCTCTCTGGATTCGACTAGCATTGCTAACAGCGCTCACAGGTGTTCTTCCTTAGAAGTTTTACCCTGATTTGTTTCATATTTTAACTGTCTCGGTAGATCTTTTTATCTCTGCTAACACTGGTGAGGGCGGTATGCCGGAGAGACTAACCTCCCTCTTTTCTCCGGCCTTGATAGGAATTACACCACGGACTCCGGCTCTCACGCCTTATCCCGGCCACCAAGATGGCATCTTCAAGCATGACGGGGACCTCGGCCTCTGAGGAAGATACCTCGGCCCGAGCCCAAGGACGCTCCGGCTGGGAGGGGTCGGAGGTCACTCCGGCCGACATATCCTGGGTCACCTCCACCAGGAGAGTCCCGGAGGGCGTAGCATGCCGGCTACCAGCGGGAGAAACTGTGCCGGCACCTGAACCCGGCGAACGCGTCGTCTCATCGCCCACTTCGAGCGGGGCTTTGGTCTGCCGGTGTCAGACTTCTTCCGGGAGTTCCTCAACACCTACGATCTACAACCTCATCATATCCCGGCCAACGCCGTGATGATCCTCTCCGCCTTCGCTGCTTTTTGCGAGGGCTATGCCGGCATCGAGCCCCTAACCCAAGGCTGGGCGAAATACTTCCAACTGCGAAGCAAGTGGTCCAGGAGCCGCCCCGGAGCAAGGATGACCCGCCGGAGACGGCTCAGGAAAAGAAGGACCGCCCCATGACCCTCTGTGGCGCGGCCACCATCATGTCCCGAAAGGGCTCGGACTTCCCCAAGGTGGAGCTCCTAGAATCTTGCAAGAAGTGGCAGAAGAGCTTCTTCTACGTCAAGAACACCACTGACGAGGATCTGCTCAACCTGCCGCCATTTGTGGACGAGCCACCCTTGGCTATGACGAACTGGACCTACAACCCGAAGACCTCGGTGATGCCGGTGAATGCGCTTCACCGGGTTAAAGGCGAGCTCCGGGATGCCGGTCTTACTCCTCAAGACCTGGTGGCCTGCTATATAAGCCGGCGCGTCTCCCCTCTGCAGCGCCGGTCGCACAAGATCTGCCAGATGAGCGGGCCAATGGACCCCACCCGGCATTCCACTCACGAGCTGACTCCGGCCGACATTCTGCGCCGATTAAGGATGTTTGCAAGTCCTCTCAGGCCACTTTTGCCTGGGGGCTAGAACCGTACAGCCGGGATAGGCCCGCCAACGGTAAACCATCTTATCCGATACATAAAGTGTGTGTCCGGCACATAGATACTTATGCCGACACATGTCTATTTGCCGACACATATTATATTGATCCGATATACCTCTTCCACCGGCATATTTCTTTGTCTGAATACTTGACTTTGCTGTTTATACAGAAATTCAGCTTCCAAGCCATGGAGAACTCCCGGATCAAGATCGCAGCGGACCGCACTGTTGCGGATGTTGAAGATCCGGATCATTGGGATAAGCTACCCAGGAGCACCCGCGCTGCAGCTGCCATGGGTAAGGGCTCTTCATCCCGGCATAGTACTCAAGACCGGAGTGAGATTGATTCTGACGAGGAGATCCTGCTGTACTATGACCCGATGCCACTTGCATATGCCTTTCCAGAAACACCCATTGCTTACGAGTTTCCAATGCCGTCCTCAGCTATCCCGGACGAAATGGTCGTCGATGCTGCCCCTCTGAACCAGGGACCTCCTTCCACCGGCGGACGTGCCGGCCGGAAGCGAGGTGTGAAGCCCCAGCCTGACACTCCTCAGTCACAGAAGAGGCAGAAGGTTGGCGTGCCCAAAACGAAGAAACAGAGGCCAGTTGCCTCGGGGTAAATCTTAATCTCTTCTCATTGTCTCATCTCCGACATATCTCATGCCCATCTTATTAACTTGGTGTTTTTTCTCTCTTTCAGTGCTCCTCTCGCGCCGGAACAAGCTTCTGGCTCGAGTGGCGACCCGAAGGTTACCAAGCCCGCGGCCCCTTCTACCTCCGACATTCCCTCTGCTAGTCACACGACCTCACCGGCGCCGGCATCTTCGCCTGCGCCCGACAAGACCACCTCCCGGCGAAGGACGTCCCTCCGCCGGCACAAGACACCTCTGCCCCCGACGTCCACATGGACTCGGGGGCTCAACAGGAACCTCCGGCTCCTGATGTCCACATGGACACAGGAGCCCACCAAGAAGCCCCAGACTCCGGCGCGCCCACCAGCGACGCCGGCACAACTGACGACGCCGGCGCAAGCGACAAGAGCGCCGGCACAGACATCAAGGGCAAAGGCCCTTTAGTGCTGGAAGTCCGGACTTTTCCGGATCCTGCTCCCGCTGGCCAAGAAGCACCGGCCGCGCCGGAACAGCCCGCACCCGAGACTCCTTCAGCTGACAAGACCCCAGCACCGGCCAAGACCACTGCACCGGCCAAGACCACTGCACCGGCCAAGTCCACTGCCCCGGCCAAGACCACTGCACCGGCCCAGACCGGCACGTTGAAGATTCAGCCGGCCAAGTCCGGCACACCATCTGCCGCAACTGCTCCTCCTAAGGCAGCGTCCCGGACCAGCTCTGCTCTGGCCCTGCATCTTGGCAGGGCAGCAGCCCGGCCGGGGTACCGGACCAGCTTCTTCGACACCCCAGAACTCGAGGGCCTCGTCCCTCTTGCGACGAAAAGTGATCAGAGCCTCGGCTCTCTTAAGGAGCAGTGCACCAAGTGGAACGACGCCAGCAACATGGACACTGCGGACTCAAGGAGCAAGAAGCTGGCCGAAGCCAAGACCAGTGGCGACCCAAGCGACTTCCTGGCAGCGAAGCCCATACCGATCGCCAGCGAGCTCCTCAGCATCCAGCAAAGACTTCACAAGTTGGCCTCTGCCACCAACGTAAGTCCTCTCTATTTACACACATATCCCCAGTCCCCGAAAATGTCGGCTGTCCGGGATATGGACATCCGGGATTTTCTCATAGTCCTTTAGCTAGCTTCTTTTGAATTAACTGCCGACATATGAGCTCGATCCGAGCTTCAAATCCTAGTCACCGAGGGCCGGGATAGGTGCGCAGCACCTGTGCCGGGTCTTTAACAATTTCACATCTCTATTATCTTTCAAATCCTCTTGACCGGGATATAAGCTCGATTCGAGCTTCAAATCCTAGTCATCGAGAGCCGGGATAGGTGCGCAGCACCTGTGCCGGGTCTTTAAAAGAATGATCACTTGATAAAATCTTCACTTTAATTATCATGTCAAATTTCTCTGCTGACATTTCAAATCCCGGCATTTTTGCAGCGCATGAACAACACCCGGGCCGACATGTTCCATGAGTTGGTGTGCGAGCACCGGAAGCTATCTGACGCACACAGCAAGCTTCAGCAGGAGCTGTCCCAGAAAGGTAATCTTTGCCGACATACTGCTGTATGCCGGATATCTTTCCTCTCTTTACTTTGCAATGCTTACTCTTGCCGACACGTAACCTTGTGCCGACATTCTTCAGCTGGTGCCGAAGCGCAAGTCACCGAGCTTCTCAAGAGGGTGAAAGAGCTTACTGGTATGCCGGATCCTGCTGTTACCCGGATAGCTACTTTATACTTCAAATCCTTTACTCTTTGTCACTGTTTTCTTTCTTCAAATCCTTTTAACTTGAAATCTTTGCAGATGAGAAGGCTGCACTGGAGGCACGCCACCAGGATTGTGTGTCCTCGGTGGATGTGGCCAAGCAACTGGACGACCGGGATGCCGGTCACAAGGCCGAGGTTGAGCAGTTGAAGGGCCGGATCACCGAGCTGCTGGACGAAAAGGAACAGAGGGAGGGCCTACTGAAGAAAACCCAGACCCTGCTTGTTACCTCCGAGACTGATGCCGCCAACGCCCATGCTGAACTGGATAGCCTGAAGGAGCAGGCCACCAAATGGGAGGTTACAGTTGCACAGCTGAATGCCGACCTTGCCCGTAAGCTTCAAATCCTTTCCCCTTTTATCCTTCCCGACATAGTGTAATCTTTTCCGGCATAGCATCTATGCCGACATATTTTCCTTTTGCTAACATTGTTTCTATTCTGCAGGCATGTTTCCCGCTTCCGTCGCTGACGTTGAGAGGGCTTTGCAGTTGGACCGAGAAAACCGGGGTGTTCCGGTTGACTCGCCCAACTGGGACATGTCGGAGCAGCTGCTGGCCCTGCAGTCCCGGAAGGAGGCCATGACCCTTTACACTGAAGAGCTCTTCTACGGCGCCCAGGAGGCATTCTCTGCCCTCTGGCCGGGACAAAGGACTCCCACTGACCCGGTTGACCTCGGCAACGACCTGCAGCTTGCCAAGGTTCGCCTCCGGGAGTGGCGAGATTCCGGCGCGAGGGTTGGAGCTGACGAAGCCCTCAGCTACTTCTTGTCTTGGTATGAAAAGGCAGACTTGGAGACTTTGCGCACCGTGCGCGAAGGATCCATCTGGACCACGGATCCGGATCATATCCGTCGCCGCAAGGAGTTGGCCCATAGTTATGTGGACTATGCCGACACCGACAAATTCGTCCGGGACATCCGCGAGCCGGAGAAGAATGACGATGCCGGGACATCTGCCGCTGCTGAGGGTTCCGACTCCAGCCAAGATGAAGATGAAGCTGAGGAAGCCGACACTGAAGCTCCGGAACAGGCATCTGCCCCGGGCGGAGGCGACGGCTCCATTCCATCTGCTGGGTCCGGCACACCTGAGGCCGACATCTCGACTGCTACTCTGCTCCACCTGCTGGCGGCCCCGCGTCTGCCCCTTGAATCTTTGCACCAAAAACACTTTAAGCTTTATCAGATCCCCGGTATGCCGGGTGCAGTTGTAAGATATACGTTTTAATTTCCTTTGGTTTGCTACCTGAACAAGTTTTATCTTGGTTTGCTTGTTATCAATGCCGGATCATCTTTTGGCTAAGTCACCGAGTTGTTTTCCTGTTTCCTCAATTTCACAACCTTGGCTGCTTGTCTACCTTATTTGGCTTTCGACGTATGAGTCTCAAGGTTGCTTCATCGAACATACAGTACTTAACTTTGAAACTTAGACTTCAAATCATCCGACACTTCCAATTTTAACTTTAGCTTTAACGAAAATGTCGGTTCGCTTGCTTTACATTTCCTTAGCCGTTTTCCATGTGTAGACAATCTCCGACATCTACTCTTGCTAGCCATGAAGCCTGGTTTCGGACAGCAGCTAAGTCAAAGAGTGGCCTTTGGTGCCGACACATTACTAGGCCGACATAGGAAACATTCGGATCAAGCCAGCCGGCATATAACAAAAAAAAACAGTAAATAAACAACAGCATATCTCGGAGGCAGTGCCCGCTCTCTTCGGGATGCCGGCATTTCATTCTCTAGTCTTGTGCCGGCCTAACGTGCTGGCTCCCAAAGTAAAATATGGAAATACATACATTGTGCTGCTCAGGAGTAAAAGGGGCGCAGTAGAGCTATGTTCCATGGCCTCTTGGTTTCTTCTCCGGACCTGTCTGCCTTATTCTTCTTGGGGTCCTGCGCATCTATAAGATAATAGGCATCATTGTGCAGAGCTCTGCTCACAATGAATGGTCCCTCCCATGGAGGAGTTAACTTATGCCGGCCTTCTGTTCCTTGCTTTAGCCGGAGTACTAGATCTCCCTCTTGAAATCTCCTTGGATTTACCTTCTGCGCATGATAGCGTCTGAGGTTCTGCTGGTACACTGCTGTCCTTGACAGAGTTATTTCCCTTGCTTCCTCTAGCAGATCAACATCATTTTCTCTGGCTTCTTTAGCCTCTTCCTCAGTATATAGCACTATTCTTGGTGCATCATGTATTACATCTGTTGGAAGCACAGCTTCTGCTCCATACACCAGGAAAAATGGTGTGTAGCCTGTTGATCTATTCGGAGTTGTCCTCAAACTCCAAAGCACTGCCGGCAACTCATCTAGCCAACATCCCGGAGTTTTCTCCAGTGGCTCTATCAGCCGGGGTTTTATGCCGGATAACACTAGCCCATTTGACCTCTCTACTTGGCCATTGGCACATGGGTGGGCGACCGACGCAACGTCCAGCCGGATTCCCACTTCCTCACAAAATCTGGCAAATGGCCCTTGGGCAAAGTTTGACCCATTGTCAGTGATGATGCTATGAGGAACACCATATCTCAAGATTATATCTTTTAAGAATTTCACTGCTCTGTGACCATCACACTTGCTTATGGGCTTCACTTCAATCCACTTGGTGAACTTGTCCACCATGACCAGGATATGGGTCATCCTTCCTCTGGCCGGCTTAAAAGCCCCGACCATATCCAGGCCCCAAACAGCAAAGGGCCAGGTTATTGGGATAGTTTTCAGGGCAGATGCCGGCTGATGAATTTGGTGGGCATACCTTTGACACCCATTGCATTTCCGCACTAAATCTTCTGCCTCTTGCAGTGCCGTCGGCCAATAGAAGCCATGCCGGAATACCTTTGCCACCAACGCCCTGGATGAAGCGTGGTGACCACACTCCCCCTGATGGATTTCCTGGAGCATCTCCAGACCTTCCGCAGATTTGACACATCTCTGCAATACCCCGGTGGCACTTCTCTTGTATATTTCTTTGTTTATGATGGTATACGCTTTGGATCTCCTTGTAATCTGGCGCGCCTCGGTTTCATCCGCCGGCACTTGGCCATCCACCAAAAAGTTCATAATAGGACGTGCCCATGAGGGCACTTCCCTGACAGTGAACACTGCCTGATCTATCTCCATCATTTCGACCGACACATAATCGATCTCCATGGGCTGCGAAGTCCCCGGGACTGTGGGATCAGTCCCGGGTATGCCGGAGCAGTCCCCGGGTATACCGGCACAACCTCTTGGTACATCTTGCCCTTGCCCTTAGCTCTGCTCCGGAATACTGCACTCACAGCATATGCCGGCCCAGTCCCCGGGACTGAGGAAACAGTCCCCGGGTTATCTGATATGGCTCCGGCATCTATCTCCATTGGAATTGCACCTTTCGGACTTGGCGGGACATAAATGGATGATGACTCCGGCGAGGGCTTGATTGATGGCTTCCTCAGATGCTCCAATGAAATGCCGGGCGGGATTGAATCTCGGGAAGACCCCAGCTTGGACAATGCATCGGCTGCATCATTCTGAGCCCGGAGAACGTGCCGGAACTCACAACCTTCAAAGTAACCACTTAACTGCTGTACCAGGAAACGGTAGGATGCCATGTTTGCATCATGAGCATCCCATATGCCAGAACATTGCTGGATTACCAAGTCAGAATCACCGAAACACATAATCCGGCGGATTCCTATGTCCTTAGACACCTTCAGGCCATGCACAAGTGCCTCGTATTCCGCCACATTATTTGATGCTGCGAAATGAATCTGCAGGACATATCTCAATTGGTCATTCTTTGGAGAGCTGAGAACTATGCCGGCACCCAAGCCATGGATTGTCTTCGACCCATCGAAATGCATCCTCCAATAGTTTGCATCTGGCAATGGCGGCTCGTACTGTATCTCGGCCCAGTCAATAAAGAAATCAGCCAACACCTGGGACTTGATTGTATCTCTCTTGTCATACTGTGGTGTATATGGTGAAAGCTCTATTGCCCACTTTGCTATCCGGCCGCTGGCATCTTTGTTGCTTATGATCTCCGAGATAGGGGCCTCGGCCACTACCCGGATCAGATGCTCTTGGAAGTAATGCTTGAGCTTCTTGGCCGCCATATAGACACCATAGGTCATCTTCTGATAGTGGGGGTAGTTTTGCTTTGAGGTAGAGAGGACTTCACTCAGGTAATATACTGGCCGCTGCACGGTTTTACCTCCTTCCTCTCGCTCTACTACCACCACTGCGCTGACAACTCTATTGGTTGCCGCTATATAGAGCAACATTGGCTCACGGGGCATTGGAGATGCTAACACCGGCGCTGTTGACAACAACTGCTTCAATTCCTTGAAAGCTGCATCTGCTTGCGTTGTCCAGACAAATGTTTCGGACTTCTTCATCAATTGATATAACGGCAGGGCTTTCTCTCCCAGCCGGCTTATGAAACGGCTCAGGGATGCGAGGCACCCAGTGAACTTCTGTACTTCCCTCAAATCTGTCGGCGGCTTCATCCTTTCTATGGCACGAATCTTGCCGGGATTCACCTCAATACCCCGGCTGGAGACAAGGAAGCCGAGCAACTTACCCGCCGGCACACCAAAGGTGCACTTAGCCGGATTCAACTTCATCCGGAATCTCCTTAGGTTCCCAAAGGTTTCCCGGAGATCATCTATGAGAGTCTTGCTCTCCTTGGTTTTTATGACGATATCATCGACATATACCTGCACATTTTTATCTATCTGATCGTGCAAACATTTTTGCATACACCTTTGGTAAGTTGCAGCCGACATTTCTTAAACCGAACGGCATAGTGAGATAGCAATAAGCCCCGTACGGGGTAATAAAGGATGTCTTTATTTGATCCGGCTCATACAAAGGGATCTGGTGGAAACCAGAATAGGCATCTACAAATGATAACAGTTCACATCCGGCTGTGGAATCAATCACTTGATCGATCCGAGGGAGCGGGAATGGATCTTTAGGACATGCCTTATTCAAGTTGGTGTAATCAACACACATCCGCCATACTTTCACTATGGCGGGCTCATCTTTCTTCTTTTCCACCAAAACTGGATTAGACACCCAATCCGGATGAAGCACTTCTTTGATAAAGCCAGAGGCTAAGAGCCTGGCCACTTCGTCCCAAATGGCTTTCCTTCTGTCACCGGCATTCCGCCGGAGCGGCTGCTTCACCGGCTTAGCATCCGGTCTCACATGTAATGCGTGCTCAGCCAACTCCCTCGGCACACCTTGCAGGTCTGAAGTAGACCATGCAAAGATATCCCGATTCTCACGGAGGAAGCTGGTGAGCTCGCTTTCCTATTTGGGATCCAAACTTGCCCCAACGAGGGCATGGCGCTCCGGGAAAGCTTCATCCAGAGGCACCTTTTTGACCTCCTTGCCTACTTGAAAAGAGGCACTGCCGCCGGGGTTCGACATGCCCGGCATAGATTTGCCGGCCACGACTGTCTCGGCAATCTCCACTGCTCGCTTGAGCCTCTTCCTTTCTTCTGCAATAATCAGAGTCTTGGCCAGGTTTGACCCGGCTGTGGCGCATGCCATTGAACGCTTGTAATCACCGATGATGGTAATTGCTCCTCCGGGCCCCGGTATCTTCATCTTCAGGTACGCAACATGCGTAGAGGCCATGAACTTGGCCAATGCCGGCCTTCCCAACAAAGCATGGTAGGGACTCTCCAGATCAACCACCTCGAACATGAGGTTTTCCACCCTGCAGTTATCTCGGCTGCCAAACATGACATCCATCCGGATCTTGCCCATCGGCGCACACGAAAGTCCCGGCACAATGCCGTGGAACGTGGTCTTGCTTGGTTCCAGCATATTCTCCTTGATTCCCAGCTTCTCCATCGTATCTCGATACATGATGTTGATGCTGCTGCCATTGTCAATGAGGACCTTGCTGAACCTCACGTTATTAGCCGGCCCGACAAATGTCGGATCCAACACTAGAGCATACCCGCCGGGGTTTGGCATGATCCTGGGATGATCTGCCCTGTCCCAGCCAATGGCCTGGTCAGACCAATGCATCAGTTTCAGAACTGCCGACATAACGGCGTTTACCTCCAAGCATCGCCGGTACAAGCTCTGCTTGTCTGTTCTCTCGGTCTCAAAGACCATATAACTCTGATCATACTCCTTGTACTCATTCCGGCCCGCTCCTGGACCTCCGGGATTATATTCCGGATTATAGCTCTGGTCAACTTGATTTACGCCGGCATTTCCGGCGTTGCTCTAGTTCCCGGGATTAACCAGCCTAGGTGGGACTGCCACTGTGTTTGCACCTGTCAACGGCGATGGAGCTGCCGGGACAGAGGGTCTAGCCGGTCCCCAGGGACCTGCACGACCTGCTAATATGTTGTCTAACCATGAACAGTTCCTTGTCAAATGATTTGCCGGCTTACCTGGCTGAAATGTGTGAAACACACAAGGCTTGTCCATGGCAAGACCCACTGTATACTTCGGCCACTGCTTCTTCTGTCCGGCGCCTCCGCCGGCATTCTTGTTGACCCAAACATTCTTTTTCTGGAAGGGCTACGCTTGCTGCTGCGGTTGTTGCTGCTGAGGCTGCTGATAGCCCTCATATCTCGGACGCTGGCTACTGCCGGCGCCCTCTTGCTCTTCCTCCACAGCTGCAACTTGTGCTGCCCCATACCGGTGATCCGGCCTTTCATCCCTTCTCTTGTTCCGGTTATCAGTGCGATAATATTGCCCTGGTCTTCCGGCGCTGTGGGTGTTCCCCTGGGTCTGCCCCTGTCCTTGTGAATCGAGACTGGGCTGCATGGGATCTCCCAGAGCATAACTATCAGCAATCTTGATTGTTTCGGCCAGCGTAGCCGGCATTTCCCTTTGCAGCTTTTGCCACAGCATGGTGCCGTGCCGGCACCCATGAGCGAACCACATGATGGCCTGCTGCTCCACAACTCCTTCGCAGGAATTGCGCAAGGTGCACCACCTGGTCAGATAGTCTCGGTCTGTCTCATTCACCCCCTGCCGACAGTTAGCCAGCTGCTGAGGACGATTCGGCCTCTTGTATGTGCTGGTGAAGTTTGACACAAACTGCTCTTCGAAATCAATCCAGCCGTTGATACTCCCGGCCGGCAAATTATTCAGCCATATCCTGGCTGGTCCTTCCAACATTTGCGGTACATATCGTACCGCCCACCTGAGGTTTCCTCCGGCAATGTTTACTGCGGTGGAGTAATCCTCCAACCAATCTTCCGGCTTGGTACTGCCGTTATATGTTCTCGCGCCACGCGCAAGCTGGAAAAAGTAAGGTACTGGCTCACCCATAATCCGGGGTCCAAAACACATGGGACCCGGAGCTCCTTGCCTCTCCACCAACTCTGATTGGTGAATCTTGTCCAGCTTGAAGCGCGCATCATTTGCTGCCAAGGACTGGGGTCCTAGCCGGGACGCGATTGGGCCCGCGATCACTTTCTCCTGCTGCTGCTCCGGCTGGTATTGCTCATTATGCCGGCCTTGCTGATGCTGCTGCTGATATCCCGCCCTGGCAAGGGCAGAATTGCCGTCATCCTCTCGATGTCCCGGATGGCCTGCACCTTGCTGCTGCGCTGCACCTCTGGCGCCCTGCTGCTGACGCCGGGCTGCACTGTTACTCCGGCCACCACCGGTCGAGACTGCTCCTTGCCCGGCCGGCACATTCTGGCCAGCACCCTTGTGGCCGACATATTTGTCTGCTTGGCCGGCGTTCTTCTGAACTACTGCTTGCTTTCCGGCGATTGCCAGATCGTACACTTGGATCTGCTTGTCCCGGCGTCCAGAGGTCACACTTCCGGCACGCTGGGCACTTGGATGCGGGGACGAAGCTTGGCCCCTCGATCTTGCGCCGGCACCTCCTACCGACGCAATGTACTGGGATGCCCCGGCACCTGGGTTTGCCTTCTTAAAAGCCTCCTGCTGCTTGGTAGCTTCAGACAAAAGATGGTTAAGCCGGGCTTGCTGCTCACGCAGTGCTTCGCCGGATAAACTAGATAAGTCCTTAGCTACCTCTGCTGCTGCTCTAAGGTTCTTTACTGGCGAGCTATAAATTACCTTAGGCACAGTACTAGTTGCAGTATGACTCTTAGCCCTAGCATCTTTGCCTAGCTCAGTGTTAAGATCTCTACCTCTAGTTCTAACCTCTTCTATCCGGCTAGGCCGGGTTACCACAGGAGTAAAACCATGAGCTGCTTCATACTCACGGAGTTGCCGGTTAAACCGCTCGCGCTCCTGGTTCATGGCCAGGGCCTCGTCGACGAGTGCCTGGCGAGATCCCTCCAGGACCTCCCTTGTTTGCTCCGGATCATCGCCGGATCGCACCGGCTCCAGAAGTCGCTCGATGACGGGAAGAAGCACCTCGCCCCTTGCCGGCACACCGGAAGTGCCGGCCAGGTTCTCCGCACGCTCCAATGGAGGACGCGCCGACCTCTTGACCTTCGGCGGCTCCGGGGGAGACGCTCCGGCCGCTCCTGGACCTTTGCCGGCACCTTCTGCCGGTGGCACCGATGTGCCAGCCATCATCACCTCGGCCGACTCTACTGAGCGAGCGCTACGCCCAGCGTGAGCCAGCCGATGCGACGGAGGATCCGACGCCACCAGCACCTTTTCCCTGCAAACTCTCTCAGTTCCCACGTACACCTCGTGGGAACCGAAAGACATGATCCGGCCATCCCTGGGGAACGGCCGGCCGCCGAGACATCCGGCGTTGTCACTGACGAAGCTGAGCGAGCCTAGCCTCTGGACGAGGCCAGAGACCACGCGCACTCCGGAAGCTGCTATCACAGACCCCGTCCGAATAAACACTCCGCCCAGCATATCGATCTGCCCCACGGTGGGCGCCAAATGTCATAGTGGTGAAACAACATATGCCATAGGATGGCTTAAATGGGGGCCGAACTAGATGCTGGAGGATTCGGGAGAGGGGAACGAGCTAAAGAGCACGACAGAAATGAACATAGATCTACCCAGGTTCGGGGCTCTCGTAAGGAGATAACACCCCTACTCCTGCTCTATTGGTTGTATATATGGATCGATGTAGTACACAACAATGGTGCTTCCAAGCTCTCTGCTAGAGAAGGAAGATGAACTGCTAAGTGTAGGAACACAGAGTGACCAACCCTCTACCAGGGCTCCCTATGCCACCTTATATAGTGGTGGCCAGGGTTACAACGGTCATAAGAGACCACCAGACACGGGCTACACTCCAAATAGGGCTTGCTGACGAAGGCACCGACCATTGACTTCCTCCCTGATTGCTCTCGATGGGACTTCATATCCCTGTACCTTGTACCTTTTGAACTGTGACCTTACCTCTCTGAGGTAAGCTCTGTACTTGTGCACAGTGAGGGTTGGTAGACCACCACTGTGCACCCTGCCACCATACTCTGCTACCATGCTTGGATGTTTCCTTCCTTGATTGTAGGGATGTGACACACTAGCTGACTTATGTATCCCGGATATGACCGTTGGCCACACGCCGGACATATATGCCGGATCAACGACCTATGAAGGTCGAGTAATCCGGCCTCCCCTGCTCCTGCACAATACACCAAATGGTTAGGCCGACATATCTGAGTATTTGCCGGCACATATATATTAGTATTCCGGTTAATCCGGCATATCCAAGTATCAGCCAGGATACACACATATGCCGGCCTGGCCGATACTCTTATATTCTGGCCAGGCCCTTCCTTGATAACCCGGCATAAGTCAACCATAGACCAGGCATCTTTCTAGTCTCTTGACCCTACCGGGGGTCATCCCCCCGACAGTTTCTTGTTTTTATTTTCACTAGTTAGGCTTAATGGAAAATAAAGAGTTATTTAGTCTTTTTCCTGATTTTATATTTGAAGAGAAAATTGAAAAACCTTTGGAGCTTATTTTGCATAGCAATTTTATTAGTATGAATGCTTTGAATACCGTTAATGCTAATGCTATAGAAAAGTTTAAGCTTGGGGAAGCTGGTTTTGTTGAGTATGATATTTTTAGTCCCCAGCTTTAGTGGAGAAAGTTTGCTCTGATGATATTTTATCTCCCATATGTGATGTTTCTAATGATACTTGTGCTCCTCATCCTTTTAAAATACCTATGAAAATTGTTGATCATGTTAAGAATAACTACTATTTAGGAGATGGAACTGTCCATCCTGGTGATCATTTGCTCTTTATATATGAATTATGTGAGTTCTTCCAGTGTGTAGGTATTTTGATGAACCAAGTTAAGAAGAAGCTATTCTCTTTGTCACTGAAAGGCAGAGCTGAGGAATGGTATCGGCTGCTTGAAGATGGTCCATCTATTGCATGCGAGGAAATCATGTCTCTCTTTTATTCCAAGTTTTATCCTCCAAGTAAAATTCATAAAGATCGTAATCTGATATATAACTTTTGGCCTCATGAGGGAGAAAGCATTGCCCAAGCATGGGGAAGATTGAAGTTACTAATGCACAAATGTCCTATTCATGATCTTCCCCGTATATTGTTATTAATAATTTTTATGCAAGGCTTTCAGGATATTACAAGGACTATCTAGATGCATGCTTTGATGGGTCTTTCACAAGCAAGGATGTCGACACCAAGTGGGGTCTGCTTGAAACAATTCAAAACAATATTGAAGGTTGGGATATCGACAAAGGTAAAGGATCGGGTATGAATTACGAGTTTGATTGCATTAAGTCTTTCGCTGAAACTACTAATTTTCAAGAGCTTAGTGCTAAGTATGGTCTTGATCCTCAAATTATGGTTGATTGTTTTAAAGCCTTTGCTTCCCATATAAATGTTCCTAGAGGAAATGGGGACGTGTATCATGAACCTTTTAAGGATACTTGCATAGAAAGTGATATTGTTGTTGATGATTGCAATAAACATGCTCAAACTTCTAAAAGTACTATTTCTTATAAGCATGTTAATTTTTGTGGAATACATAGACCTTGTGAATAGAGTTACAACAAGGAAGATTATTGCATCACCCATGCAAATGAAGAAACCAGTATGTGGCTCAAGGATCTAGATGTGCTTGGTGAATGGGTTTTTGAGCTTTATCCTTTTCTTTGTGAATTTTGCGGTGAAAAGGGGCACTTTAATTTTCAATGCCCAATTAATCGAACGAGTACCGCAGATTTGTATTGTGATGATAAGATTACTTTCAATCAGTATGATGAGCTTACTTTGTTTTTGAATTATGAAGAGATATCTAGAAAGATTGCTTTGGTAGACATGAATGATGTTGATATTAATAGCACCCTTCGTGGTTGTCATCTCTATTGTGCTAAAGACTGCCTCGCAAATACTTACTTACAAGATCTTATAAAATATGATGTTTTGCCAAGCTATGACAGGACTAATAGATGTTTCGATATTATTAATAGAGAGGAGGAATCCTCCAAAGTTTCTTCTGTTGTTCCTGCCAGCAAACTAGATTATGTGGAGAAGATGCCCGTCAAGTCTCTCCCTCCTAAAGGAGAGAGTAAGAAGAGTAAGAAGAAGAAGAAGAGGAGTAAAAGGTGAGAGGACACAGTATCTTCCCCTAAGCGTTATGATCCTGCTATAGATTATGATAATTCTGATTGGGATGATATTCCTATGCATGTTACCTATGTTAGTGATCATGATTAGGAAAAGCACTCTACTTTTGATATTGAAAATCTTTTTGGTACCAATTCTAAGGTTAATAATTGTTGTACCATTAGTGCTATCCATGTTCCTACTTATGATGACATGTTTGATGAATATGCTTTGCGACATAGTAGTCCTCTAGTTTATGATGGTTATGATGATGGGTATAATATTTTCAGTTCACCTACTGTTGAGGAGAAAATTAGTTATGATTACAATATGCCTCCTATTTATGATGATTATGGTGATGAGAATAATTATTCTATTGAATCTGCTCCTACTACAATTCATGTGGGGAGTATTAATTCTTTTATGCATGTAGCTCATGATAGGGATGTTTTATGTGATAATTATATTGTTAATTCTATTCATGATGCTACTAAAAGTTATTATGAGAGAGGGAAATATGGTTTGATGGATCTCATCAATATTGAGTTTCCCCTCTTTATGTTGCAATTCTTGAAGTTTTACTTATTTTGCCTTCCTATGCTTTTTGCTTTGCGATTTCATGACTTGTCTCTCTACAAGACTCTTTTTCATAGGAAGTGGTTTAGATTTAAATGTGTTTCATACATGCTTTTTGATGCTCTCTATTGCTTTAAGTTCCCATACGGCGCCTTTGCCTCAAGCTCTTATATGGCGCCCACATGAGCATCTTTGCAATTTTCTGCGCCTAGCTCAAAGGCGTTAAAGAAAAGCACTCTTGGGAGATAACCTATTGTTTATTTTCAGTACTTTTTCTTTTATTTGAGTCTTGGAAGTTATTACTACTGTAATAACCACTCCTTATCTTTTTTATTTTGTTGTTGTGCCAAGAGAAGCCTCTAATTCGAGTGAGGTAAGATTTGGGGATATTGCTGTCCTAAAATAGTTCTCGGTGCTGCACTGTAAAAATTCGTATAACTTCTCTGTATATCTTTTCGACCTGAAATTTCTTGTGCATATGCCCCAGGTTACATCCAAACTTTCGTTAGTTGAATATTTTTTGATTTGAGCAACAGAAAACCCCTCGAAAATTTGACCTTTGTTAGCTGTTTAGTTTTGACAGATTTCTGCCAATATTTGTGTTTGCCACTTTATCACTTTCTTTTGAGTTCTTTTTTATCATGGAACCTTTTGGGAAGTTGCTACAGTAGTGTATGCTTTATATGTGGTGGTTTTTAGTTGAAACCTGACACAAAAAAGGTTGAATATATGTTATGCTTACACTAATGTTGCTAATAGAATTGTGTTTAGTTTTGTATGAAGGAAGTTTTCAAGTGTAGGGATTGGAGAATGATGAGATGAGTTGAAGAATGGACAAAAGCTCAAGCTTGGGGATACCCATGCATCACCCCAAGAAATATCTAAGAAGTACAAGCGTCAAAGCTTGGGGATGCCCCCAAGGCACCCCTTCTTCACCGGCAAAAATCAGGTCACCTTTTAAGACACTATATTTTTATTGCTTCATGCACTATGTGTTTTTCTTGGAGCATCAGTTGTTTTTGTTTTTAGTTTTCTTTTGCTTTGCTTGCTGCAATAAATAGTTAGATCACATCATGTTTCTTTTGGAGGAGATGAACTCGCTTTTCATTTGCTAAGAACGCTCTAGTTTTCACTCTTATCAAAAACCGAGTGTTCTTCTTTTTCTGCTACTGCTTTTGGTTTTCATTTTTGCCTTGATTTGCGTTCAGACCATGTCATATCTTTTCATCAAGGTGTATTTTTGCCTCTGATCTTTATTGGTTTTCATGAAAAGAGGTGTTTATAAAAATTTCAAATGGTGTTGGAAAAGAGAAAAAGCTTTATGCAAAATAGTGGTACAAGAAGGAGCTTGTGTAGACTGCGGCTTAGGCTTTTTCATGTCATGCTTGATGTATTTTTGATAGTATGCTTAGTGGTTTTGCTGTAGCATGACTTGTCTCAAATAACTGAGATTACTTAATGAGCCTTTGAAAGAATCATGCGTTGTTTTTATTATATGGAAGCATTTATTTGGTTTTCTCCTTTGATGCTTTATTTGGGTTGACTTGGCGCATGCTTACACCATGTTGACTATAAAAATAAGTCACCTATAGCCTCTATGATCATTTAGTTTTTGACTTTTGATGCTATCTTATGCTTCTTTTAATGTTGCTTTGTCTCTTTGCATGATTATGGTCGTTATTGCTCTCTTAGTTGGTCGCTCCTAGTCTTTTGCTAGCCCTCATTTTGTACTGAGTATGAGCTCTACTCGTGCATCCAACTTCTAAAACCAAGTTTGCCATTGTGTCCACTATAAATTCCTATGCATGGTATTTGTAAGCCATTCCAAAGTAAATTTTCATGTGCTACCTTTCAAAAAACCTTTAAAACACTTCTCGTTTTGTGACACTATTTTCAGCTCATGGGGACGTAGTGGTCGGATTTGCTATCTTCCATATTGCTTATTCCAAAAAAAAGAGAAAAAAGAAAGAAAAAAGGCACTCCTCCATGGAATGTGAATGTTGGTGGGCACCCGATGGAATCGGTTAGCCATGGTTTGTGAAAGAAAAAACAAGGTGGGGAGGAGTGCCAAGCTTTATAAAAGAGCACAAAAGTGCCAATCTCTCTCTCAAAAACTTGCTTCATTTTTGTATGGAAGATAGTACGAACCCCATTGCCAGTCGTTGACAAAGACAACCACCTCTCAAAACCAATTTTTATCTCTCTATTTTACAAATGAAAAGCTCTAGCACATGTTTAATCATTGCTTCCCTCTGCGAAGGGTCTTTCTTCTACTTTTATATTGAGTCACTATCTTCTTTCTTTATGCACCATAAGAGAGCAAAGTTGTCATTCTTAGTGTAATATGCACTATCCCAAAGTTCATTGATTGATTCATATTGTTGGTTTCACTTGTTCTCAAATTATTTGTATCTAGTCGCCCTCTTAAACTTGAAGGTGTCCTACGCATTTATGTTTTGCTCTCTTTAAAGGACAAGCTAAAAACCATTTGTATATTTTTCCTTATGATTTGAACACACATTTGACTTTCATTGTTTCATTTTCATGATCTTTTGTTTGTGTTCATTTGCATGTTTACAACATGGTTGCTAAGTTCTTATTGTCAAGATTATATCTTCATGCCCATGTTTTAAGTTCATATGATCCTAGCTCACAAATGCTTACATATATGATCAAGATTGTGTAGGTGCATGTCACCTCAAAAATTATTCTTTTGTTATCACTTACCTACTCGAGGACGAGCAGGAGTTAAGCTTGGGGATGCTTGATACGTCTCCAACGTATCTATAATTTTTGATGCTCCATGCTTGTTTTTACACCACTTGCCTAATGTTTCATTACACTTCATGGCACTTTTATACATTTTCTGGAACAAACCTATTAAGAAGTGCCACAGTGCCAGTTTCCTGTTTTCTGTTATTTTTGTGTTTTAGAAGTGATACACAGGAAATATTCTCGGAATTGGATGAAACAAAATCCTAAAGTCTTATTTTACCCAGAAGCTTCCAGAGATCCGAAGAGGAGTAGGAGGGGGCCACCAGGGCCCCACATGCTAGGGCAGCACGACCAGGGCCCTGGCCATGCAAGCCTAGCGTGAGGGCACCTGGCCCCTCCCATCATGATGCCCCTTTGCCTATATAAAGCCTCGAGACAGAAAACCCTAAGGGGGGCAGCAATTTTCCAGAAAGAGTTCCATAGCTCCACCGCCACCGCCGATGAATTTCGGGGGATAGAAGTCTCTGTTCCGGCACCCTGTTGGGATGGGGAAGTGCCCCCGGAGCCATCTCCATTGGTCTCCATTGCCATCTCTGCCGTCTCCATCAACCTCACCGACATCTCCATCAACCTTGCTGTCTTCTATGATGAGGAGGGAGTAGTTCATCCCCAGGGCTGAGGGCTCTACCGGTAGCTATGTGGTTCACCTCTCTCTCCCATGATGTGATCTTTATATGATCATGAGCTTTGTATCATGTTGAAAAAGTAGATGTTATTATTTAGATATTATGTGTACTATAGTGATATTATTAAAGTAATCTATTCCTCCTGCCATGGTGTAACGGTGACAGTGCGTGCATCATGGTGATACTTGGTCTAGGCTATGATTGTGATCTCTTATGGATTATGAGAATAATTATTACTATGATAGTATTTGAAGTGATCTATGCCTCCTTTCATGGTGTAATGTTGATAGTGTGTGCATCGTGTTAGTACTTGGTCTAAGTTGCAATAATATTTATCTTGAATTGTGATTTGATTTGGATATCTCTATGAGTGGTGTTTGTCAAGTACTTGATGAACTTTAAGGGGTGCTTCTGTAGCCACTACGCAATGATTAGCGTTGTTCAATAGGAGAGTAATTTAGAGTACCATAGTGAAGAGAAGTTGTTTATTTGTTCAATCATGTTATATTTGTTGGGAGTGTGTCTACTAGTGAAAGTATGATCCCTAGGCCTTGTTTCCAAGCTTTGCACACCATTTACTTGCTGTTTTGTTACATGTTTGCTTGCTGCCATTTTTATTCCAGATTGTATTTACTACTCATAATCATCTATACCACTTGTATTTCACTATCTCTTTGCCAAACTAGTGCACCTATACATCTGACAAGTGTATTGGGTGTGTTGGGGACACAAGAGACTTTCTGTATCGTAATTGCAGGGTTGCTTGAGAGGGATAGCTTTGACCTCTAACCTCCCTGAGTTTGATAAACCTTGGGTGATCCACTTAAGGGAAACTTGCTGCTGTTCTACAAATCTCTGCACTTGGAGGCCCAACAAGTGTCTACAAGAATAGAAGTGCGTAGACATCATAAAGCATGATGCCTCCATCTCTTTTTCATCATCATAATTGTATGCCTTGTCTGGAGACCTGGATCTTTGGGTTCCTCTGTTCTTCGGGATTTTGTGTCACCCTGGTGACAGTGTTCTAGATCATCGACTGCCCCTCCTGCGCCGAGGACTATTGTGATGGCATGGTGATCTTGGCTTATGGGTTCCTTTGTTGCGATATGCCTCCTCATCTTTTGCTAATAATTTTTTGCCTACCATCTTCAATCCATTTAGTGTTGCCCGGTGCATATGTTCCCTCGGGTCTCCTGGATTTGGTTGTGTTGTATGTAAGTATGCTTGTGCTGCCACCAGTGCTGCTTCAGGAGTTTTTGGTACAATGTTTCCTTGCTCATCGACCGATAGGAAGGACGAGTCGAGGTTTTTGGAGATGCTTTGCCTTTCTGAGTACTTGAGGTTTTCATATCTTGATCCATGTCGACGATGCCTTTTATTTGTATATGACGTGTTGCTACGTGCTCTGTGAGTAGCATTCCTTGCTGCAATTGCTGAGTCTTTCCTCTTCTGTATTTAAATCCTCTCCTTTGCTAGTTGCTTCGCCTGCTGCCTTAGAGCGTAGTGATATCCCAAAAGCATATTTTTGCTGGAGTTTGTTGGTATTGGCGTGTCGTGCTCCACGGTTGTCTTGATTATTCTCCACTGGTTGACTGATAATCAAACTTTCTCCCTAGTTGTTAGGGAGTCTACAGTTTCTTCTTCTGCTAAATGATTCATTCCTCTGTTTATATTTGCTGGATTGAGCACTGGATTGTTGTTTTCGTTGAGTTCTTCTAAGTTGTCTCCTGTGATGGCGAGTATGTGGTATCAATTGTCGAGTTTGCTATTGAAACTTGAGAAGATCGAATTGTCATCTTCAGAAAGCTCTAATCCTATCTTTCAGGTGTCTGTTGATTTATCTGAGTTGTCATCGTGGTAGATCATGAGATCTTCGAGTTGAACTTCTAAGTCAAAATTCTCCATGGTTTCGTCGCCTCCTGCGATTTTTATTTCTTCTATTTCTGCTAAGCTGACCAACGAGTTTACCTCACTGGAAGAGCCTTCTGATAATTCCGACATTGCTACTGTCTTGGGTTCACTTGTCGACGGACCCGGTTTCGCCGGATCGGAAAGGCGAATCGAACCTAGTGATCCGATGTGAAAGTTTAATCTTCTGATCGTCAAATCCATATCTTGATCCATGCTCTCGAATACTTCCATGAAACTTGACTGGTGAGGTTGAAAATCGACTGTTCCAAAGGGTATCTGGATTTCATCAACTTCTGGATTCCTATTGGCTGAAAGCGAAAAAGCCATCGAATTCATGATTTCAACGTCCAGAGTCCCCACGGTTGGCGCCAATTGACGAGGGTTAACTTGACAAATGTCCTAGAAGAAGGACTTAGGATCGGGAAGATAGGGTGTTGGATGAACTCGAAGGTAAAGTCAGTCAAACAAGGTGTGTATCGAAAATAAACATGGGTGTAGAACCTGGCTTGCTTTCAATCTGTCCCTCACCGTCCCTTCCTGGCCCCTATATATAGATGGCCAGGTCTCGAGGATCAGGAGGGGTCTGATACAGATTACAATATCAATATACAATATGAACTCGTATTTTGACTAGTATTACAATTGGGCCTAGTCTAACGGGCCTTAGGGTACTCAACTGATGGGCTCTATTATCTATACCCTTGTTAGTTCCTTTGGCCTCTTTGGTTGCTCAAGAAGAGCATGTTGATGTAAATTTCATTAGAAATAATAATTTCAACAATAGTGCTTATAGAAACAATTTTGCTAGCAACAATTATAGGCCGTATCCTTCTACCAATGGTAATGGTTATGGTAACTCTTATGGTAATTCCTCCAACAACACTAGGGGCACGCCCTCTGAGCTTGAAGTCATGCTCAAGGACTTCATTGGTAAGCAAACTTCTTTTAACAAGTCTGTTGAGGAAAAGTTGGGTAAAATTAATATTCTTGCTTCTAAAGTTGATAGCCTTGCTCTTGATGTTGAACTTCTAAAACTAAAGTTTTGCCTAATGATGTGAAAGAAAGAAGTACTTTTGCCTCTACAAATGCTATCCAAGTTAAAATTGATGAAAATGTTAGGATGTTAGCAGAGTTGCATGCCAGGTGGGAAAGAGAAGATGAGATGGATAGGAAGATGAAGGTATGTACTATCACTACCTCTAATGATGTCATTCCAAATGCTAACAATCCTCTTACTTTGATTGGTGTAAAGAAAACTCCTACTCCTTGTGCGAAAAGCCCAAAACTGCAAAAACTTTTTCTACAAAAAGTGCTGAAATTTTTCAGAGTATGGGAGATGATAGCTCTATTTCTTTTAATGATTTTGATGTTAATGGCTGCAATATATTTGAAGTTATTTTGTTCTTGCAAAAGTTTGCTTTGAGCCCTAATGCTAGTTCTTTGATTATTGCTTTTACAAATCATATTACAAATGCTCTCATGAAAGTTAGGAAGGACAAGTTGAAACAAAAAGCTTCTATTCCCATGAAGTTAGAAGATGGTTGGGAGCCCATCATTGATATGCATGTTAATGGTTTTGATTGCCATGCTTTATGTTATCTAGGTGCTAGTATTTTTATTATGCCTAGAAAGATTTATGACATGCTTGGTTTACCACCGCTTGAAAAGTGTTATTTTGATGTTCCTCTTGCTGATGTTGCTAGAAGAAACCTTTGGAAAGGATTAATGATGTTCTTATTATGGTTAACAATAACCTTGTTCCCGTTGATTTCCTTGTCATGGATGTTGAATGCAATGCTTCATGTCCTATTATTTTGGGAAGACCTTTTCTCTGTACTGTAGGTGCCATCATTGATATGAATGAAGGCACCATTAAATATCAATTCCCATTCAAGAAAGGTATGGAACACTTCCCTAGAAGAAGGAAGAAATTAATTTTTGACTCTATTCTTAGAGCAAATTATGAACTTGATGCTTCATCGCTTGATATTACTTGATTTCCACTTTCCGTGCCTAGCTCAAAGGAGTTAAAGAAAAGCACTCTTGGGAGATAACCCATATTTTCTTTTTAGTACTTTTTCTTTTATTGAGTCTAGTAAGTTATTACTACTGTAATAACCTCTCCATATCATTTTTATTTTGTTGTTGTGCGAAGAAGAACCTCTAATTTGAGGGAGGTAAGATTTGGGGAAGTTGCTATCCTGAAACAGATTTTGGTGCTGCACCATAACAATTCATGAAAATTCTCAGAATATCTTTTTGACCTGCGATATCTTGTGCATATGCACCAGGTTATATCCAAAATTTCATTAGCTCTGCACTTTTCGATTTGGGCAACAGAATGTCCTCGAAAAAATCGACCTGTGTCAGCTGTTCTGTTTTGACAGATTTCTGCCACTATTTGTGTTTGCCTCTCGATTGCTTTCTTTTTGAGTTCTTTTGACCAAGGGTCTTTTGGGGAAGTTGCTACAGTAGTATATGCTTTAGATGTGGTGTTTTTGAGTTGAAATCTGAACCAAAAAGGTTGATCTACTATTATGTTTATGCTCATGTTGCTAATAGAATTGTGTGAAGTTTTGTATGAAGGAAGTTTTTAAGTGTAGGGATTGGAGAATGATGAGATGAGATGAAATATGGACAAAAGCTCAAGCTTGGGGATACCCATGTTACCCCAAGAAATATCCAAGAGGTACAAGCGCCAAAGCTTGGGGATGCCCCAAGGCACCCCTTCTTCATCGGCAAAAATTAGGTCACCTTTCAACACACTATATTTTTATTGCTTCATGCACTATGCGTTTTTCTTGGAGGGTCTTTACTTCTGCTTTCCATTTTCTTTTGTTTTGTTTGCTGCAATAAATGGTTGGACCCCAACAAATTTCTTTTGGAGGAGATGTACTTCATTTTTCATTTGCCAAGAACACTCCGTTTTCACTCTTATCGTTCAACGAGTGTTCTCTTTTTCTAGAACTACATTTAGCTTTCATTTTTCACCTTGATTTTTGTTCACATCTTGTTATATATCTTTGCATCAAGGAATATTTGGACCTCTAATCTATGTTGGTATTCATCAAAAGAGCTGTTTCAAAAAGTTTTGAATGGTGTTGGAAAAGAGAAAAAGTTTCATGCAAAAAAGTGGTACAAAAGGAGCTTGTTTAGACTGCGGCTTAGACTTTTGCATGCCATGCTTGATGTTGTTTTGATAGTATGCTTAGCAGTTTTTGCTGTAGCATGACTTGTCTCAAATTACTGAGATTTCTTAATGAGCCTTTGAAAAAATAATGCATTATTTTTATTATATGGAAGCATTTATTTGATTTTCTCCTTTGATGCTTTATTTGGGTTGACTTGGCGCATGCTCACAACATGTTTGACTCTAACAAGTGGCCATAGGCCTCTATGATCATTTGTTTTTGACTTGTGATGCCATTTTATGCTTCTTTTAATGATGTTTTGTCGCTATGCATGATTATGGCCGTTATTGCTCTCTTAGTTGGTCGCTCCTAGTCTTTTGCTAGCCTTCATTTTGTACTGAGTATGAGCTCTACTCGTGCATCCAACTCCCAAAAACCAAGTTATTCTAATGTGTCCACCATACATACCTATTAGCAATTTGCTATTCCAAAGTACATTTGACTTGCTTTTATCTATCCATTGAATTAAACTCTTTTTGGTGTTATGCAAAAATTAGTCACTAAAGCTCTCACGAACCTGATGGCACACTTTACTTTTCTCATTTTTAAAATTTTGACATTGTGGCTTTCTTATGTTGACGTTATGCTTGCAAATTGTAAGTTGGAAATTAGCCAAACCATGCCGTCATGGGGTAAGCTTTCAACATTGCAGTTCTCTTATTTGAGTTGATATCGTGATCTTTTATTTATGGATACTCACGATGTGAAATAAGTTAGGAATCTTGCGGGATCATGGAGTTTGTATATGTGTTAGAGAAATGCCTGAGCCGCTAATCTAAGCCATGCATCATTCATGGTGGAAATTTACAGCATGCTCATAGTGGACATTCGATGATGCATCTCAAAATAAAAAGCTATACCAATGGTAAATAAAAGAGATGCCGAGGTGTTCATTGTCTATTTTTCCTATCATTTTGATGTGGGCTTGTTCCATGTCATCGAGCAAGGAGGTACCCCATTGGCGGTTCTCGATGATACGTGTATACTTAAAATTACAAGAGCTTGCTTGGGACCCTAAGTCGAGTAGCATGAGGTTTGAGTATTCGTACTTCACGAGACACGGGCTTTCAACTTATGTTTTGTCAAGAATATGCTCATAATTGTACTCGTATTAACTTTAACCATTCAAGATGCCTATGATGGGGGCAATGAGAGCTCAAAGCTAGTAAGTATCATAATTTTTGAAGCTTTATAAAACTTGCAATCACTGCGTCCCTCTGTGAAGGGCCTTTCTTTTACTTCTATGTTGAGTCTCCACCTTCTACCTTTATGCACCGTCTAAGAGAGCATAGTTGCCATTCTGAATATAATGTGCATAGTCCCAAAGTTTATCATTGATTGATTCATGAGTATGGTTTTGCTTATTCTTAAATTAGTTGTATCTAGTCGCCCTCTTAAACTTGAAGGTGTCCTATGAATTTATATTTTGCTCCATGAAGGACAAGTTGAAAACCATTTGATATGTTTTTCCTTATGATTTGAACACACACTTGACTTTCATTGTTTCATTATTCATGACCTTTCGTTTGTGTTTATTTTCATGTTATAACATGGTTGCTAAGTTTTATTGTCAAGATTATGTCTCTTATGCCCATGTAATAAGTTCTTTGATCCCAGCACTCAATGCTTTACATCGTTGATCAAGATTGTGATGGTGCATGTCACCTCAAAAATTATTCTTTTGTTACCACTTACCTACTCAAGGACGAGCAGGAGTTAAACTTGGGGATGCTTGATACGTCTCAAACGTATATTTTTTTTATGATCCATGCTTCTTTATACACCATTTGCTTTGTGTTTTGTTACTGACAAGGGTATAGACAGTAGAGCCCGTCAGTTGAGTACCCCTGAGGCCCATTAGACTAGGCCCAATTGTAATACTAGCCGAAATACACTAGTGGAAAAAGGGTCTTATGTTCAGAACCTCTAGCACCGGTTGTGTATTAAACCTGTGCTAAAGGTCTCTCTAGGGCAGCCAGATTCGCTGTTTCAACTAGTCCCGGTTCGTTCGAGACCTTTCGTCCTGGTTGGAGATACCAACTGGGACTAATAGGGTCTGCGGCCAACTGGCCTGCTGCCAGACCCCTTTAGTCCCAATTGGTATCTCTAACCTGGACTAAAGGTCCCGGCCTATTTAAGTTGGCTGCCCCCTCTCCCTGTCCCCTATTTTTTTCCTCCTAGAAGATTGGTAGGGGGTGTTAGAATTGGTTTCCCCTTCTATGCACAAGAGGTGTTTGATGAAATGTGTGAGTGAATTGTTTTCACTATTTGTTAAGATTTCACGCGGTCCTATCTATTCAAGTGATCTGAGAGGTTGGCAACTATAAGCTCTTGAGTAATTTTAGTAATGGACTAATTTTAGCATCATAATTGCGTTTGATATACTTATAACTTGCAGATGAGCCATCCATGGATGTACGCTGACCGACGCTCTGCTGAATTCATTGAAGGCGTGCCTTCTTTTCTCAAAGTGGCTGAGGCAAACAAGCAGAATGGTTTTATGTGTTGTCCTTGTAGTTCTTGTCGAAATGAGAAGGATTACTCTTGCTTAAGCACCCTTCACTTCCACCTAATTTGGTGGGGTTTCATGCCCAGGTATAATTGTTGGACCAAGCACGGAGAAAAAGGGGTTATGATGGAAGACGGTGAAGAAGAAGAGAATGATAACAACTATCGTCAAATGCTCCCTGAATATGGTGATACTGCAATGGAAGAAGAAGAAGGTGATGAACGGGCATCAATTGAGCCTGCTGATGATCTTAGTCGGGTCATTTCTGATGTGAAGCGAGACTGTGTAACAGAAAAGGAGAGATTGTAGTTCGAGCAGATGTTACAGGACCACAAAAAAATGTTGTACCCAAATTGTGAAGATGGCCAGAAGAAGCTGGGTAGCACATTGGAATTTTTTAGATAGAAGGCAGAGAACATTGTGACTGACTCGGGATTTAATAAGTTGCTGATAATGATGAAGAAACTGCTTCCAAGGGATAATGAATTGCCCATCAGTACGTATGAAGCAAAGAAGCTTGTCTGCCCTCTTGGATTAGACGTACAGAAGATACATGCCTGCTCTAATGACTGCATTCTCTATCAGGGTGAGGAGTACGAGAATTTGGATGCATGCCTGGTATGCACTGCGCTGCGGTATAAGATCAGACGGGATGACCCTGGAGATGTTGAGGGCGAGCCACCCAGGAAGAGGGTTCTTGCCAAGGTGATGTGGTATGCTCCTATAATACCACGATTGAAATGTTTGTTCAGAAATGAAGACCATGCCAAGTTAATGCGATGGCACATGGAGGACCGTAAGATAGACGAGATGTTGAGACACCCCGCTAATGGGTCGCAGTGGAGAAAAATCGAGAGAGAGTTCCCAGACTTTGCAGGTGATGCAAGAAACTTATGGTTTGGTCTAAGTATAGATGGCATGAATCCTTTTGGGGAGCAGAGCTGCAGTCACAGCACCTGGCCCGTTACTCTATATATCTACAACCTTCCTCCTTGGTTGTGCATGAAGCGGAAGTTCATTATGATGCCAGTGCTCATCCAAGGTCCGAAGTGTTAGGGCATTTTCTAGCCTCCCTAGTTTTGTGTGTTAGTTGACAACACCAGGACATTTTACCAAAGTTTTTGTGCAGGAAGTCTGGCCGGATTTTTAGGCCAAAACTAGGCCGGATAATCCGGCCACCCGTGAAAATGGCTAAGGACCAGAAGTTCCAGGGTGCGCGTCACCCAGATCCATGGGCGGATTTTTCGGCCGGATTTTTCCAAATCTGGGCCAGATTATCTGCCCCCCGGTGAAAATGGCTAAGGACCAAAAGTTCCAGGGTGCGCGTCACCCAGATCCATGGGCGGATTTTTTGGCCGGATTTTTCCAAATATGGGCCGGATTATCCGCCCCCCCGGTGAAAATGGCTAAGGACCAGAAGTTCCAGAGTGCGCGTCACCCAGATTCTTGGCCGGATTATTGGCCGGATTTTTGTCCAAAAGTGGGCTGGATTATCCGGCTGCCGGATTATCCGGTTCAAGTTTGGGCCAGATAATCCGGTCCCTGGAAGCTGCAACGGATACATTCAGGAAGGGGTATTTATACCCCCTCCCCTCTTCTTCTCCAGTTTGCTCGTCCTCATCAAGAAGAAGACACTATTTGGAGCCAACCCCACTGCAAGATCTCCACCATCAACCACCCAAAGTCTTAGATCTTTGGAGGATCGAAGGAGGAGGTCCCGATCTACATCTCCACCGAAGGAATTTCTATTTCCCCTCCTTTTGCTTGAGGGATTTACTCCTAGTGGTTCTTTGGAAACACTAGGTGATTTGTTTCGAGATTTCTCTAGTCTTTGTGGATTCTAGCCTCCGTGGCTTTCTTGGGAGCCTCCAATTCAGTTGTGGATGTGTGCCCCAATCTCTGTGTAAGGGATTCGGTGAGTTCCCCCAATACCACCGTTTAGTGGAATGAGCTAGCCTCCGTGGCTTGCTCACCGGAGAACAAGGTGAGCCTCTGTGGCGTTGGTCGACTCCGTGTCACCACACCTCTCCAACGTAGACGTACTTCCCCTCAAAAGGAAGGAACTATGGGAATACATCCTTGTGTCTCCGGTCTCCGCTCCTTGGTTATTTCTTGCCCGAACTCACTTACTTGCTTACTTGTTTACTTGTTCACTTGCTTGCTTGCCACTTAGGAAATTCACCTAGTTGCACATCTAGAGAATTTACTTTGTGTCAAGCCTAAAATTGAAAAAGGTAAAATTTTGTGTAGCGCCTATTCACCCCTCCCCCTCTAGTCGCCCGTGGGACCCCTTTCAATTGGTATCAGAGCATCGTGCTCTTTGATTGGGCTTAACCGCCTAAGAGATCATGGGCGAAGAGGAACCCGCCACTAAGGCAGATTTTAATAACATAATGACTCGCATGGATGCTATGATGGCAGCCATGGAAAGCCAAAAATCTCAACTTGATGCTCTCACTAGTGGAACATCAAGTACCACTCCACCAACCCCGGTTGACACCTCGGGTAAGGATAAGTCCTTAAGCGAGGAAGATCCGGAGAAGGATGGGAATGAGAACAACGCGGATCCCCCCAAGAAAGATGACACCTCTCGGGGACATAGCGCGGAGGTTCCACATCCTATAAGCTATGTCTCCGGAAGGCACCTTCAAATGCCACACCTTGCCTCATGCGGCCCACCGCCACCACTTGATGCTTCTAGCTTTGCCAATTGGCAAGATAACATGCGCTCTCACATAAACTTTGTGTCTATTGAGCTTTGGAGGATCATTGAGCAGGGTTTCCATCCAACTTCCAAGGATTTGACCAACTTGCTACCTTGGGAGCAAATCGACAAGCAACTCAATGCCTCCGCCTTGCATCTCATTCACATGTCTCTTACCAAGAAGGATAAGGCATTTGTCCGCAACATCTCCTCCGCCAAAGAAGCTTGGGATATCCTCACCAACCTCTTCATTGGGAATGAAAGCATTCAAGAATCCAAGTTTGATGAAGCCTCAAATGAAGCGGACAACTTTGCCATGCTTGATGGTGAAACTCCTGAAGAACTCCATAGGCGTCTCTCATCTCTTCAAGTGAAGTTAACGGATCTTGGCTCCACCCAATGTGATTGGAGATGGATGAAGAGGAAGTTCATTCAAGCTCTCTTGCCCTTCCATAGGGAGACCGTGAACTCCATCAAGGGAAATGCAAAGTTCTGGACGATGTCCGCTCATGACATATTGCAAGAGATAATGGCAAGGAAGATCTCCGAGAAGAATGCGGATGATGCCCTTGCTCGTGCACGTGGTGTGCATACTTCCAACCTTGCTTTGAAGGCCAAAGTCTCTTTTCATGAAGAAGCAAGCTTGATGGAAGAGGAAGAGTCAATGAGTGGAAGTCCCGAAGACATGAAGTATGCTCATGCCGAACACATGGCTCTTGCTCAACGGGCATTTATGAAGAAGTGGAAGTCATCAAGTCCCTCCAAGCCTAAGGCCACAAGTCGAGTGAGAACATGCTACAATTGTGGTAACCAACACCACTTCATTGCGGATTGCCCCTATGAAAGAGTGGAAGATCACAATGGAAGACTCATCCGTAAGGAGATGAAGGCCAAGTCTTACCCACCAAGAAACTTTGACAAGAAGAAAGCCGTTCCAATGCATGCCTTGATGACTCAAGAAGAATACCTATCCGATGATGCAAGTGATGATGAAGAAGTAGGAAAGGCCGCCATCGCCATCGTCAAGCCTATCTCTTCACCATCCCTCTTCGCTTCCGCAAATGAGTCCAAGCGCTCCAACTCCAAGGGAACATGTCTAATGGCTCACGCTACAAAGGTATCACCGTCTTTCACACCCATCATACCTAAAAGCTTATCTTTGATGGATTGTGTGGATACTAGTAGTGATAAGGATGAGCCTAATGAATTTGACACCTTCATGTCAACCTTGCATGGGGAGACCAAAGTTCAATTTGAGATTCTCCTCAATCAATATAATGAGTCTCTCCAACTAAATGATAAAAATGAGGAACGTATCTTTGAGCTAGAAGGGCATGCTCGTGAGTATGCCGATGAAATTGCCACACTCAATCAATCCCTTGAGATTGAGCAAGATCTAAGGATGGCACTTGAGGCATCCAAGTTAGGTCTTGAAGAGTCTTACAACTTGGACATTGCTAGGCTTAAAAATGATCGTGATATTGCTCAATCCGTTGCTAATGAACTTAGGTTGCAAAATGAGAAACTAAATCTTATTATTGCTAAAGAAGCAACCAAGTTACCTTCTACCACCTTTGTTGCAAGCTCTTGTTACACTAACCCTCTTTATGAGAAAGATTCCTCCAAAGGTGACACAAGGCTTGATGAGCTTTTGAGTGCTCAAAAGCAACATGGTGACAAGACCGGACTTGGTTTCACTTCCAAATCTAAGAAGAAAAAGAACAAGAAGAAGAACAACAAGAAGACGCAATTTCTTGTGCCCACTCCTCCTCCTAAGAAGCACATCCCAAATGACATATGCTTTGATGAGGATGGCAATGTTTATAAGGAGGAGGGGGAGCTCGTGAGGGAGGTGGTTGGGAATGCCAAGAGGGCAATGCCCAATCACAATGACTTTGCAGGAAAATATAATCCCTCTTATGTTCTTCACCGTGCGTATGATGGACACGTTTATGCTAAATTTGTTGGCTCACCTAATGAACGCATTGCTTGGTCTATTTGGGTTCCTAAGGCCCTTGTTACTAACAAAAGGGGACCCATTGAAAAATGGGTACCTAAAAACAAAGCTTGACTTTTGTAGGGCTTTGCTTCCGGTGCGGGACAATGGATAATTGATAGCGGTGCTACCAATCATATGTCCGGAAGCAAAGAGTGGGTGAAGGAGCTTCGCACCGGTTCATCTAGTGCGGGCTACGTCACCTATGGAGATTCCTCAAGGTCAAAGGTATTGGGTCTTGGTAAAGTTGTTATATCTCAAGATGTTACCGTGGAGAATGTCATGCTTGTTGAATCTCTCTCTTATAATTTACTTTCCGTAGCTCAACTTGCCGATATGGGCTTTGCAACTTTCTTTGATGTTGGGATTGTGGTTCTTTTGTGGAGCAAGTCTCTTAAAGTAGCTTTTGTTGGGCATGTTGAAAACGGCTTATATGTGATTGACTTCTCGGAGAAGGTCACTAAAGCCGCAACTTGCCTAATGGCTAAAGTTGACATGGGATGGCTATGGCATCGCCGGTTAGGCCACGTCAATATGAGAACTTTGCAAAGACTCCACAAAGGTAACCATATCCTAGGACTAACCGATCTAACCTTTGCCAAAGATCGTGTGTGTAGAGCTTGCATTGAAGGAAAGATGCATGAACTTCCTCATCCTAGCAAGACGATCATTTCTTCTAAGAGGGTCTTGGAGCTCCTCCACATGGACCTCTTCGGCCCTCCATATCATGCAAGTCTTGGAGGGAAGAAGTATTGCTTGGTGATTGTTGATGACTACTCAAGATATACGTGGGTCTACTTCTTCAAGCACAAATACGAGACTCAACAAACCGTCATGGACTTCATCAAGGAAGTGGAACGTCAATATGGCCAAGATATCTTGATGATTCGGAGTGATAATGGGACGGAGTTCAAGAACTACACCGTCAATGAATTCTTGAGCGATAAGGGAATTCAACATCAATACTCCTCTTCCTACACTCCACAACAAAATGGTGTAGCCGAGCGGAAGAACCGAACTTTGATGGACATGGCAAGGACAATGTTAGCGGAGTTTAAGTCTCCGTATAACTTTTGGGCCGAAGCTATCAATACCGCTTGTCATGCTTCTAACCGGCTATATCTTCGCAAGGGCTTGAACAAGACTTCTTATGAGATCCTCACCGGCAACAAGCCTAACATCAAATACTTTCGGGTATTCGGTTGTAAGTGCTTCTATCTTAGAAAGGGTGTTCATTTGTCCAATTTTGAATCTAAAGCTCTTGAGGGTATCTTTGTTGGTTATGCCGCCGAATCTCATGCTTTTAGAATCTTTGACAAAGAGTCCGCTCGTGTTGTTGAAGTTTCTAATGTGAGATTCGACGAGAATGACGGCTCCCGTGTGGAGCAAAGTGGTGTTTGTGATGTAGGTGACGAAATACCTCCTCAAGCCATAAGAAGAATGGGTGTGGGTCATCTCATACCCATTGAGGGACACCTTTTGGCGGAAGGAGAAGGACTATGCTCTACTCAAGTGGAGCCTTCACCCTCACAAGCTCCACAAGCTCCTCAAGGACCGATTGATGCTAACCAAAGTCAAGCATTAGCCCCTCATTCAAGTGAGCAAGGCCAAGATCAAGACCAAGTGGAAGGTGGTGATTCCTCACCAATGGTAGATCAAGGCCAAGCTCAAGATGTTGAGCATGCTCATGATGTTGATCAAGCTCAAGTTGAAGGTCAAGGCGAGGACCAAAATAGTGGTGATGACCAAGTGGCTTCTCAAGAGTCTTTTGAAGAAGCTCAAGCTCGCCGTGCAAGGAAAGTGGAAGAAGCTCTTCGCAAAGGAAGTCATACCTTGGATAGTGTCATTGGGAGTGTGAGAAAAGGGGTTTCCACAAGGAGACAATTAGCCAACTTTAGCATCCATCATGCCTTCGTCTCTTGTGTGGAACCCTAAAAGGTGTTTGAGGCACTTGAAGACCCGGATTGGGTGGAGGCCATGCACGAAGAACTCAACAACTTCAAGTGCAATGAAGTTTGGACTTTGGTGGAGAAGCCCAAGGAGTGCCGCAATGTCATTGGAACCAAGTGGGTGTTCAAGAACAAGCAAGATGCCAATGGGATTGTTGTGAGGAACAAGGCATGCTTGGTCGCTCAAGGATACTCTCAAGTGGAAGGAATCGACTATGGGGAGACCTACGCTCCCGTGGCTCGTCTTGAGTCAATCCGTATCCTTCTTGCTTATGCATCTCACTTCAACTTTAAGTTATATCAAATGGATGTGAAGAGTGCTTTTCTCAACGGTCCTCTACATGAATTGGTCTATGTGAAGCAACCCCCGGGGTTTGAGGATCCCCATTTCCCGACCCATGTCTACAAACTCGATAAGGCACTTTATGGCCTTAAACAAGCCCCACGTGCATGGTACGAGCACCTTAAAGAGTTGTTGTTAGACCGTGGGTTTGAAATTGGGCTCATCGACCCAACTCTTTTTACTAAGAAGGTCAATGGGGAGCTTTTCATATGCCAAATTTATGTAGACAATATTATTTTTGGCTCTTCTAACAAACTCTTCAATGATGAATTTGCGAAGCTAATGACAGACAAATTCGAGATGTCCATGATGGGAGAGTTGAAATTCTTTCTTGGCTTTGAGATTCGGCAATTGCGAGGAGGAACTTTCATCAATCAAGCCAAGTACATCCAAGACATGCTCAAGAAATTCAACATGGACTCCGGAGTTAAAGGAGCCAAAACCCCCATGCCGACAAAGGTTACTCTTGATCTCGATCCTAGTGGTAAGGAAGTGGATCAAAAGCTTTACCGTTCGATGATTGGTTCGCTTCTTTATCTTTGCGCATCTAGACCCGATATCATGCTTAGTGTGGGAATTTCTGCACGATGTCAAGCCGCCCCAAAGGAAAGCCATTTAATGGCTGTGAAAAGAATCTTTCGATATTTGATTCATACTCCAACTTTCGGCCTTTGGTACCCGAAGGGATCAAGCTTCAAGCTTGTTGGGTACACGGACTCGGATTGGGCGGGAGACAAAGTGGACAGGAAGTCAACTTCCGGGACTTGCCAACTTCTTGGTAGATCCTTGGTTAGTTGGTCCTCCAAGAAGCAAAATTATGTGTCTCTCTCCACCGCCGAAGCCGAGTACGTGTCCGCGGCAAGTGGTTATGCTCAACTCCTTTGGATGCGGCAAACGTTGAAGGACTATGGAGTTCATTGCGACAAGGTTCCACTCTTATGCGACAACGAGAGTGCCATCAAGATCGCTCATAATCCGGTTCAACACAACAAGACGAAGCACATTGAGATCTGGCATCACTTCATCTGGGACCACATCAATCGAGGTGATATTAACTTGTCTTATGTAGGTACAAATGATCAACTCGCCGACATCTTCACGAAGCCCCTTGATGAAGCAAGATTCCGAGAGTTGAGGCATGAATTGAATATCATTGATACTTGCAATGTGGCTTGTTAGGGTGCACTCATTCCCATACGATAGCATGTGTTCTACTCTAGATGTGGGCATGGATATAGGGGGGAGTGCAGTCCTAATTCATTGGGCTATCCCTCCCCCTATTATGCCGATAGTAATGCAATCATTCTCTTAATATCATTTTGTGATATGTGAGCTTCAATGATGAGTATTGGTTATGGACCCAAGATACATCTTCGCGGTTCAATGCCAAAACACTCATATATGGTGGCTTCGGCCACCGACCTCTTCTTTTGAAGGGTTCATTCCTTGAAAATCTTTTGTGTTTGGTTTTTCCTTGGTTTTGTTTTTTTTTTATATGGGAAGGCACTTGGGTTGGTCTTTCGATGTTTTCTTGCGTTTTGCAACTCCAAGTGCCGAGAACCACTCCCTGTTTGCTTTCTAACCTAAGCCCATCTCATCCCTAAACATTCTCTCCATGCACACAAGTTCAGTTTCCTGCCAGAAATTCCCTGAGCAAAAGGAGTTCCAGGCCGGATTATCCGGGCCACTTATGGGCCGGATTATCCGGGGGATGGAATATCCGGTCCAAGTATGGGCCGGATAATTCGGTCCGGCGGTCAGTCCATATAAAAAGGGAGGCGCGGGGTGAACCGGCCAGTTTGGCAGTTCCTCCACCTCCGCACCCCCTCTCTCCACCGTCGCCGCCACCTGCTCCTCCTCTTGCTCGCCGGCGCCTTCCCGGCCGCCGGATCTGGCCGATCTTCAAGGCTTGTGTTCTCCTTCCTCTTGGGAACAAGTTCCTCCAAGCAGTTCCTCCAATGGATGAGGGTAAATTTTGCATCTCCTAGCCCTAGTGGTGAAGTTTTTGTGAGATTTATTTTGCCTAGTTCTTGGAGTCTAGTTGTTCCCTTGATTTCTCCTTTGGCCTTATGGTATACTTTAGTGATTCACCTAGCCGATCTACGTTTTTGACTTGTTAGGGCAAGATTAGAGAAAATTTTGCCAGGGGGCGGATTATCTGGCCCAGTTCTGGACTGGATAATCCGGCCTGATGCTGTCTTATTTTCTCTTCCCTTGTCCATCATTGTCATGCGTTCCTTCGCTATGTTCATTACTCTAGTGTACGTTCCTGGAACTTGTGTGCATCCTCATCACCATGCTTCCTACTTATTCTCTTCACAGGTGCCGGTCCGGCCAAGAGAAGTCGTCCTCGCTACTTCCATTACAATGAAGAAGGCATTTTGGAAGATGAGGTGTCCATCCGGACAAAACAGCGTGCTGCGGTCCGAAAGTCAAGGCAGACAAGGATGCTAAGGCAGCTGAGAGGACTGCTAAGAGAGCTGCTCGAGCCAACAAGGGAAAGGAACCTCGTGTCAACTACAAGCAGATGAGTCAGAGTTCGTACTCTGTCCTGAGGCAGAAAGATTGGTACGCCACTCAGCAGAGGGCAACTCACATTAAAGACCATCGTTTCTGGTGTCCAGAGCAGCTGTACATCTATCAGGATATCTTTGCTCGCATGAGTAAGCCTATTCATCCGATGCATCCCCTTGATCTCACTTTCTTGAAGACGAAGGAGTATTTTGTTCCAGCTATTCAGGTTGTGGAGAGGCTTGGCATCTCTGGTTTGTTGACTTGTCAGTGTGATTATGATCCTCATCTCATTCTGCAGTTTTATGCTACCTTGGCCTTTGAAGCTGATGATGCCAGGACTTTCAAGTGGATGACCATGACTCGGTTCTGTCAGTCTTCTTTCGTCCGGTTTGCTTCTCTGTTGGGTTTTCCTTTTAATGGCCCGACGAATCCTGTTGGTCACTGGGTTCACACTCCGCTTCCCGCCGACAAGAATCTGCTTTGTGATCTATATGAACCTAGTGGTGTTCCTGGTCAAGCTGCTGGTCTGAGGTATCCGTATGATCTTCTAGTGCGCATCTTCAGGGAGAACATTGCTCCAAGTGGAGGGAACAATGATGCTATTAGGAGCTCCTTGGTGGATCTCCTTATCTTTTCCCATACTTGTGCCACGTCTACCGACCCGGATGTAGATTTCACTCTTGACGTGATGGACTTCATCTTCAATGAGATGTACGATGCTATGGTCAGCAAGGGTTCTCTTCCGTACGCTCCTTTCATCATGAAGCTCATCATTGACACTTGCAAAGGTCAGGATTTTAGCAGTCAGTGTGTGTCTCACAAGGTCAAGAAGCTCTATGTGAAGCAGATTTCAGCTCCAGCTCCCATGTGTCCCGATTCCTTCATGAGAGATGCTCGTTCTAGTGTGCCAAGGGGCAAGTTTGTGTCCCATGATGTGCCCAAGAAGGTGAGGAAGTTGAGCTGGTTTCAGAAGCATGTTCTTTGCATGAAGGTGGAGATACATCGTGAGAACTATGAAGCCTATTGTGAGCGCAAGACCATTCTTGATACTCAGCGAGAGATTCTTCATAAGCTCAGTGGGGACCAAGCTGCTCTTCCTCCTCCTGCTCCTCCCATTGCCTACAACAAGTGGCATTCCGAGACCTATGATTGGGGCAAGCTGGAGAAGGCTCTCTATGTTGGTCGCACCTCTCGTGTTGATGGAGATGAAGATGAAGAGGACATGGAAGAGGATGAGGAAGGTGAGTTCGAAGAAGATGATGAAGAGGAGGAGGACGAGGACGAGGAGGACGAGGACGACGACGACTTTGAATGACTTCTTGGGGCGTGTAGTTTGCTCTTGTCCCTTTTTGGTGTCTTGATGCCAAAGGGGGAGAAGTTGTTCTAGTAGGACTTCTCGTTGGGATGCTTTGGTGGGAGCTGCTTTTCAGTTTCAGTTTTCTTGCTTATGAACTTATCGTCGAACTATTGTTATCGTGTGCTTGGTGAATCTTCTTTAGGTTTGATCTATTGTGTGTGGAACTTGTTTAAAGTCTGTTTGCTTAAAGTGTCTTGCTCATATTGCTATTGTCAATCTTGTTATATTGCTTATCTCTAAAGGGAGATTCATTTGAACTCTTGCATATCTTTAGGGGGAGCTCCCTTACTTTTTTTGATCCTACTATTGTAAATCTTAGTGTTGTCATCTAACACCAAAAAGGAGGAGATTGTTAGGGCATTTTCTAGCCTCCCTAGTTTTGTGTGTTAGTTGACAACACCAGGACATTTTACCAAAGTTTTTGTGCAGGAAGTCTGGCCGGATTTTTAGGCCAAAACTGGGCCGGATAATCCGGCCACCCGTGAAAATGGCTAAGGACTAGAAGTTCCAGGGTGCGCGTCACCCAGATCCATGGGCGGATTTTTCGGCCGGATTTTTCCAAATCTGGGCCAGATTATCCACCCCCTGGTGAAAATGGCTAAGGACCAGAAGTTCCAGGGTGCGCGTCACCCAGATCCATGGGCGGATTTTTCGGCCGGATTTTTCCAAATCTGGGCCGGATTATCCGCCCCCCTGGTGAAAATGGCTAAGGACCAGAAGTTCCAGAGTGCGCATCACCCAGATTCGTGGCCGGATTATTGGCCGGATTTTTGTCCAAAAGTGGGCCGGATTATCCGGCCGCCGGATTATCCGGTTCAAGTTTGGGCCGGATAATCCGGTCCCTGGACGCTGCAACGGATACATTCGGGAAGGGGTATTTATACCCCCTCCCCTCTTCTTCTCCAGTTTGCTCATCCTCATCAAGAAGAAGACACTATTTGGAGCCAACCCCACTGCAAGATCTCCACTATCAACCACCCAAAGTCTTAGATCTTTGGAGGATCGAAGGAGGAGGTCCCGATCTATATCTCCACCGAAGGAATTTCTATTTCCCCTCCTTTTGCTTGAGGGATTTACTCCTAGTGGTTCTTTGGAAACACTAGGTGATTTGTTTCGAGATTTCTCTAGTCTTTGTGGATTCTAGCCTCCGTGGCTTTCTTGGGAGCCTCCAATTCAGTTGTGGATGTGTGCCCCAATCTCCGTGTAAGGGATTTGGTGAGTTCCCCCAATACCACCATTTAGTGGAACGAGCTAGCCTCCGTGGCTTGCTCACCGGAGAACAAGGTGAGCCTCCGTGGCGTTGGTCGACTCTGTGTCACCACACCTCTCCAACGTAGACGTACTTCCCCTCAAAAGGAAGGAACTACGGGAATACATCCTTGTGTCTCCGGTCTCCGCTCCTCGGTTATTTATTGCCCGAACTCACTTACTTGCTTACTTGTTTACTTGTTCACTTGCTTGCTTGCCACTTAGGAAATTCACCTAGTTGCACATCTAGAGAATTTACTTTGTGTCAAGCCTAAAATTGAAAAAGGTAAAATTTTGTGTAGCGCCTATTCACCCCCCCTCTAGTCACCCGTGGGACCCCTTTCACGAAGCAACCCAGCAATGACATTGATGTGTACCTAAGGTCATTAGTTGATGAACTTTTATAGCTATTGGCAAAACCAGGTGTACGTGTGTGGGATGAGCACAAACAAGAAGAATTCGACCTATGAGCGTTGCTTTTCATAAGCATCAATGATTGGCCTGCTCTTAGTAACATTTCAGGACAGTCAAACAAGGGATACAATGCATGCACGCACTGTTTGGATCAGACAGAAAGTATATATCTGGACAAATGTAGGAAGAATGTGTACCCGTGGTATCGTCATTTTCTTCTGAACAAGCATCCCTACCGGAAAAATGGCAAGCACTTCAATGCCGAGATAGAGATCTGGTCGAAGCCAACCCGCCGTACCGATGATGATGTCTTTTATATGGTCAAGGATTTAAGAGTAATCTTTGGAAAGAGTCTTGGCAGATGACCTGTTCTGAATGACGCTGACGGACACGCACCATGTGGAAGAAGAAATCTATATTTGGGGAGCTTGAGTATTGGAAAGTCCTGGAGGTCCGCTCTATGATCGACGTGATGCACGTGATGAAAAATCTTTGCGTGAATCTGCTAGGATTCTTGGGCTTGTATGGGAAGACAAAAGATACACAAGAAGCACGTGAGGACCAACAACGTTTGAAAGGATGAGACAGCATGCATCCAGAGTGGTTTCAAGATCCTACCAGCTACGCTCTTACCAAAGAAGAAAAGGAAATATTTTTTGAAGCCCTTTTCTGTATCAAGGTCCCATCTGGCTTCTCGTCAAATATAAAGGGAATAATAAATATGGCAGAGAAAAAAATCCCAAACCTAAAGTCTCATGACTGCCATGTGCTTATGACGCAATTGCTTCCAATTGCATTGAGAGGAATTCTACCAAAAAATGTTTGACTACCCATTGTAAAGGTATGCGCATTCCTCAATGCAATTTCTCAGAAGGTAATCAATCTAGAAAGTCTACCAGGGTTACAGAAGGATGTGGTCCAGTGTCTTTTCATCTTTGAGTTGTTGTTCCCACCGTCCTTCTTCAATATTATGACGCACCTCCTAGTTCACCTAGTTGAAGAGATTGCCATTCTTGGTCCTGTATTTCTACACAATATGTACCCCTTCGAGAGGTTCATGGGAGTTTTAAAGAAATATGTTCATAATCGTGCTAGGCCAGAAGGAAGCATCTCCAAGGGCTATGGAACAGAGGAGGCCATTGAGTTTTGTGTTGACTTTATTCATGACCTTAAGCCGATTGGTGTTCCCAAATCACGGCATGAGGGGAGACTAGGTGGAAAAGGCACGCAAGGAAAGAAAACAACCTATTCTATGGATGGACATTCTTTCACTCAAGCACACTACACAGTTCTACACAATTCAACCTTGGTGGCTCCATATATCGCAGAACACAAGAATATTGTATGCTCCCAAAACCCGGGGAAGCCTGAATCCTAGATTAAACTTGAAGGGTTTCACAGCATAGTAAATCAAAAATTTCCTACGAATGCCAACAAAAAAGCCAAAATCTAATCTAGGAGATGTAATCAACAAGAGAGATAGATGAGATCTTCATACCCTTGAAGAAATTGCACAGCGATAATGTTCAACAGAATGTGGATGATATAGTCGTACTAGCTATCTCCTCCTCGCGATCCGATCCGATCCAATGCCGCAAGTGGCGACGCCTTCGAGAGATGCACACATACAGTGCACCAACAACTCCGCCTTCCCAGTCCAGCGAGATATAGTGGAGTGGTAGATGGGATCAACAACACGACGGCGTGGTGTCTATGGTGGAGAGTTTTTCACCGTCAGGGCTTCACCTATTTGCGTGGTGGAGAAAGAACGGAGAAAGGAGGCTTCAGAAAGCGGGCAGCAGTTCCACGGGAATTAGGTCATCCCTAAACCGGCTGCGCCCTTGACCTTTTATAGCCGGATTTTAGGGTTTCAAAAATCCTAACTTGATGTACAAATTTTACCTGCAGCGCCACCGCTAAAACAAATTGATCTAATCGATCTTGCGCTACGTGCCGTGCAAGAGCGAGCAAGCGAGGTCGTTACCTCATCGAACTAGTCCAGCGTGCGCATCCAGCCTAGCAAGAAGTGGCCCGCTTAGCCAAACCTGGCCTGCACCAAGCCCCAGCCTCGAAGGCCCAGCCCAGCCTCCAGGAAAACGAGCGCGCCAGGGACGCACTTGCCTGGCCACCTCGCTCGTAGCGAGCGAGCCAGGGAGGCTCCTGGCCGCCGCTCCTTTTTTTTCTTTGTCTTCCCTTTTTTTCTTTATTTATTTCTTCTAAATAAATAGTCTTAATATTTATTAATTCATATAATTAATAAATACTAATATTTTCCACCCGGAACAATTCTAACTTTTTTGAAACACTTTCATACATATATCCCGGAACTACCCTAGCATTGATTTGCGTTAAGTGTGTGACCCTACAGGTTTGAGAATACGCGAACATGATCTCCATCAATAATCAATAGCAGGATCTGGAAATCCATATTGACTCCCACGCACTCAGCGATGATCATATCAGATGAACCACGATGTCAGGATTCAATCAATCCCGTATTTGTATTCCCTTCATCTCACGATATTTTACTCGCCCGAGATTCGATCGTCGGTATCGACATACCTAGTTCAGTCTTGTTCATAGCAAGTACTTTACTCGTTCCATAATCTGATATCACTTTGTGATCAACTCCTTAACCACGTGCTTGCAAGCGATGTTGATATCGATTACCGAGTGGGCCCAAAGTATATCTCTCCGACTTGGGAGGGACAAATTCCATCTCGATACATGCAACCCAACAAGCACTTTCCGATCACCTGAGGGACACCTTTATAATCACCCTTTCATAGGATGATATTTGATGACCTCAAAGCTCTTTTTCGATACTAGGGAGTTGCATTATCTCATGGTCTAAGGAACACAATACATGACATAGAAAAAAGCTTCGCAAAGATAAACACAATGACATGATCTAATTGCTGTGCTTTATTTGGGTCTATCCATCGCATCATTTTCCTAATGATATGATCTCATTATTAATTAACAACTCATGTCTATGGTTAGGAAACCTTAACCATCATTAATCAATAAGCTAGTCCATAGAGGCGTACTAGGGATACGGTGTTGTTCATAAACCACACAAGTATTAAAGTTTCCGCTTAATACAATTCTAGCATGGAATATAAACTTTATCATGAACAAGAATTATAATAATAACATTTTATTATTGCCTCTAGGGCATAATTCCAACAGTCTCCCACTTGCACTAGAGTCAATAATCTAGTTTACATCTGCTAACAATCTAACACCCATGGCATTAAGGTGTTGATCATGTTTTGCTCATGGAAGAGGTTTAGTCAATGGATCTGCGACATTCAGATCCGTATGTACTTTGCTAATCTTTAGATCTCCATCTGAAATATAATCTCGAATTATATGGAAACAGTAGTTGATGTGCTTGCTCTTTGGATGATATCTTGGTTCCTTAGCCAGTGCTATAGCGCCAGTGTTGTCGCACAATACCTCCAATGGGTCCAAGGCATTTGGAACCACACCAAGCTCAGTGATGAAGTTCATGATCCAAACTCCTTCAGTTGACGCTTCCGAAGCAGCCATGTATTCTGCTTCGGTTGTAGATCCTGCGATCATGCTTTGCTTGCAGCTTCTCCAGCTCACAGCTCCACCATTCAAAATATAAATGTATCTTGTCTGAGATTTAGAATCATCCAGGTCGGTATCGAAACTAGCATCGACGTAACCTTTTACGACAAGCTGCTTATCACCTCCATAGACTAAGAATATTTCTTTAGTCCTATTTAAATACTTTAGGATGTTCTTTACGGCTGTCCAGTGTTCTACTCCTGGATCACTTTGGTATTTGCTCGTCAAACTAAGAGCATTGGACACATCCGATCTAGTACCCAGCATGGCATACATGATAGAACCTATGGCCGAGGCATATGACACTTTGCTCATAGTTTCTCTATCTTTTACCGTAGCTAGACACTAAGCCTTGCTCAATATCTTACCTGAAAACATGGGCAATGAACCTTTCTTTGCTTGATCCATTCTAAACCTTTTCAGAACTTTGTCTAGGTATGTACTTTGGCTTAAACCTATTAGGCATCTTTCTCTATCTCTATAGATCTTGATGCCTAATATATAAGCAGCTTCTCCTAGGTCTTTCATTGAAAAACATTTATTCAAATAACTCTTCACATCATTAAGCATACCGATGTCATTTCCAATAATCAATATGTCATCCACATATAGTACTAAAAATGTCACTGAGCTCCCACTCACTTTCTTGTAGACACAAGCTTCGTAGCAATTTGGAACAAATCCAAAAATCTTGATCACTTGATCAAAACGAAGGTTCCAACTCTGGGATGCTTGCTTCAGCCCATAAATAGAACACTGAAGTTTGCACACTTTATTAGCATCCTTAGGATCGACAAAACCTTCAGGCTGCATCATATACAACTCTTCATCAATGTTGCCATTGAGGAACGCAGTTTTGACATCCATTTGCCAAATTTCATAATCATGAAATACAGCAATTGCTAATAAAATCCGAATGAACTTAAACATCGCTACGGGAAAGAAAGTCTCATCGTAGTCAACACCTTGAACTTGTTGAAAACCTTTTGCGACAAGCCAAGCTTTATAGACAGTAACATTACCATCCGCGTCCGTTTTCTTCTTGAAAATCCATTTGCACTCAACGGCCTTACGGTCCCTAGGAGGGTCCACCAAAGTCCATACTTGGTTTTCGCTCATGGATCCCAATTCGGATTTCATGGCCTCTAGCTATTTCTCAGAGTCTAGGCTCATCATCGCTTCCTCATAGTTCATAGGTTCACTGTTGTCTAACAACAAGACGGTTAAGACAGGGTTGCCATACCATTCAGGAGTGGCATGTGACCTTGTCGACCTGCGAAGTTTAGTAGTAGCATCGTTTGAAGTTTCATGATCCTCGTCATTAGCTTCCTCTCTTGTTGGTGCAGACGGCACCGGAACAACTTTAGGTGCTGTGCTACTATCCAACTCGAGAGAAGGTTCAGTAACCTCATCTAGCTCTACCTTCCTCCCACTCACTTCTTTTGAGAGAAACCCCTTCTCAAGAAAGGATCTATTCTTAGCAACAAACACTTTGCCTTCGGATCTATGGTAGAAGGTATACCCAATCGTTTCTTTAGGGTATCCTATGAAGACGCATTTCTCCACTTTGGGTTCGAGCTTGTCCGGCATCAACTTCTTGACGTAAGCTTCGCATCCCCAAACTTTAAGAAACAACAACTTAGGTTTAGCACCAAACCATAGTTCATATGGTGTCATCTCAACGGATTTAGATGGTGCCCTATTTAAAGTGAATGCAACGGTTTCTAATGCATAACCCCAAAATGATAACGGCAAATCTGTAAGAGACATCATCGATCACACCATATCTAATAGAGTTCGATTCCGGCGTTCAGACACACCATTGCGCTGTGGTGTTCCGAGTGGCGTGAGTTGCGAAACGATTCCGCTTGCTTTAAGATGTGTGAGAAAATCATAACTCAAATATTCACCTCCATGATTGGATCACAGAAATTTAATTTTCCTATTACGATGGTTTTTCACTTCGTTCTGAAATTCTTTGAACTTTTCAAATGTTTTAGATTTATGTTTCATTAAATAGATATATCCATATCTAGTTAAGTCATCAGTAAAAGTGAGAAAATAGCGATATCCACTGCGCGTCAAAATACTCATTGGTTTGCACACATCGGTATGTATGATTTCCAATAAGTCCTTTGCTCGCTCCATTATTTCGGAGAATGGGGTTTTAGTCATCTTGCCCATGAGGCACGGCTTGCAAGTGTCAAATGATTCGAAATCAAGAGACTCCAAAAGTCCATCAGAATGGAGTTTCTTCATGCGTTTTACGCCAATATGACCTAGACGGTAGTGCCACAAATAAGTTGGATTATCACTATCTACTTTGCATCTTTTAGCCTCAATGTTATGGATGTGTGTTTCATTGCTTTTGAGATTCAGAAGAAATAAACCATTCATGACAGGTGCATGACCATAAAAGATGTTATTCATATAAATAGAACAACCATTATTCTCTGACTTAAATGAATAACCGTCTTGCAATAAACATGATCCAAATATAATATTCATGCTCAACGCAGGCACATAATAACACTTATTAAGGTTTAAAACTAATCCCGAAGGTAAAACTAAGGAGAGCGTGCCGACGACCATCACATCAACTTTTATCCATTGCCAACGCGCATCATCACCTCATCCCTTGCTAGCCGCCGTCTATTTCGTAGCTCCTGTTTTGAGTTACAAATATTAGCAACTGAACTAGTATCATATACCCAGGCACTACAACGAGCGCTAGTAAGGTAAACATTAATAACATGTATATCAAATATACCTTTAATAGTGCTAGCCTTCTTGTCTGCTAAGTACTTTGGACAGTTGTGCTTCTAGTGACCCTTGTCCTTGCAATAGAAGCACTCAGTTTTCGGCTTAGGTCCGGACTTGAGCTTCTTCTCAGGAGGGGCAACGCGCTTGCCGCTGCCTTTCTTGAAGGATTTTTTTGCACCCTTAGCTTTCTTAAAGCTAGTGGTCTTGTTGACCATCAACATATGATTATCTTTCTTGATATCCACCTCCGCAGCTTTCAGCTTTGCGAAGAGCTCAGTGATCATATCAGTGGAACCTATTTGATTATGAGTAACTACAAAGCCTTTGTAGCTAGGAGGGAGTGATTGCAGAACTCTGTCAATCTTGAGCTCTTCTAGAATCTTGCAGTCCAGTTGCTCAAGGCATTGAGTGTAGCCCGACATCTTAATGGCGTGCTCACTAACGGAACTCCCTTCCTCCATCTTGCAGTTAAAGAACTTCTCAGAGATCTCATATCTCTCAGAATGGGCTTGAGTCTGAAATATGGTTTTCAGTTCCTCAAGAATCTCATAAGGCCCTCGGTACTTCTCAAAATGATTTTGAAGTTCTGGTTCCATAGAAAACAGCATGGTACTCATAATCGTATCACAATCATCTCTGCGAGCATTGAAGTCAGTAAGTTCTTCAGTTTTCACTGTTGCAGCAGGGGTGTCACCTAGCGCTTCCTCAAGTACATAGGATTTTTGTCCGCCAGTGAGAATGATTCTCAGATTGCGGAACCAGTTGGTGAAGTTAGACCCATTGTTTTTAAGCTTTTCTTTCTTAGCAAAAATGTTGAAGTTGAAGTTGGACTTAGCCATTTGATCTACAAAATTTGCAAGTACAATTTAGACTATGTTCAAGATAATTAGTTCAACTTAATCAAATTACTAGATGAACTCCCACTAAATTTAACATCCCTCAAGTTGTTTAGTGAATATGATCCAAATTCACCACACCTAATCTGATCTTCACGAGAAGAGATGTGTTTTTAATGGTGGACAATGAAGTGTCGATCATATCATTCATATGACTCATGTTTAACCTTTTGGTTCATGTGTTCCGAGGCCATGTCTGTACATGCTAGGCTCGTCAAGTCAAACCCAAGTATTTTCGCGTGTGCAAAAACTGGCTTGCACCCGTTGTATGTGAACGTAGAGTTTATAGCACCCGATCATCACGAGATGCTTCAAAACGATGAACTTTCACAACGGTGCATACGAAGGGAGAACACAATTTTATCTTGATCTTTAAGTGAGGAATCATCTTATAATGCTACCGTCGCGATCTAAGCAAAATAAGATACATAAAAGGATAAACATCACATGCATATAATTTTATGTGACATGGTATAGCCAATCTCCGCGCAATGATCTCCATCTTGTGCACGCCGGTATGATCTCCATCACTCCACCATGATTGCCTCCACCACGAATAGCAACTATAACTATTGCTAACTACTTAGCGATAAAGTAAAGCTATTACATAGAGTATAAGAAGTTGACACGCATGTCATACACAATTATAAAGATAACCATATGGCTCCTGCCGGTTATGAACTCATCGACATGCAAGTCGTGAAATATTACAAAACATGATCATCGCATACATCTCAATTCATACACATCATGTCTTGGGCCATACCATATCACAAAATACTCCCTGCAAAAATAAGTTAGACGCCTCTACTTTGTTGTTGCATGTTTTACGAGGCTTATGAGAGTAACAAGCTAAGAACGATTCTTACCTACAAAAAGCCACAATGGTGATATTATGGTTGCTAATATCCATTGTAAATCTCATGACTACTATAGTGAGAGAAACTCACATCCACCAGCCGCATGTGTAGAATAAGCCACACGTCAAGTGCGGAGCTGGTCTCGCGAATGAGGTCGCATAAAATTGGCCTGGACCGCTTCGATCTCACTATGCCGCGCCATAAGAAATACACAACAAAGAGGTTTGCAATAGAAAACATCAACACCCACAACAAGCATGTTGCGTTCTACTCGTGAAACATATCTACGCATAGATCTAGCTCTGATACCACTGAAGGGTTTCACAGCATAGTAAATCAAAAATTTCCTACGGATACAAACAAAAAAGCCAAAATCTAATCTAGGAGATGTAATCAATGAGAGAGATAGATGAGATCTTCATACCCTTGAAGAAATTGCACAGTGGTAACATTCAACAGAATGTGGATGATGTAGTAGTACTAGCCGTCTCCTCCTCGCGATCCGATCTGATCCAACGCCACAAGTGGCGATGCCTCCAAGAGATGCACACGTACAGCGTACCAATGACTTCACCTTCCTGGTCCAGTGAGATATAATGGAGTGGTAGATGGCATCGATAATACGACAGCGTGGTGTCTATGGTGGAGAGTTTTTCGCCGATAGGGTTTCGCCTGTTTGCGTGGTGGAGAAAGAACGGAGAAAGGAGGCTTCAGAAAGTGGGCAGCAGTTCCACGGGAATTAGGTCATCACTAAACCGGCTGCGCCCTTGACCTTTTACAGCCGGATTTTAGGGTTTCAAAAATTCTAACTTGATGTACAAGTTTTACCTGCAGTGCCACCACTGAAACAGATCGATCTAATCGATCTTGCGCTACGTGCCGTGCAAGAGCGAGCAAGCGAGATCGTTACCTCGTCGAACTAGTCCAGCGCGCGCATCCAGCCCAGCAAGAAGCGGCCCACTTAGCCAAACCCGGCCTGCACCAAGCCCCAGCCTCAAAGGCCCAGCCCAGCCTCCAGGGAAACGAGCGCGCTAGGGACACACTTGCCTGGCCGCCTTGCTCGTAGCGAGCGAGCTAGGGAGGCTCCTGGCCGCCGCTCCTTTTTTTTCTTTGTCTTCCCTTTTTTTTCTTTATTTATTTCTTCTAACTAAATAGTCTTAATATTTATTAATTCATATAATTAATAAATACTAATATTTTTCACCCGGAACAATTCCGACTTTTTTGAAACACTTTCATACATATATCCTGAAACTACCCTAGCATTGATTTGCGTTAAATATGTGACCCTACGGGTTCGAGAATACGCGGATATGATCTCCATCAATAATCAATAGCGGGATCTGGAAATCCATATTGACTCTCATGCACTCAGCGATGATCATATCGGATGAACCACGATGCGAGAATTCAATCAATCCCGTATTTGTATTCCCTTCATCTCGCGATATTTTACTTCCCGAGATTCGATCGTCGGTATTGACATACCTAGTTTAGTCTCGTTCACAGCATGTACTTTACTCGTTCTGTAATCCAATATCACTTTGTGATCAACTTCTTAACCACGTGCTTGCAAGCGATGTTGATATCTATTACCGAGTGGGCCCAAAGTATATCTCTCTGACTTGGGAGGGACAAATTCTATCTCGATACATGCAACCCAACAAGCACTTTCTGATTACATGAGGGACACCTTTATAATCACCCTTTCATAGGATGACGTTTGATGACCTCAAAGCTCTCTTTCGATACTAGGGAGTTGCATTATCTCATGGTCTAAGGAACACAATACATGACATAGGAAAAAGCTTCGCAAAGATGAACACAATGACAAGATCTAATTGTTGTGCTTTATTTGGGTCTGTCCATCACATCATTCTCCTAATGATATGATCTCATTATTAATTAACAACTCATGTCTATGGTTAGAAAACCTTAACCATCATTAATCAATGAGCTAGTCCATAGAGGCGTACTAGGGACATGGTGTTGTTCATAAACCACATAAGTATTAAAGTTTCCGCATAATACAATTCTAGCATGGAATATAAATATTATCATGAACAAGAATTATAATAATAACATCTTTATTATTGCCTCTAGGGCATAATTCCAACAAAACTTGAGCACAACACAACTTTCGGTGGTTGGTTGCGAGTACTTCTCATAAATGATGACATCACTGTTGAGAAAGAACTGTACTTGTTGGCAAAGTCACCATCTTCGATCATATCGACTTTCCAAGGGTACGAGATAAATGAGAATACATTTTACATGATCGCCCAAGATAAAAAGAGCACCAACCAAAATAGTGGTGTCCGCTATGATACAACAAATGAGAATTAGGGAAAAGGACACATATTATGGGTACATTGAGGAGATATGGGAACTTGACTATGGGTCTAATTTTAAGATCCCTTTGTTTCGGTGCAAATGGATCAAGATGGCTGGAGGTGGGGTACAGGTAGACCAAAAGTATGACATGACAATAGTGAATCCCAACAATCTTGCGTACAGAGATGAACCATTTGTCCTAGCCAATGATGTGGCTCAGGTATTCTATGTGAAGGACATGTCTACCTCCAGAATTTACTAGCCCACTAGAGAAGCAACGAGATCACTGGGAAGCATTTCTGGATTACAAGAAATCAACACTAGCTTTGGAAAGATCGCGCAAGAATAAGGCAAATGCTACCAAGAAGATTTATCACCATAAAATGGGTTTAGGTGGTTACAAGACTTCCATGCCAGAGTGGGATAAAAAGGACGCTAACTTGATTGCTAAAGGGGTTATTCCAGCAACACAACAATTGCCCCCAAGGGCAAGAAATTGGTTTTTGGGTCATGGCGGATACGTAGACGAACAAACAAGGGAGTTAGTTGCACCTCCTCCTATTGCTACTCCAAAGAACGAACTTGTGAAAGCACTCAAAGAGGTTGAAGAGGGCAAGTTCATTCTTGACAGAGAGAGGGACGTGTTGACAAAGGCCCTCGGGAATGCTGAACACACTGGGCAAACACGAGGACTGGGACCTAATTATCCATGGAGCATCGGGTTTGCCGAGGATGTAGAGTCTTATAGAAAAAGGAAGAGAGGAAAGAAGCGGAAGGAGGATGAGGAGAAAGAGCGGATAAAGAAGTTGGAAGAAAAGTATGATAGAATGTTCATGTCCATGTAGAAGCAAATTCAAGAACTGCGCCAAACTCAAGCTGGGCCAAGTCATCAACTGCAGCTGGAAGGTCCTGCATTTGACAGTAATGATGACCCATCTTAGCGGAGAAGTAGTGTAGCTTCCACGGTGCTTGGGGCTGATGAGGCACCGATGGATTGCTACCCCATGGATGAAGTTCAGGGCAAGACACATTGTGAGCTCTATCAGTTGATGAAGAACATCTCCATGAAGGTGGCTGTTGGCTATACTTTACCTTGTGAACCTGGAGTTACTTGGCATGGCCATCAGATTCCAGATAGCTATGCTCGTGTCGGGGTGGATGAAGTTCTACGCGGATATGAGTCACTAGAGCTTGACATAGCTGGACCTGAAGATGAGGAGACACTCGGAGAAATGTTGGGTGGAGTCATTCTATGGAAGAAGAAAGACATCAAGCTTCCAGGCTTGGCGCCACCGCCACTGAGTCATCGCAGGTCACCATCACCTCCGAGTCCACCCCGTGACTATGACGATCACCACAATGCGAGTCCATCTCGATCTCCAACATCGGGTCAACCATTGTCGCCACCGCTTGTGCCCACTAAGCCATCAGTGCCACCGCTAGTGCCCACTAAGCCATCGGCGCCACCGCTAGCGCCCACTAAGCTTCAGGGCCAAAAGCGGAAGAAGAGTACCACCACCCCAGGTACACAATCATCACGAACCCGAGAGGAGCCCCACCCAAAAAAAACCACTCCGGAGGACATCTATTGGGCTAAGAGCATGCTGAATCAGCCACCCCAATATGTATTGAATTTGAAAGATGACTATACATGCACACTCAAGAAGCAATATGAGAAAAGAGATATTCCCCAGCTCGGACTACAGGAAAAACAATCGTTCCCCCCCTCCAGGTATATCTAGAAGTTCCCCAGGGGGTAGACATGGAAGAAGCCGTGAGACTAGCGGCCCAAATGAATATCTCTGTGGTTGAATTACTAGATGGTGTAGAATTATCCAGGGCTCCTTTAGCACAGCAATATGTCTATGGGCAGCCATTGGTCGATGCCGAGAAGTTGCGTGAAATGTCAACAATGATGCGGAAATTCCATGACTGGTACATGAAGACGTCAGAGCATGGTGAGCAAACAATGCTCATGGAAAAAGTTGGATCAGAGTATTACTTCCGTGAAGACGAGATCCATATTGAATTTTTAGAATTCTTCTAGTTCATGAATCTGGATGCCCTCGACAAATCTCTCATGAGTTGTTATTGTCTGTAAGTTGATCAATTCTTTGTTTCTAAGTTGTTCAATTCTTTGTTTCTAAGTTGATCAATTCTTTGTTTTGCAGAATGAAGATGCTAGAATGTACAAGGACAACCGCAATCAATGTTGGATTCATTGATCTAGATAAAGTTCATATACATAAGCTACAGACAAAACCTAAGGAAACAACGCGTAACATTCTAAAGTTTTTAAAGGAGCAACATTTCTGTAATAGCATACTGTTTCCTTACAATTTCGGGTGAGAATCTTACTCTTGATATTAAGTACAATTGATAAGTTACTGCCATATATATAAACATGTGCAGGTTTCACTAGATTCTGTTTAATATTGAAGTTGACAATGGAAAGTTGAAGTACTTGACCCATTAAGGAGAGACATGGAAGAGTTCTGCGACATGCAGAATATGCTCCAAGAGTAATTTTCAATCATTTTAGCACTATATCGGCCTCTTTCATTGAAAGCTGAGATATCATTTAATTCATAACTCACTAATTTAATTGTATTTCTCGGACAGTGTTTGGGAACGGTTCAAAGGGGTGGTACAGGGACCATGGCGTGATCGGCTGATCTTTACTAGAGTCGACGTAAGTAGTAGGGGCTAGTTCCGCACATCTATTTACTTCTAGTTTTAATACAATTATGATGCTTGATATTATTTTGGATTGAGTTCTATTCTTGTAAAGTGTGCGCAGCAACCACAGGGGACCAACTTTTGTGGATACTATGTTTGCAAATTCATTCGCAGATTTACCACTGAGCGCAGGACATTAGCTATGAGCAATTTATCAATTGTGTTAAGTTTTATTCATAATTTTTGTTATGATAATTAATAAATTTATATTGATCTCTCTTTTATTGTAGAATGATCGCATGCGGGAGAAGCTCCTACCACATCAACGTCTACTAGAAATTCAAGAGAAATTGGCGGGATTTTTGTTGAAAGAGGTCATAGATAAAAAAAAATGGAAGATTTCATATAAATAGGTGGAATTCTTAGATGATTACAATAATCTTTATGTAATAGAGGTAGCCTCTGTGTTATCGAATGACGGATTTAGTCTCGATAATTATGATGTCCATATAACTAACACAATTATATATATATGTGTTTGCTTCTAAGACAAAGTAGGTTATATATACATGCATGAATATTTGTACAAGTTATCTTATTATAGTATGCAGTACCATAAAATATACAAAAACTTTTTTAAAATAAAGAAATATGAGTAAATAATACAAAACACCTGGGACTCTTTAGTCCCGGTCGGTATAACAAACTGGGACTAAAGGTCCCTGCCCAGGTGCGTGGTGGAGAGGCCACGTGGTACCCCCTTTAGCACCGGTTCGTAAGGCAACCGGTGCTAAATGTGACTTTTAGCACCGGATAATTAGCACCGGTTGCAAAACTGGTGCTAAATATCCATATGGACCAGTGCTAAAGGCCATGTTTCCACTAGTGATACGAGTTCATATCGTATGTCGATATTGTAATCTATATCAGATCCCACCCGGTCCTCGAGACCTGGCCACCTATATATAGGGGCAGGAGGGGACGGTGTGGGACAGATTGAAAGCAAGCCAGGTTTTACACCCATATTTACTTTCGATAAACACCTTGATTGACTGACTTTACCTTCGAGTTCATCCGACACCCTATCTCCCCAATCCTAAGTCCTTCATCTAGGATATTTATCGAGTTAACCCTCGTCAGTTACACTTCGTGGCATTTTTATATATTTTCCAGAACTAACCTATTAATGAGATTCCACAGTGCTAGTTCTCTATTTTCTGCTATTTTTGTGTTTCATAAAAGCTACACATGGAATATTCTCAGAATTGGATGAAACAAAAGCTGAAGTCCCTAATTACCTAACACGAAGACGAAGTCCAACGATGAGAAGGAGAGGAGCCAGGGGCTCGGCACACCCTAGGGTAGCGCAGCTAGCCCCTGGCCCGTGCCACCAGGGGGTGAGCCTCCCTGGCCCACCTCCTGATGTTGTCCCTTCACCTATATAATCCCCTCGACGGGAAAAACCTAAGGGACGGATCTCTATTCCATGAAACATACTGTAAGCCACCGCCGTCACCGTTGCGAGATCGGGAGTATCCAGGAGCTCTTCTCGGCACCCTACCAGAGAGGGGAATCCCTGCCGGAGGCCTTCTTCACCATCATGGTATCCTCCGGAGTGATATGTGAGTAGTCTATCTTGGACTACGGGTCCATAGCAGTAGCTAGATGGTTGTCTCCTCCACCATGTGCTTCATGTTTAGATCTTGTAAGCTGCCCTACATGATCAAGATCATCTTTATGTGATCATACATATTGTGTTTGTTGGGATCCGATGAGTATTGGTACTATGTTAAGTTGATGTGCTGAATTATATATCTTATGTTATCTCTATGGTTTTTATGATCTTGCATGCTTTCTGTTGCTAGTAGCTATCTTGGCTGAGTAGATGCTAGTAACTCCAAGACGGAGTATTTATGCTCGATAGTTGGGTCCATGCCTCTATTTAATCTGGGGGAGTGACAGAAACCTCTAAGATTGTAGATGTGTTGTTGCCACTAGGGAGAAAACAACATTCTTGTGTCCAAGGACATTTTCTTTGTTTACATTATGCACTTTGCTTAATGCAATTATCTGTTATTCGCAACTTAATACTCAAGGGGTTCTCGGATGACTCCCCACGAGTGGATTTTTAGTCATAGATGCAGTTGGATGGTGGTCTACGTATATTGTCGTAATGCCCAGAGTGAATCTCATAGTGATCCTCATGACATATGTACATTATCTTTATTCTATCAATTGCCCAACTGTAATTTGTTTCCCAGCATGTTGTTATTTATCTTATGGAGAGACACCGCTAGTGAACTGTGGACCCCGGTCCAATTTCCTTTACATTGCTATACCATTTTACTTTTACTCACACTATTTACTTTTTTGCATACTATTATCCTTTTACCACTCGATACGCTCAATCCTTTGTTTACAGCAAACCGGTGAGATTGACAACCTCATCGTAAGTTGGAAGCAAAGTTCTTGGTTGTGTTGTGCAGGCTTCACATTGCTGCTAGGTGAAGATGCACCAACAATATTTCTGGCGCCATTGTCTGGAGTGTCACGAAGCTAGCAAGCATCACCTTCTGAAGTTTGGCTTTCTCCTGCTGGTTCGATAAACCTTGGTTTCACAACTGAGGGAAGACTTGCTGCTGTGCTCATCATACCTTCCTCTTGGGGTTCCCAACGGGCTGTTACTTACAAGCCATCAAGGTTTCAACCCCAAAGTCATCCCAAAACACTATAAATAGGACCTTGGAGCTCACCCCAAACCTCACACCTCCTCATAAGCTCACAAGTATCACTCTCAGACCAGAGGTTGAGAGAAAGAGCTCAAGAATCACCCTTAGGCTAGAGGCTAAGGAGAGGAACATCCAAACACACTCAGTAGTGTGGAGTAGAGATCTGCGAGGAAGAAGGGAGCAAGAACAGGAGGAGAAGAACTGCACCAGATCTTCATCAAGCCCACTTAGGAATCTACAAAGGTTATAGCTCAAACCTTAAAATAGAAAGTAGTAAGACCTTAGAATAGAAAGTAGTGAGACCTTAGGATAGAAAATAGTGAGACCTTAGGATAGGAAGTAGTGGGAGGGAGTGGTAGCGATTCCCCAGAACCCTAAGTCTCTGCTATGTATTCTCCAATATTAGAGAATAGCATCAGTAAACTCAAAGGCCTGGCACAACTAACACAACGGACGATGATGTATTAGTTAAGACCACAACCCTAAGATCTTCCAATTCATCCCCTGACTGAATCACAAGATCAGCCAAAGGAAGAAAAGGAAGAGCGAAAGCGAGCAAATTTGGACAACAACACAATTCTGTCCAAAAATGCATCTTTCTATCATCTACACCCAATGTTGGGGATATACCAAATAGGTATACCAGCGACGTAGTCCTAAATCAGCAAGCCAGGGTGGCCCATCAGGGGTGGTATGGCGGATCACCATACTGGGCGGCCTAGTTGCTGAAGTTGCCACGGCGGTACTGGACGCAAGCGCTTATGGCGGATCCTTAGACAGGTCCATGGCGGATCAAAAATAGGCCCATGGCAGACCACTGACAGCAAGCCCATGGCGGGCCAAAGAGAGGCCCATGGTGGGTTGCCTTGTAGTACACACATAGGACTTAGTCTAGGACTCCAAGTTATATCCGCTCCGGTACCAACGTGTAGCCCACGCCAGGCGCCTTTATAAGCCCGGCGTGGAGCAGCCCTAGAGGTACGCTAGACGTTCTAGTCATACGGCCAATCGCATAGCGAAACAGTCGACCTCATCATTGTAACCGAGCACTTGTTGCCATATAGTGAATTATAGCAGCACGTAGGGTCTCGCCACCATTGCGGGATCTGAAGCTGGGTAAACTCGTGCTACCACCGTCATGGATCGCTCCGCCGTGTTCACCCCCTTCCACAAACCGCCATACCCCTACCTCTATGCCAGATTTGTTGACAAAACCACGACATTTGGCGCCCACCGTGGGGCAAAGCGCGTCTGGAGCGCGGATCCAGGCGGGATCCGCCTTTGGAGGCATCGGTGACACCGTCACCATCGGGCACGTCCTCTACGATTCCGGCCACCCCATCGTCCCAGCGGATAACCTCTGGGTGTTGGCTAGAGAAGACCCTGCTCGATTCACCGTCGTTCCGATTGGAGATATCCATATCTTCATTGGAGAGACAAACCCTACCCCCACTACGGAAACCAATTTCTGGCGGATCGGTATGGCTGAAATCCCCAAACGGACCGCTTTCGAGCTGGATACGGAGGAGGACTCATCTGACCTGGAACTTTCCAAGTTGCCCAGATCGGATCTAAAAAATATTTCCAAATCATATATTTGATCTAAAAAGTATCCTATTCCACTTTATGATCTTGTTTATCATCAAGAACACCTAAGAATATCAAGAACACGCCCAAGAATTTAAATCATAACAACTAAATAAATCTAAGAATCTATCTTTAGATCATATGAACACATCGAAAATCACTAGCAATCAACCCATCAATAAGTCTACTTAATCTAGGCTATATTCTACACATCTAAATGATCCTATGATAATCAAGAACAAAAAAACCATAAGAACTAAAATGCATAATAAACATGGATTGAAATCCATCTCTAGCTTACAAGATATGTGGAATCCGATGAAACAAAACCCATTTACATTACGTTAAATACATCCAAGAACTTGAATGAAATAACCTAAAAATGGTTTGCAACTGAAAATACCATGCTTTGATAACCCACATCATTCACCCTGGTAGTGAAGTTCTTCACCTAATTAAGATTAAGACCTAAAATACTTTGACTATGTAAAATTCAAGTTCTAAACCCTTATGAACATAGATAAACATAAAAATAAGTGATATTCCCAATTTACATATTTTCATGGAAAATAAATATTAAACTTAAAAAATAAATAAAATAGTAACAATATTTTAATATTAAAGAAAATAATAGAAATAAGATATCAAATGGTTCAAAAAAAAAATCTACTCACAGCAAAATCTTATTCAAATAAATTCAAAACCCAATAAAACCCTAACAATAACATTTCTTAATTTGATAATTTCAAAGAAATGTTAAATTCCAAAAACCCTAAATCCCAATCAATTCAAAATTTGAAATTCAAGGATCAAATAAAACACAATTTTATTCTTGAAGATAAAAGTTTAACAAATATAAATTCTAAAGATTCCATCCAAATTGTATCTAGGAAGAAGAAATTTAGAAAAGAAATAAACTTGAAACTCACATCCAAATTCTTATTTAACCTTTATACCTCAACTTATGCTACCAAACACTCTGATTCTAATTAAGAATATGAGTGGATTTACCATGCCTTTGAATAAAAGAAATGGTGATCATCAACCTTTGATGAAAGTAAATATAAGTAGAAGTAATTAAGAAAATACTTTAGAAGAAATTGAGAACATTCAAAACGCGATTATAAACCATTACTTTCTAATAAGAGTGTTCAAATAGAATTCAGTATAAACCCTAGACCCCATTATTAGTCATGAATTTATAAATAGTAGTTTAAACAATAACTCAACCCTAGGAATCATTTCCACTCAAGGAAAGGACTGAAAATAGAAAACCCCAACTACTCATTTTAATAGTGATTGTTAGTTACACATGAATGTTTTTCAAAAGTTATTCTTTTTGCCACTTCAAAAGAAAGAACTTTCTCACTTATTTTCTCAAACAACTAAAAGGAAATATTAGGAGTGATATTAACCAACCAAATATAACCATGCCATGATTTGTCGTGTATATGTTTGATACGTTGCAAACATATCTATAATTTTTGATGCTCTATGCTTGTTTTTATACAGTACCAATTGCTTTGTGTTTTGTTTACACTTCGTGGCGTTTTTATGCATTTTATGGAACTAACCCCGCATCTTCGAGTAGTTTTGTCGTATCAACTATCCGATTAAGACCTTCAATTTTGGATACATTGAGACCTGATCTTCCAGAGATTTAATTTGATTCTCCAAGGTACTGCACTTTTCGGCTTGGGCATGTGCATATAGGACTTGTTTCTTCAGAATCTTCACTTGATTCTCCAAGTTCATGATGTGGCGAGCGTCCTCCGTGTTGTCCATCGGTTCATTCGGCTGGTCTGGCAGATCAGCAGCCTCGGAACTGGCAGGTTCCTCTAGCATCAGATATTGCCGAACATCGCCTGAGATTTTCTTGGATCTAAAGCTATCAACAAGAATCGACTGAAAAAAATAGGAAGAAAGATACTCAACACAAAGGATGGCCAAAGATTCCATTTCTTCGTTCATCTTCAAATATATTTACACAAAAGGGGGAGGCGCCAAAAATACTGGCGAGTCCATTACAGCAACTAAAAGATAATTAATCTATAGAAGAAAGCAGGAAGCCTAAGGCACCTCAGAGGGAGTGGCGCTGGAAGTAGGAGCACTGCTGGAGGTTGGAGCAGCGCTGGTCGAAGTTGTGTTCTTCGCATGGATAATGGACACCATCTTCTTCGAGAACTATTTGGCTCTCTTCAAGAAAGGCTTGATGTCCACAACCTTGCCGGATTTATCGACTGTGTTGGCAGAGCTAACTTTCTCCCAATCAACATTCTCGTCATGGGACATCGCTAGTGCCACTATAGTTTCGGCACCAGCCTTTGTCGCATCTTGCTTGTAGGAGATGGAAGGATCTTCAGCTTCGTTGAAGACACCGACGAGCTTGTCGAGTGCTGTGGAAGAAGTGCCCAAATATTCAGTTGAGGGCCTTGCAGGTGTGGATAAGAATGTTGCGGACCAGCACACCATTCTCCTCTAGCACGTACAGAGAATCCAGTAGCAGATCCTGTTCAGCCCTTTCCCGCAGCACCATGGTTTCTCCAGTCTTTTCTGCTGCATCGGTACATGACGTGTCAAGACACAAGACGATTAAGTTCTATGGCAGGAACCGAAGAATCATCAAACTTGGCAAAAACTTACTAGCGAAGGAGCTTGACATCTTCTCAAGGCGCAGCCGAATCTCCGTTTCACGGGTGGCTACCTCCGCCTCCTTTTTCACCAACTTCTCCTCCACAATGATCGCCCAAGATCTAGCCTCCTCGAGTGCCCCCTCAGTGGCTTCGAGCTTGGCCTCCAGATGCTTGGCATGTTTCTTTTTAGCAGCCGCAATTTGGGCCTTCGCCTCCTCAAGCGCCGTTTCACTGGCTTTAAGTCAGGTATCAGCTCCTTTGTCCTTTGCACGCTTTTCAATGATGCTTAGGGATCCTAGAAAAAAATGATAAGCACTCAGTAAAAATAAAAGACTCCCGCTCAAGGGCTCGGTAGCAGTAACGTTGCGCTTACTCCATAGAAATTCAGCATCGGTTTGGAAATTTATGCAACGAGAGGCCATGTCCATGTATTCTCGGACAATCGGCAGCATAAGGGATTGGCGAAGGAAGAATTCAACAAAATACAACTATAATAAGAGCATCGAGATAGGCACACAAAGTTTCGAATACTCACTGTTTCAAAAAAAAAAGTTTGGAATACTCACGTCCTCTGAAGATGGAGGTGGGCGGTTCATCGAGATGGTTATACCCTTGTTGGTAGCTTCCTTCTGGCTTTTTGTCTTCAGCCCTTGGGGGCACTTCTCGACAGCAACCAGTTTTGTCGAGTCGGCTATATTATCCAGCTGACTCTGCGTCCTGGGCGGCAAGGGAAAAACGGTGACTCCTATGCTTGCTGAGTGGCAGGAGCCTCTAGAGCCTCAGAATCACTTCTTATGAAGGAAAAATGGCGAGTGAGATAACAAAGTAAAGTAAAGGAAATAGCAACAACAAGTGCAAGTCAGAAAACTTACAAACTGGAAAAAATGGCCAATTTGAATAAATTGGTGGTTGCAGGTGTAGTCGACAGAGCGAGCGCTTTTGGTGGGGTCGCATCCAAAGTTTTGGATGTGCCCGAGGATTCATCGTCATTCTCTTCGATGTGCTTCCTTTTCCTCTGCTCCTTTTCACCCTGCGAGTGTGCAGATGGAAGAGAAGACGCCTGGTTACAATCAGTCCTTTCTTCCAAAGTTTCTGAGCCATCCTCGTCCCGTCTGGCGGTGGCCTCGGGGGCTTCACTCTCAGAAGCATGAATCTCGGCTAGATCTCCCCCTTCGGGCAGTATAGGAATAGAAGAAAGTAAGACATTTTTCTGCAAGACAGACATCCAACTTAGATAAGAAAAGCTGAAGAATTTACTATTAGGATAATAAAGACAAACCAGTCAAAGTTACTTACTTTGGAGGGCAGATTCGTCGCGTTGAATGACTTGACAAGGCAGGATGAAGGGATCTATCTCCGTAAGCTGCCACACCAATTGATTCAAGTGCACCCTCGGGCCAATCTTGGTCTGAGACTCACGACTCATCCTTGATCCCAGAGTAGCTCCACATCTGGGAAACTCTGGCTTGCAGCAGCTAGATGCAAAGCCGGAGAAAATGGGTCATGATCTATAGACCCGATAACTCTTTGCCTTCATCAGTTTGCAGGGCAAGGATTCACTCCATCTGGTGTGCGGTAGTTAAAGCTGGTCCCACGACTTCAGCTTCTTGACTTCTTTCGTACGTCGAGTCAAAAGGAGCCAGCCCGAACTTCTGCTCTGCCAAAGGTTGTTTCTCCTTGACATAGAACCATTTGTTCTGCCAACCCTAGACGGAATCCGCCATCTTGAAAGAAAAATATATGAGTTTAGGGCAAACCGCGATGATAATGCTGCCAATGTCGTTAAGAGCATCCTTGAAGCGTTGCAGCGAACAGAGAAGATTTGCCTCCATAATCCCCAATGGGGATGGATGCCAAGGAAACACTCGCATAACGTGATAAAACAGGCGATGTGCAAGATGGAGTTAGGCGTGAGCTGATGCAGCTGCACGCCATAGATAAACAAGAGCCCACGAAGAAATTTGTGGGTGGGAAGGGAAAAACTATGATAGATAAAGGAGAGGAAGAGTACCCGAAAGCCGACGTTCGGGCGTGGAGTGACCTCATCACCGGGGATATTGTGAAGGAAGTATGCCCTAGAGGAACATAATATTGGACTTATTTCCATATTTCATATAGTCCATAATAGATTTAGGTAAATACTATCTATAGGAGTCCGATTGGGAACCAAACGTCGGACCTCCCGATCGCCGTCGATCTGTATTTCAATCGGACGATTCAGCTCGTTTTCAGATTCTGCATTTACGGGGGACGTTTGCTTCCTAATCCATCTCATTAATTCAGCGGTCAATCAATTACATTGATTGCCTGGAATTGACTCCTCTCAGTTAGCCATACCCGCACGGAAATCACCGCCCAGGTCAGAACCACATCCTCTACTCGTCAATGCTTCCGCCGGCCAGAACTGATTCGTCCCCCAGCCACCTTGCTTCCGCCGGCCACCCCGCGCACCTTCCCGAATCGTCCGCCCCTTTCAAGCATTGGTTCGTTCAGCCGCAGATTGTTCCCCCAGTGCGACCAATCTTCTCTACCGCCGGCTGTAATGGCGCGGCGACGCCGGGAGCTAGAGGTACCTCATAAACGTCGTTGTTGTAGGTACCTCACAAGCGTTTGTATGTGGCGGCTCCTATCAATCTAGACTCCAATCTGTGCATCGGCGTCAAGCGCCACAGCGACGACTACCGTGCAGGCAGCTTCACGGACAAAGGCCACCACCGCGACGGGGCTATAAGCGACCAAATTAACACGGCATATCGTCCAGATCCCTTCCCTTACAATGTATCTCCTCGCTGCTCCTCTTGCTCGTAATGGCTCGTCGCTTCCTTCTTCCGTGGATGCACTGAATAAGATCAGTTGGAGTGGAAGCAAACATCAATATAGTTTGAATACATTTTTATTATGCAAAAGCGTGGTGTGAAGCATGCTTCCTCCTTTCATATTACATGTTTCCTACAGCGCAGATACTAGCTTCCTATACAAGCTAGCATTGGAGTGCTTCATAGTAGCATCTTTCCGTAACATATTACATATTGTTTCCTTCCCGTATATGCTTCTATTGTACTTGAGTTTTAGTTCATGGAAGCTACGACCTTCTAATATAAACATATGTCACTAGTGGAAAACAGGGCATCAGTCCCGGTTCGTTTGGGCCTTCAATCCCGGTTGCGCAACCGGGACTAACCAACCGGGACTGATGCCCTATCTTTAGTCCCGGTTGCTATACGAACCGGGACTAAAGAGAGACCACGTGGCAAGGGCCAGGCGCTCGTGGGCGTAGGATCTTTAGTCCCGGTTCGTGTTAAGAACCGGGACTAAAGTGTCCACACGTGGCAGCGTCTGCTGCTTCTATATATTTTTGGATTTCAATTGTTATTTAGGGATTTAGGGTATATTTGTATTTTGCTTCATTCAATTGTTTGATTCATTTCAAACAAGTTTTCTTATATACTTATTCATGCAGCATTACAACATAATATATAAACCGATACATATATATAATATATTTGGTTCACCGAGCATATACATGCATACAAGTATATATACAACTTGTCACACACATAAGATCACGACTTGTGTTTAATTATAAACATTGCCTAATCAAAACTGATATGAAATTCACCCTTTGGATTAATGACATGGTTAAGCAGAAATCCGGCTATTTCCTCTTGAATTTCTACTATGCATTCAGTCGGTGAGAGCCGATTCCGCTTTGCTTTGAACTACGAAGAAGAAGAACAATATGAATATGAATCATCATAACAAAATTGATGCCAATAAAATGAATTTGTCAGTATATTGTTTACTTACTGTTTGAAAATCAATTCCTTCAGTGACCTGCGCACGAAGGTTCTCGCAAGCGTAGTATGCACATAGATTAGTCCCCGAAGGCTACCTCGCACACTTTACGAGAATAGATTTTAGTCAGTGACATATCAAGATTGATATACTTAATGGTATTTGAAACTAGAATTAAAGGGATGTGTGAACCTAGCTCGTACGACTTACCTCGATCTGACGGTAAATCAGCTCATTTTTCCATTCACCTTTAACTGTGCGTATAAACCATTTCCAAACACTGCCGAGCAAACAAAATGAATAGATGAGTTATAGATGAACGAAAGAGACCGATATAATGCCGTAATGATTGAAATTACCTATCCATCATATCAATGATGCTTTGGTATTCATTAAGTGGTTTATTCATCGAGTCAAAGATTTGAACCTTTCCATAGTCAGGTTCAATCTTTAGCAAAATCCAGTGGTAACTGCGTGCAAGTTTAATTATATAAGTTAATAAACTCATCAATTACACTTATAATATCGAGTAAGGAAAATAACTGTGTATAAGATAGTAACACTCACCTGATGTTGTACGGAAATAGTATTCTAGCTCGGTATTCCTGCGTAAGTAGGAACTCTAGCAAGATATCCTCCGTCTCCTTGCGGTTCCTCTGTATCATGTCTCCATTAAATTGATTTGGATCAATGAATCCAAGTTGGAGGTCATTCCTTTTCTTACATTCCATACTCTTCATTCTGCATAATAAACAGCGTAGTGAGGAAAATTACATGCAAAGAACGAGTTGAGCTAGAGACTTATAGAAATAATGAATCACTTACAGAACATAGGCATTGACGAGAGATTTGTCGAGCGCGTCTTGATTGAATAGCTGAAAGAATTCATCAAACTCAATATGCACCAAGTCTTCACCTAAGAAATGGTCCTTTGTGATTTTCATAAGGAGAAAATCTTGCGTGCCCTTTGCAGCTTGCAGGTACCACTTATGCAATTTTCGCATTTGTGTTGGTAGATTTTTTTCAATCTCAGGTGGGACCAGACTCTTCCCCTTTTCATATTGCCATGCTATAGGCACCTTTGGGGTGATATCTTCATGTAGCAATTGAGAAAGAGTCAAACCAGCCTCTTTAGCAAAGTTGGCGGGATTGGGTTGAGCAACACTCCCACCAGCATCACTAGCAAAGACCTTTAGCGGGGAGATCAATTTTTTGGTCTGTGCTCCAAGCTGGGCAACGTCTCTTTTCCCTCTTTCAGTTGTGCTTGTCTTATTAGCTTCTTTTTTTGCATCTACCTGCTTATCCAAACAATGCTTGTAGTCATCTGGCTTACGCAATTCATATTGCGAAGGTTGGGTAAGCATATCAAAGGCCCACTCCTTCTGTTCCAGAGTATATACCTGCTTCGGTGTAGGAGTCGGGCGTAGGGCTGCGAGCTTCCTTTTCACTTTGGCTCTGTCCTCTGCCTCAATTTCTTCAGCAGTCTTCTCGATAGGAGGAGGCGGCACCGCCTTAGCTTTCTTGGCCCGTTTCTTTGGAGAGACATTGCTAGTGGACATAGCAGCGGACTTGCCATAACTCTGGGACTTACGAGTGGCCTGAGGCAGCGAAGGAGGTGGAGGCGGCTGACATTGAGGTGGAGATCGATGTGGACTCGGGGTATGGTGGTAGTCGTCCCTGTCATCGTTGGGAGGTGGTGAATTGCGAGGACTCGGAGGAGAGGGTGGCCGCCTTGGTGCCGAGCCTGAAAACATGATGTGTTTCTTATCCCAAATAATTATACCACCCAATACTTCTCCCAGTTTTTCCTCCTCTTCAGGTCCAGCGACGTCAAGATTGAGGGACTCATACCCCCTTTCAATTGCATCCACCCCGACCTTAGCATAGCCAGCTCAAATCTCACGGCCATGCCAGGTTTTTCCAGGTCCAGTTGGCAACACATAGCCAACCGCCACCTTCATCGATATATTCTTCATGGGAACATGCAGCTCATAGTCTATCTTCTTGGTGATATCATCCACGGGGTAGTGAACCATCGGTACCTTCATGGAAGCCACGCTGCTTCTCCGCTGAGATCGGTCGCCTGATGCATGTTCTAGGTGTTGCTGATGCTGAGTTGCCCCTTGCGACTTTAATTCCTCCAGTGCCTTCTGCTACAGTAAATACAACTCTCTCAGCTCAGTCTGTTGCCTTTCTATGCTCTCTATCCGTGAGGCCTCCTCCTGCGCCTTCTGCTTCTTCGCTCTTTCTCGGCTTCTATAAGTCTGGCTCTCTTTGGCGAACCCAGACCTCCATGAAATAGCAGAACCCAGACCCCGTGTTCGTCCTATGTGTTCTTTGTTCTCGAGGGCCTTTGTCAGCTCATCGTTCTCTCTGTCCGGCTTGAACGTCCCCTCTTGAACCTCGGCGATTGTCTTGACAAGTGCTCCCAGGGGTTCAGCAATTTGTTTCTTCTCTTCAACTAATTTCCTGGTTCTCTCATCATAGCCAGCTCCATGGGCAAGTGTCCAATTTATTGACCTTCTGAGCCATTGTTCTGTTTCTGGTTCGATGCCTTTTTCTCGTAGGGCAGCCTCTTGCATATCCCACTGATCCCTACACTTGTGAACGGTTGATGGCGCCAGAAAATTAGCTGTTGGCGTTAAGTTGATGTGGGAGCAGATGTCCTTGTGCGTGGTGATTGACCAGCCCATTGGGAACCCCAAGAGGAAGGTATGAAGAGTGTAGCGGCTAGTTTTCCCTCAGTTAAGAAACCAAGGTTTATCGATCAGGAGAGGAGAGACAATGACGACTGAAGGTGTTGCGGAACCTGCACACACACAACCAAATACCTTGTTCCCAACTTGCGATGAGGTTGTCAATCTCACCGGTTTGCTTGAAACAAAGTTTATGAGCGTATCGAGTGGAAAACAATATAGTATGCGAGTAAAATAAACAGTGTGAGTAAAGTAAACAGTGCGAGTAAAGTAAACAGGTGATTGCAAAATGATGTAAATAGGACCGGGGTCCACAGTTCACTAGTGGTGTCTCTCCATAGATAAATAGAACATGCTAGGTAAACAAATTATAGTTGGGCAATTGATAGAATAGAGCTAACGTGATATGTCAAGAAGATCACTATGAGATTTACTCTGGGCATTACAATAAAATACATAGACCGCCATCCAACTGCATCTATGACTAATAATCCACCCTCGGGGATATCAATCTGAACACCCTAGAAGTATTAAGTTGCGAACAACAGATAATTGCATTAAGCAAAGTGTGTAATGTAAACAAAGCATATGCCCTTGAGCATATGAATGTTGTTTTCTCCCTAGTAGCAATACCATATCTACCACCTTAGAGGTTTCTATCACTCCCCCAGGTGAAATAGAGACATGAACCCACTATCGAGCATAAATACCCCCTCTTGGAGTCACTAGCAACTACTCGGCCAAGATAGCTACTAACAATGGAGAGCATGCAAGATCATAAACAATATAGAGATAACATAAGATATATTTCAGTACATCGACTTAATCATAAACACCAATATTCATCACATCCCAACAAACCAAATATGTAGAATTACATAACGGTGATCTTAATCATGTAGGGCAGCTCATGAGATCTAAACATGAAGCACATGGTGGAGAAGACAACCATCTAGCTACTGCTATGGACCCATAGTCCAAGGTAGACTACTCACTCATCGCTCTGGAGGCAAGCATGGCGATAAAGAAGACCTCCGGTGGTGATTCCCCTCTCCGGCAGGGTGCCGGGAAGAGCTTCTGGACCCTCCCGATCTTTGGGTCGACGGCGGCGGTGGATCGCGATGTATTCTGGAAAACTGATCGGGCCTAGGTTTTTCTCGTCAGGGGGGTATATGTAGGCGAAGGGGCGATGTCAGAGGAGGGACCATGCTCCCTCACACGGGGCTGGCGCGGCCAGGGGCCTGGCCACGCCGCCCCTATGTGTGGGGCCCACGTGGCCCCCCTCCGTTACTTCTTCTGATCTCTGGAGGCTTCCCTGTGATATAAGACTTCAGGATGTGGTTTCGTCCAATTCCGAGAATATTTCCTGTGTATCACTCTGGAACACAAAAATAGCAGAAAATAGGGAACTGACACTGTGGCGCTTCGTTAATAGGTTAGTTCCAAAAAATGCATAAAAGTGCCACTAAGTGTAACGAAACAATAGGCAAATGGTGTAAAAACAAGCATGTAGCATCAAAAATTATAGATATGTTTGAGACGTATCACCCACTTAGGCTCGGCCCTTTTGTAGCCACCTGGACCCAACTTATGGTGATATTTTTTTTCGCGGCATTTGCCTAATTTTTCTGACTCCTTAGCTTACCCAGCTCTGACTCCTTGTACTCCACAAATGCGTCCCAGTGATCCCGCAGGAACTCATTGGGGCCAGTAAATTCTGGAGCTTGTCGATCGGCGTTGACATAGGCGTTCCATAACCTCTTCTTGTGGTTATTGAACTGTGCAGCCATCTTCTTGAGAGCCCACTCCCTGACTTTCTCCTTCTGTTTCTCTGCTTCTTCCAGAGACTCGGTGATCGGCAGATTGAAATGTGGAATGAGGGAATCCCAAAGTCTGTCTTTCAAGACAGAGGTGACATAATTGACTGCTGAACCCTCTTATGGCTCTGGCTGTGCTGGCTCTCCCTTTGCCGCCTTGGGCTTATACCAATATTGAATGCTTATCGGCACCATATCCCTGACAAGACATCCACATTGATGTGTGAACGCATTTACAACACTCTTGGGTTCCAACAGTTCGCCTTCACTTGAGAGACGCCCAATCGTGTAATGCTGATTCGATGCTAGCCGTTTGGCCGGGCCTCGCTTCTTTCTAGAAGATTCAGAGGTCTAAAATAAGAAAACACTTGTTAATATATATACCACATAATGCATCATCATCTACTGATTCATGAATAGAGCTAGTCTTCATATATATATATACCTCGCCAGACTATTTTATTAAGTCACGTCCAGTCCATTGTGAGATGTCCTCGCAATCATCATTTTCCGATTCATGCGGCTGCTCATCCTCTATTCCGTCACCCGACTCGTTCAAAAATTCTGAGACGTCTCCTTCTGCACGGGTGGTACCCTCTCCTTGTGCACGGGTGCTACCCTCTCCTATAATATTCAATATCTCTTCTTCACCTTCTCTTCCGGCGCTGAAATCCATAACATAGATCAACAACGTTACTCCATATTTGTATTTCTATTATTGCTAACAATATTACTAACAATATTTCTAACATTTCTATCTATTCACTTTCTAACTCTATATATCTAACCTAAATAGAATTTTACTAACTAGCATTTCTATTACTAATAGTAATAGCATTTCTATTACTATTACTAATAGTAATAGCATTTCTATTACTATTACTAATAGTAATAGCATTTTACTAACTAGCATTTTACTAATAGTAATAGCATTTCTATTACTATTACTATTCAATTTTATTACTATTACTAATAGTAATAGCATTTTACTAACTAGCATTTCTATTACTATTACTAATAGTAATAGCATTTCTATTACTATTACTAATAGTAATAGCATTTTACTAACTACATTTTTCTAACATAATAGTAATAGTAATAGTAATAGCATTTTACTAACTTAATAATAGTAATATCATTTTACTAACTTAATAATAGTAATAGCATAAAATCTAACATAATAATAATAGTAATAGCATTTTACTAACTACATTTTTTCTAACTATATTTTACTAACTACATTTTACTAACTATATTTTACTAACTACATTTTACTAACTATATTTTACTAACTACATTTTACTAACTATATATTTACTAACTATATTTTACTAACTACATTTTTCTAACTATATTTCTCTAACTTATTTTTCTAACATAAAATCTAACTATTTTTCTAAAAAAAAACTAATTTTTTTTGCAGGGGCAGGCGCCGGCGGTGGTACGGTGCTTACCTGCGTGCGTGGGGGCGGTCTCGGGCGGCGGCAAGGCGGCGCGGCGGCTCGGCGGCGCTCGGTCTCGGCCGGGCGGCGCGCGGCTCGGTCGGGGGCGGTCTCGGGCGCGCGCGGGGGCGGTCTCGGGCGGCGCGGCGGCTAGCTAGGGCGGCGCGGCAGCGGCGGCGGCTCGAGAATCTGAGCGACCGCAACGATCGGCGACGGTGTCCTCTGCGCGAGACAAAACTTAAAATTCTTTTTACATATTTTAGAATTTGATAAAACTTTGAATATGAAAAGTGATTGAAATTGAATAAAAAATTCAAAAATATTTTCTATTTTCAAAATTAATTATTTTAACTATTTAAACAATTAACTATTTTGCCATTTTCAATTAAAACAATATTGATTAAAATTCTTTTTGCATATTTTAGAATTTGGTAAAACTTTGAATATGAAAAGTGATTGAAATTGAATAACTAATTCAAAACTATTTTCTATTTTCAAAATCAATTATTCTATCTATTCAAACAATTAACTATTTTGCCATTTTCAAGTAAAACAATATTGATTAAAATTCTTTTTGCATATTTTAGAATTTGATAAAACTTTGAATATGGAAAGTGTTTGAAATTGAATAACTAATTCAAAACTTAGTAGATAAAAGGTGTTCGAATTTGAATAACTAACCCAGAATCATACATTTACATAAAAGGTTTAATACATTATTACACATCACCAATATCCCCATCTAATGTTGGAGTTTTTTCTGCACCGTAACCATGGAGTATCTTCTTTGTTTAAGAGGAGGGTTGGGTCAGCGTTCACTCTGAAGGGCGGAATTTCATCAAACTTGTTATAATCTTCTGACATATCTGTCTTGTCCTCCACTCCCACGATGATTCTTTTTTATGAGAGAACAATGTGTCGCTTTGGCTCATCGTGTGATGTATTCATTTTCTTATATTTTCTCTTTCTCGGTTTTGTACACATATCCTTCACATAGAAAACCTGAGTGACATCGTTGGCTAGGACGAATGGTTCATCCATGTACGCAAGATTGTTGAGATCCACTATTGTCATGCCATACTTTTGGTCTGCAACTACCCCACCTCCTGTCAGCTTGACCCATTTGCACCAAAACAAAGGGACCTTAAAAGACGGTCCATAGTCAAGTTCCCATATCTCCTCTATGTAACCATAATATATGTCATTTGCCCCATTGTCATGTAATGCATCAAAGCGGATACCACTGTTTTGATTGATGCTCTTTTTATCTTGGACGACTGTGTAAAATGTATTCCTATTTATCTCATAACCTTGGAAAGTTAATATAGTTGAAGATGGTTTCTTGGCCAACATGGACAGCTCATATCCAACAGTGGTGTCATTTATGAGAAGTGTTTGCAACCAACCAACAAAAGTCACCATGTGTAACTTTGTAATCAAGGAGTTTGATTGCCTAGGGTTTTTCGAGCGTACAATATTTTTGTGTCGCTCCATATATAGCTCCACCAACGTGGAATTTTGTAAAACTGTGTAGTGTGCTTCACTCAAAGAATGTTCATCCATACAGTATGCTGATTTCATTCCTAGCATGCCTTTTCCACTCAGTCTCCCCTCATGCCGCGATTGAGGAAGACCAATTGGGTTCAGGTCAGGAACAAAGTCAACATAAAACTCAATGACCTCCTCTGTTAGATAGCCCTTGGAGATGCTTCCTTCTGGCCTAGCACGGTTATGCATATATTTCTTTAAGACTCCCATGAACCTCTCAAAGGGGAACATATTGTGCAGAAATACTGGACCAAGGATGGTAATCTCTTCGACTAGGTGAACTAAGAGATGCGTCATAATATTGAAGAAGGACGGTGGGAACACCAACTCGAAGCTGACAAGACATTAGGCCACATCATTCTGTAACCGTTGTAGATCTTCTAGATTGATTACCTTCTACGAAATTGCATTAAGAAATGCACATAGCTTCACAATCGGTATTCGAACATTTTCCGGTAGAATCCCCCTCAGTGCAACGGGAAGCAATTGCGTCATAAGCATGTGGTAGCCATGAGACTTTAGGTTTTGGAATTTTTTCTCTGCCATATTTATTATTCCCTTTATATTTGACGAGAATCCAGATGGGACCTTGATACTACTCAGGCATTCAAAAAAGATTTCCTTCTCTTCTTTGGTAAGAGCGTAGCTCGCAGGACCCTTAGAATCCTCCGGATGCATGCCGTCTCTTCTTTTCATACGGTGCTGGTCCTCCTGTGCTTCTGGTGTATCTTTTATCTTCCCATACAAGCCCAAGAATCCTAGTAGGTTCACGCAAACATTCTTCGTCACATGCATCACGTCGATTGCAGAGCGGACCTCTCAGAATTTCCAATACTCAAGCTCCCAAAATATAGATTTCTTCTTCCACATGGATGCATGTCTGCTAGTGTCATTCAGAACAGACAGACTGCTAGGACCCTTTCCAAAGATTACTACTAAATCGTTGACCATATCAAATATATCATCACCAGTATGGCGTTTAGGCTTGCCCCGGACTTCTGCCTCGCCCTTGAAATGCTTGCCTTTTTTCTTCAATTGATGTTTAGGCAAAAGAAATCGACGATGCCCGAGATACACCACCTTCTTTATTTTATCCAAATATATACTATCGATCTCACCTAAACAGTGCGTGCATGCATTGTATCCCTTGTTTGTCTGTCCTGAAAGGTTACTAAGAGCAGGCCAATCATTGATGGTCACGAATAGCAATGCTTGTAGATCAAATTCCTCTTGTTTGTACTCATCCCACACACGACCACCTTCAGTCTGCCACAGCTGTAAAAGTTCATCAACTAATGGCCTTAGATACACATCAATGTCATTGCCGGGTTGCTTCGGGCCTTGGATAAGCACTGGCATCATAATAAACTTTCGCTTCATGCACAACCAAGGAGGAAGGTTATAGATACATAGAGTCACGGGCCAGGTACTATGACTGTAGCTCTGCTCCCCAAAAGGATTCATGCCATCTGTACTCAGACCAAACCTCAGGTTCTGTGCATCTTCCGTAAACTCTAGGAAATCTCTGTCAATTTTTCTCCACTGCGACCCATCAGCGGGGTGTCTCAACATCTCGTCACTCTTACGGTCTTCTTTGTGCCACCTCAACAACTTGGCATGCTCTTTATTTCTGAACAAACATTTCAATCGTGGTATTATAGGTGTATACCACATCACCTTGGCAGGAACCCTCTTCCTGGGGCGCTCGCCCTCAACATCACCAGGGTCATCTCGCCTAATCTCATACCAAAATGCACTGTACACCGGGCATGCATTCAAATTCTTATACTCACCGCGGTAGAGAATACAGTCATTAATGCATGCATGTATCTTCTGCACCTCCAATCCTAGAGGGCAGACAATCTTCTTTGCTTCATACGTACTGGCGGGCAATTCATTATCCTTTGGAAGCATCTTCTTCATAATTTTCAGCAACTTTTCAAATCCCTTGTCAGATAAACCACTCTCTGCTTTCCATTGCAGCAATTCCAGTGTGCTTCCTAGCTTTTTCTGGCCATCTTCACAATTTGGGTACAAATCCTTTTTGTGATCATCTAACATGCGTTCCAACTTCTCCCTCTCCTTTTCACTTTCACAGTCAATCTGTGCATCAACAATGACCTGACCAAGATCATCAGCGGGCATATCTGATGCCCGTTCTTCACCTTCTTCTTCTTCATTATCTTCCATTGCGATATCAGTGGTTTCAAGGAAATCAGGATAGTTGTCATCATTCTCTTCTTCATCGCTGTCTTCCATCATAACCCCTCTCTCCCCATGCTTGGTCCAACAATTATAGCCGGACATGAAACCGAACCGGAACAGGTGGATGTGAAGGGTCTTTGTGGAGGGGTAATCCTTCTCATTTTGACAACCACCGCATGGACAACACATAAAACCATTCCGCTTGGTTGCCTCAGCCACCTTGAGAAAAGAATGCACGCCTTTAATGAAATCTCCAGAGTGTCGATCGGCGTATATCCATGCTCGGCTCATCTGCATTATATAAGTACATATCAAACGCAAATCAAATATACAATTTCTATTTCTATCTCTAATTTTAGTTTGATAAGTAAGAATAAGTTAACAAAACTTTAGTCCTGGCTGGTGGGTACAACCGGGACAAAAGGTGGTTTTTGTGTCATCTAACAAAACCATCGGTGGGATAAGGACGTGTGGGTAACCTTTAGTCCCGGCTGGTAAGTACAACTGGGACTAAAGCTGTTGGCAGGATAAGGATGCGTGGGTGGATGCACTGCTCGATGAGATAAAGCATGTAGCGCATGACACCCCTGTCGGAGGAACAAGACAAAAGTAGAAGCGGCGCCGTGCCTATAAAAGGAGCACCGATACGCCATGGCAAGCACAGCTCGAAGGCAGGGAGAGTTTTATCCCCATGGATAGAGGAAAGGGCTGGGAAATCTCCCGTGGCGGAGTTTCTTGAAGATGTCGTTGGTGCTCATGCCCTACGGCATCTTCGGAAGCTCCGCCTCAGAAAAATTTCCCTGCAAGCCCGTGAAAAACTCCATCTCCTCTAACAGTGTTGGGTAAAGGGTTGGGAAATCTCCCGTGGCAGAGTTTCTCAAAGATGTCGTTGGTGCTCACGCCCTACGGCATCTTCGGAAGCTCCGCCTTAGAAAAATTTCTCTGCAAGCCCGTGAAAGACTCCATCTCCTCTAACAGTGTTGGGTAAAGGGTTGGAAATCTCTCGTGGCAGAGTTTCTCGAAGATGTCATTGGTGCTCACGCCCTACGGCATCTTCGGAAGCTCCGTCTCAGAAAAATTTCCGTGAAAGACTCCATCTCCTCTAACAGTTTTGGATAAAGTGTTGCAAATCTCTCGTGGCGGAACTTCTATTTTTATTTTTAATTCTATCTCTATCATCTCTCTATCTTTATTTTAATTTTCTATTTTATATTTCTATCTATATCTCTATCTCTATCTTTACCTCTATCTTCACCTACTTCTACACATAATCAAATGAACATCTAAATAATTGCTCCCATAAAAAAATCACAAATCTCTCTACTTCTAGAGCATTAAATGAGCTAAATTACCAATGAAAAATAAAAACACAAAGTTCCTCACCTTTTAGTCCACTTAGATTGAAGTGGGAACACCAATTTGTGACAAAAAATGGTGGTCAAAGATGATGAACTCGAGCTAGCTTATTGCATGAAGAACACTTGGAGTGTGGAGAGGTGGGAGTGGCTGGCTCGGGGAGGAAGAAGGAGCTGTTTTATATAGGGAAGTCATTAGTCCCGGTTGGTAATACTAACTGGGACTAAAGTCTGGGTCTTTAGTCCCGGTTGGTGTTACCATCCGGGACTAATGAGTCTGACAACGGTCGGATTTGACCCCAGAGTCATTAGTCCCGGTTCATATTACGAACCGGGACTATAGGTTTAAAACGAACCAGGACTAATGAGTTCTGGGGTCCTGCGGCCGAAAAAGCGGTGGGGCCCGGGGCATCAGTCCCGGTTCAGACAGCAACCGGGACTAATGCCCTGGAATATTAGACCGGTTTTCTACTAGTGTGTATTTTGTTCAAAGAAGCAAACTTCAGTTTCATAGGAAGCAAAGTACGGTACCATTGGAAACAAATGTGTTTCCTACTCAAACTAGCTATGTAGATATAATTGCTAAATAGAAGCAAGTATTATTCACATGGAAGCAGATCGCTTCATGGTACAGAAACATAAGTTTTGTATGGAAAAACAATTGTGTGTTCGAAATGAATGTCAGTTTCATGGGAAACAGGTTTGAATCACACAGCTGGAAACGTGATTTGTTTCAGATGCATCCTAAGCAAAATTTGCATAAGAATAACACTGAAAATGGGATGTGTTTCCTAAGGAAGCAATCTGAATAATGAGAGGAAACTTATTTTTGCTAGTAGAATAATAATTCACTTCCATGGATTCAGTAATTAATTTCCTAACTGGTATGAATGAAATCTGACGTGATTTCAGGAAGTTGTTAGCGGCAAATTAGTGCAAATCATTGTAATAAATGCCCTAAAATCATGCAAAGAGTAGCGCTGGGTCCTGTTGGAAATCCTTCAGCCATGGTGCTTCCAATCCAACGGCCAAACTCAGGTCCGATGGGAATGAAATATCGGGAGCCGATCCCTAGCAGCGCCCTAATAATATTGGGTATGTCCATCATGGCATTTACACAATGGCATGAACCTCATTATTAATTGACGTATTTGTCATATGATCCAAAAACTGATCATCAATTGACCAATGAGCTAGTATAGAGGTATACTAGGGACTCTTGGTTGTTTAATACCATGCGTGTATCGGTGTTTCCGGACTGACATAGTTATAGCACAGTATTGAACTTATTATAATTCTTTGGAATATGCAAATAAATCCTTTATTATTTTCCTCTAGGGCATAATTCCTTCAAACATATGGAGTCCAAACTGAGAAAGTTTTTAGAGGAGAGAGGGCTACTTTTGCTAAGTGGAAGTGTAGGCTTGTTCATGACCTAACTCTTCTTCAACATAGAATTAAAGACAAACATAGAAGGGGATTACTAGATTGGATTATGTCTCTACCTTGATCTCCTTAGTGCTTGTGCACTAGTAGATTTTTTTCATTTTCTCCTTTTGTAAATACTTTTTCCTCATTGCAATAAATTTTCTGTGGGGCTTTTTGCCTCACAGTTCTGTGTTAAAAAATAGTAGTCCATACCGCTAAATAGTTCATCTGAAAAGCAAATATGGGTAAACTTATGCACATATCAGGGTATGACTCTAGGTTGCAATTCTATACCTCTATCAGTAATCCAGCAAACAAGAACAGTAACCATACAAAGGGTGAACAATATATTCTATCACCCTCTTGGTAGAGGTCTCAACATCATACATATTCACTTCATCATTGACTGATCCATGACCTTGAAGATCAGGACAACCCTCTCCTTCGGGCCATGTGCATTACAAAATGAGTCCACCCGATGTGAAATGCTAGCTCACCCGTAAAATTCATCAACTACACATACGAGGAACAACTTTCATGGGTCTCAAGCCCTAAGTATTTTCAAATAAATGACTTGAACTCTCCCAGGATGAGCAATATATATATGTCATCTAATTGATATACCCCCCCCCCCCAATGGTTATATGTTGTGACGCAAAGTAGCCATCTTGGGAGGTTGGCCTCTTCCTCTTTCCGCCGCCACCTGTCTGATAACCTCATCTTTTACACTCGATGATCAAGTGCATGCTCTCTATAGACCAAGAGGACCAAATGAGTATCGAGTATCAATTGCTTGATCAATATTGGTCACTCTTCACCTCCCTATTATCCTATGTACATGAAGCACTACCATTATGCAAGTTATCAAGATCGTTGGTATACAACATGGACATCAAAATCAAGAATCATGTGACAAAAATCACACACCCAAATAAAATGTAGTATCATCAAACTAACATTATTAATTGTAAGCATCATTGGCATTGGAATGAATCATCTATGACCAAAATCCCCTGCAAAAAACCAAATCTAGCATCACCTAACTAAAATATATTGTGAAGACCCAAATCTACCATCATTAGACCCATATCCCTAACCAAAACATGCATGCAAGCTGTATTTGGACATAAAGCCTAACCCGAGTCCCCATCTTTCAAAAACCCTAAACCCAATCTTGACCCCTTCACAATCATAGTAAAAAAATGCTTGCGTACTTACGTCCATTGCACCAAAGGGGTTAACAACCAATGAAGCGGATTGAAACACCGCTAATAAAGAGCGAGGAACAATCACTGGAGAGAGTTATAGCTGAGGGTGATGCTTAGCCACCACCACCAGTGAATGTTGGATATGGTTGTTTCTCGACTTTGACAATGAGGTGAGTGCTTCATCTAGAATGAGATGAGGAGGTGAGTAAACATAGAGAGTAAATGGTGCTTATTCTTGAGAAGACATGTCATTTCTTGCATATCTCCACCACTCTTGCACCCTCCGTGGCTTAGCGCCTATTTGTTTGGGCTGGTTGTGTCTGGCTGTGCATGGAAAGCTGTTGTATAGAGAAAGCTGCTGTAGAGAGAAAGCTGCTGTTTCGAGTTTCACCATTTGGCAATTTGGCTGACTGTCTAGCTGTATGCTGAAGAATTGTCTAAAATATCCCCACAGTTTTGAGAACATGTATTACTGATCGAAATGTATTACTAGTATTACATTTTTTAACTACAAGATACCATAAAATATAACAATAAATTGGAATTATACTTTTTGCCCTCATTTACTTCAAAATATATGATTTGGCGGTTGGCCTCATTTACTTTGTACTTTTTTTGAATAGTTATTCTAGATAAGGCTAAAATCAAATACCAAAATAAAGTACATGCCATATCGTGAACTGCTCCTCTTCCCTGTGAACGGCTCCTCTTCCCCATACCCAAAATATATGATTTGCCCTCTCGTGAACTGCTCCAGCTTGCTGGAATCAAAGGAATCTAAAAATTGGAAGGATGGGGTCGGGGAGGCGTCCAGGGAGCTGCGTGGAGGCGCTGGGACTCGTGAATTCCTGAGGCCCGACCTGTTAGCTATCCTAATCACGTACGACGCCGGAGCGACGTCGTGCTCGTATCCTGTTCCTAGTCCGGTTTGTACTAGGAGTTATTGTTCTATACGGTTTGTAGGCCTAGTATATATACCCATGTAATAGCTAGGTTTGTACACATCGTGAGCTGAGCAATAAAATCAACAAGGTCCGACACGGGCCTTTGGCGATACTTGATTGCGTGTATTCGTGAGTTGTGAGCTGAACTAGCTAGCTGATCGTACCAATCGATTGGCTTTGCTAGCTATACGTGTGCGTGCAAGTAGTGTGCTAGCTGCTCGTAAAGGATCGATCAGTTTGGCTTGCTATACACGCGCGTCTTTGTGGAATACGTGCGTTTGACGTCTCGCCGGAGCTTCGTCGTTTATCGCCGGACTGCACTCGGCGTATTGGGGCTGGGAAACAATTGGTATCAGAGCCTCGTGGAGGATCTCCTAGTAACGGGAGGTCATGGCGAAGGAGACGGGCGAGAATTCCGGGGCGGCCGCGGCCGCGTCGGTGTCGACGACGTACCCGCGGTACAACCGCGACAACTTCACGGTGTGAGCGACCACGATGGAGTGGGCGCTCGAGTCCAACGAGCTCTGGGAGGCTGTCGATCCCGGCGGCGACGAGTACAAGAAGGGCGCGTCGAAGTACCGCAAGGACCGACAGGCAATTACGGCCATCTGCTCCGTGATGCCGATGGACGTGATGTAGCACCTGATCTCGAAGAAATCTGCGAAGGAGGCATGGGATACGCTCAAGATCCTCAATCTTGGGCACGCGCGTGTGCGCGAGGCGACCCTGCAAACTTTTCAGAAGAAGTTCGAGAACCTGGAGGTGGGAGAAGATGAGACACTGGACGCCTTCGCCTCGAGGGTTGCCACAATAGTCAATGGGATTCGTGGACTGGACGAGAAGCTCGAGGAGATCTCGGTGGTTAGGCGTTTCCTTCGTGCCGCACCGGCACGGTACATCTCTGTTGTGTCAGCGATCGAGCAGTGCGTTGATCTCAAGACTGTCACGTTGGATGATTTGGTTGGACGGTTCAAGGCGCATGATGAGCGGATGAAGATCACCTACGGCGACGCAAAAGTGGATGAGCATATCATGCTCACGCGCGCCCAATGGCAGGCAATGGACACTAGAGAGAAGAGCGATGGTGCATCTGGCAGCGGTGGAAAAAAGGAAGACTCCAACTCGACGAAGAAGTCGGGTAAGGGGAAGAAGCCAAAGAAGAAATTCGACAAAAAGAATCTTCGCTGTCATAAGTGCAATCAGCTCGGTCACTTCAAATCAGAGTGTCGCAACGCTCTGGCGGAGAAGGCTCTCATGGCGATGGAAGGAGATGATGGACCTAGGATGATGATGCTCGAAGTATGCGAGCAATCGGATAATGGAGAGTCACCTCCACAGAAGCCGGCCACGGAGATCGTCAAGCTCGAGGAAGAGAAGGTTCTTCTTCATGATAGGACAAGGAATATGGCTACACACGTATGGTACCTCGACACAGGCGCTAGCAACCACATGACCGGCGACAAGGCTCAGTTTTCTGAGTTAAACCTCTCGGTGGGAGGGACGGTTCGTTTCGGCGATGGAAGGACCGTTGGGATAGAAGGACGAGGCACTGTCTTGTTTGAGTTGAAGGACGGCGGTCACAAGGTACTCACTGATCTGTACTATATTCCCAGGTTGAAGAGCAACATTATCAGTCTTGGTCAGCTTGCGGAGCGTGGATGCGAGATTGTGCTCAAGGACAAGTTCCTATGGGGATACGACCGTGAGAGAAAACTCATCATGAAGGTGGAGAGAGCGAAGAACAGACTCTACATCCTCAACTTGGATCCTGTGGATCCAATATGCTTGATGTCAAGCATGGAAGACTCGGCGTGGAAGTGGCACGCACGCTACGGGCATCTCAATTTCCAAGCTCTACGGCAACTTGGACAAAAACAGATGGTTCGCGGCATGCCGTGCGTCGATCATGTTGAGCAATTGTGCGACGGTTGTCTTATTGGGAAACAAAGACGAGCCCCGTTTCCAAGGGAAGGACAATATCGAGCAAGCAAAGTTCTTGAGATGGTCCATGGTGACTTGTGCGGACCAATCACGCCGGCGATGACCGCCGGGAACAGGTATTTCTTGCTCATCGTCGACGACTTCAGTAGATACATGTGGGTTGTGTTGCTGAAGAGGAAGGATCAAGCTTTGTAAGCGTTCCGGATCGTGAAGATGGCGGCCGAGGTTGAGGCCGATGCCAAGTTAAAGGCCCTCCGTACCGATCGGGGTGGTGAGTTCAACCCCAATGAATTCAAGGTGTTTTGTGAAGCTCATGGGATCCAGCGGTACCTCACCGCGCCATATTCACCACAGCAAAACGGTGTTGTGGAAAGGAGAAACCAAACCGTGGTGGCCATGGCACGCAGCATGATGAAGAGCAAAGGCATGCCGGGCAGGTTTTGGGGTGAGGCGGTCAGTACGGCCGTCTATTTGCTGAACAGGGCGCCGACTAAGAGTGTAGTCGGTATGACGCCGTACGAAGCATGGTACGGGCGTAAACCCTCGGTTGATCATCTTCGCACTTTCGGGTGCGTGGCGCATGTGAAGACGGTGGCCGGGCATACTAGCAAGTTGGCTGATCGAAGTACTCCAATGGTTATGATCGGCTATGAAGCCGGTACGAAGGCATATCGCGCGTACAATCCGGTGAACAAAAAATTGGTTGTGACACGTGACGTAATTTTCGACGAGAAAAAAATCATGGAATTGGAGCTCCGCGGAACCGGTTGAACTAATCTCGAACAAGATTTTTACCGTCGTTTATGCAGATGATCAAGGCGCTGGAAGTCACGTTGCTGCGGACACAGAAGATATGAATTCTGGACCCGAAGCAGCAAGTTCATCTTCATCGCTACGTACGGAAATGGAGGAGTCGGATGACGCATCACCGGCACGCACGGCAGCGGGCGCGGGAACGCGAGGCGCTGGCTTTCCGACGCCAGACGATACATGCGCGGACGTGGCTTCGTCAAGCTCGTCAAGTGAGCTGCGGCCAGGAGCGAGCATGCAATCAGCAAACTCCCCACGCGGGAGCACCTGCAGCCAATTACGGGGACAAGCAAGCCCAGTTCGGGTTAGTGCCACGCGCGACCAAGAAGCTGCCAGGCAGGGACGGGAGCCAGAGGGCCCATCTGGGTCTAGCGGTACGGTCACGCCAGGACGCAGCAGTCCAGGAGATATGGACGCGCCCGAATCAGGCGATCAAGCGTCGCCAGCAGCAGCGAGTTCAGCTCCGACGTCTCCTCCGACGGTACAGGAAGAAAGGAGACGGCCGCCTACTCTGGAAAAATTATGAGACGTAATAGATTTGTATCCGCCGGAGACGCTTCGCACGATTAATCCTATTCGGATGACACGTGCGAGAGGACGAGGTCGGGGTGGGTGTCTACTCACCGAGGAACCAACAAAGTTCGAGGAGGCTAACACGGAGGAGTGTTGACGTCGTGCAATGGATGATGAGTTGGGATCGATTCGCGAGAACAACACATGGAAGCTCGTCGATCTACCCAAGAATCATAAAGCCATAGGGCTCAAGTGGGTGTACAAGATCAAGAAAGATACCAAAGAAAAATTGGTGAAACACAAGACGAGGCTAGTAGCCAAAGGATACGTGCAAGAGCAAGGTGTAGATTTCGAAGAAGTGTTTGCTCCGGTTGCAAGGATGGAATCGGTGAGATTACTTATGGCTCTCGCGGCTCAAGAATCATGGAAATTGCACCATATGGATGTGAAATCCGCGTTTTTGAACGGAGAGTTAGAAGAAGAGGTCTATGTGAAACAACCACCGGGATACATCAAGGAGGGAGAAGAACACAAGGTTTTGAAGCTACACAAGGCATTGTATGGGCTCCGACAGGCGCCTCGGGTGTGGAACATCAAGCTTGATCGTACGTTGAAGTCTCTCAGATTCGAGAAGAGCCCACTGGAGCATGCTATGTATAAGCGAGGACACGGAAGGGGTCATCTACTAGTTGGCATCTATGTGGATGATTTGTTGATAACTGGAGCGGATGAGAAGGAGATTGCAAAGTTCAAGCTACAGATGAAGGAGTTATTCAAGATGAGTGATCTAGGCTTATTAAGCTACTATCTTGGAATAGAGGTACATCAAAAGCCAGGTGAGATCACATTATGCCAGGAGGCGTACGCAAAGAAGATACTCCAGAGTTGTGCTATGGAAGATTGCAATCCAACTCAAGTTCCTATGGAGCCTCGGCTTAAACTTAGCAAGAGAAGCAAAGCACCCGCGGTTGATGCAACGGAGTATAGGAGTGTGGTCGGAAGTTTGAGGTATCTCGTGAACACAAGACCATACTTGGCCTATTCCGTTGGCATTGTGAGTCGCTACATGGAAGCACCTACAACGGAGCATTGGGCGGCGGTGAAGCATATACTCAGGTACATCAAAGGGACAACTAACTTTGGTGTTGTCTATTTGAAAAAGAAGGGGAAGGTGAAGATACTTAGCTATAGTGATAGTGACATGGCAGGAGATGTTGACGACCGTAAGAGTACCTCGGGCGTGGCATATTTCTTTGGAGAAAGCCCGGTAAGTTGGCTATCACAAAAGCAGAAAGTAGTGGCACAGTCTTCCTGTGAAGCAGAGTATATTGCAGCTGCGACCGCGGCGTGTCAAGGCGTGTGGCTAAGGAGGCTACTTGGTGACCTCATGAACAAGAAAGAGGAACGAGTGGTGCTCAATATTGACAACAAGTCTGCTATCTCATTGTGCAAGAATCCGGTGCATCATGACAGGAGTAAGCACATTGATACGAAGTATCACTACATACGGGAGTGTGTAGAGGAGAGCAAGATTGAAGTCAACTATGTTTGCACCGATGATCAGCTTGCCGATATTCTGACCAAGTCTTTGGGTCGACTGAAGTTCTTGGAGATGCGAGGAAGGATCGGCGTCCAAGCTGTCAAGACGAGCACATCGTGCTTAGGGGGGTGATTGTTAGCTATCCTAATCACGTACGACGCCGGAACGACGTCGTGCTCGTATCCTGTTCCTAGTCCGGTTTGTACTAGGAGTTATTGTTCTATACGGTTTGTAGGCCTAGTATATGTACCCATGTAATAGCTAGGTTTGTACACATCGTGAGCTGAGCAATAAAATCAACAAGGTCCGACACGGGCCTTTGGCGATACTTGATTGCGTGTATTCGTGAGTTGTGAGCTGAACTAGCTAGCTGATCGTACCAACCGATTGGCTTTGCTAGCTACTAGATGGTCCTCGAGCGCTTTGCCGCGCCGACCTCCAGTTCCGTCGATGATTATTTGTGATGTGCTTTCTGTTTTATCCGTTGCTACCCATTTCATAATATTTGCATTTTGTTTTTCACGTGCATTGGGCGCATTTGACTTTATTTTGGCGCCATGATAGCACTTGCAGGTGCTGAAAAGAGAAAGAAACAGAACTGGATGAACGATTAATTTTCGATGCTATGCATGCGAAGGAGGAGCTACGGAAGATGATAGTTGGGCAAGCTGTGCAACGCTGGCGGGCCGGAGTGGCGCAGCCCTAGCGGGCTAAAAATCGGGTCAGTGCGCAAACAAGGGAAGGGAAGGAGGATTTGGCACATGCCCGAGAAAACAACACCGAGACCTACATGGCTGACCCCGAAGCAATATCAGCTCCCCATTGCTAGGGCTTGAGAGCTCTTAAAAGATTACTATAAGTTATATTATATTATTATCAAATAGAGAGCTATTGCAAAAAATTAATCCCACTAATTAAGAAATGAAGTCGCAATGACATCTCTATATATTCTTAGACTCAGAGAGATAAATACATGCTTATCAGAAATGTGCCGATAATGGCCCTGATTTGAGACACGTATTATGCTTGGCAAAGCCCAAGTCCAAAACAAAGCACATAAATTTGTGAGAATAAGTCCAAACAATAGTAGAAAAAAAGATCAGCAATCAGTAACAAAGCTTGAATCTCGGAGCAAATAAATAGCGGCGCAATGAAAAACTGTGCTGAATAACAAAGTATTACGGATTATACATCTAATGAGTGGCTCCGTATGTACTAAGCATATCTGCCGGGCACATATTGACAAAATAAAACAAATGTAATGGCATAGTGAAAATAATTTTCACTTCGGCTGAGACTCAAAAAAGATTTTCCTTGCCTAGAAACCCATCACAAAAAATCATAGTTTAGTGAAAAATTATACAAATATATTTCATTTGCCAAATAGCCCACATCAGTTCAAGCGAGAACATTTACGGAGCTTGAACCTGACGCATTTCCATACACACGAAGAACAGGTTCAAGTACAACACATCATCCCAACATTAAGGACCTCAAGCAGTAGCAAATGGAATTTGCTAACCTCAATCTCCATTCCACCGCAATGCGCATTCTGATCGAATGCCAAAGGATACATCAATGCTAGGTCGAATTAACCTAAAATTGGAGCAGGTGCCATGCTTTTGAGATATGCATTCATTACATTAGCCTGAAGCATAAAAGAATGATCTTCTGTAAGTCACAACTACCCGTGATCAGAAAAATAAGAAATACAAAAAATACCAAAGGTTATGGCTTACGCATGTTTCTAGTAACAATGAATAAAAAACATAGTAGTACCATACTATACATTGTATCTGTTGGTTCCATACTAACAATATAAGTATTCGGGAGAGGTCATTGTAAAACCAAGACACTATCAAACAGAACTGAAACTGCACAGTATCAGAAGACCTTAGCACTTATTTTGCTGAAGAAGGATTCCAGGATAAAGATAAAAAAATACTGGTTTTTGCAATCAGAACTAACAAGAGAAAATGGAAAATCCAAGAAGTGCACACTCTCCTATCTCTTGCATTAGCATCTGATTCTTGCTTGTTGCATGCCTCTATATATGTCAACATCAATTAAGAACAAATAGTTTATGAATCCAGCTGTCTTGTCCGTTTCTTAAACCATTTACTTAGCAACATCACACCATCCTTCTACTAAACTAACTATCAACCGTTATAATAAGCACCATGTAGTTGTACGTGTACACATACATTGAATATTAGAAGCGTAAATTGGCCAATGGATGGAGAAAATAAATTAAGAATGAAACAGAGGGGAAATCAGACCTGGGTATAGTTGTTTCGTGCAAGAACAGAACACGAATCAGGTAAAAAAAAAACCGGAAAACTCACGAATGCCCATTTCATAGAATATACTCAAACTTTTCTGCACAAGTGATAAAATGGAGTAATGGTGTTGTTAGAACGAAAGGTGGCACATGTATGAACCTTGTAAGATAGATGGCTACTTATTAGGATCTGATATTAGACCAGAGATGATTGTTGTTTTGTGACAAAGAGCATGTGCTCTATTTCTGCGAATTAGCTTACACTTGACCGTTATTATGTAGAGCCCGGGGTTAAATTCCCCTTTCGGAAAAAAAAACTTGACCATTATTTTCAGAAAAAAGGAACTGTTGCTTGATAGAAAATATCATGTAAATTGCACACTAATTACAGAGAAGCATAGCAGAGTAGTATATCTTCAGGTCCAGGTAGCAGAACAAGGATCCAGAAAACCATCAGGTTACGTTACGACAAATACACGAGCATGGCTGATGTTTAAGATCTGGCTTTTACAATTCTGTTTTGGCATGCTAGTTACAAATGCATTTTCTGTACCATATAGTGTTATATTGAACATTTAAGCAAATGTAAATGACCATTTGGTGAACTCACTGAACTGGCAACATGGTCTTGCAGAAGGACCCACTAACCACAAGAATCTGAGCCATTTAGTTAAGCATAGCAGAATCTAGAAAAACCTCACAGTTTAAAGTCATTCCTTTGCTTGCAATCTAAACTTTACAGCTAGACTATTCATACCAGACATAGGAAAAATTAGTATAGGACCTGAGAAAGTGAAAGAAGACCATGAAGACATAATTGTAGGGAACATATTAACAGACTGAATCTGTATATAAAGATTTTTCTAAAAAAAATAGCACATCATAATTATATCTAAAGTATATTTGTTTGAAAATCTGCAAGATAAAATATAGACAACCGTGAGAACGTTCAATTGGTATGGCTTCATCAATATATACACTCAAATGAGAGTACATGTAATATATTTTTTCACGCCAGGCTTTAGATAGTTTGAGAACTAAACTGAATTTGCTAACTCAATCCAAGAAGTGCAGAGCTGAAAACATACCATGCAAACTCTCTTTCAATCTTCTGTCAATGAAATGTTGGTCCTCTGGTTCTTATTCATGCATGAGAACCAATGTTCTGATTAACTTGGCTCTATGCATCTGAGGGCAGCGGGGGGAGTCAAGTTAAGGAGAACAGGAGGGGACCTGGGCGTGCACAGGATATTTACAATGGGTATTCAAAGTACGCCTAAGAAAATTAAATGTGAAACAGAAAAGTTTCATAATTTTATACAGGACCCTACCCGTCAATGGCTAATTTTAATTGAACGAGCAATTGCTGGTTTGCTAGTTTCGAAACTGGAAATAAATCAGACTAGATTCAGATTTTGACGCTACCTTACCATGAGCAAATTCAGTGACTCGCTCGCTTATGAGACTCTCCGTCTTGCCTCCAACGGTACAGCCCCACGCCCGTCCATGATCCCCGACGGGCTGCCCCCAGTGCTCTTGCCGGCCGCCTCCCCCGGCTGCCCTTTGCTGAGCCGGCACGTGCCGCTGCCGCCACTAAATCATCGATCTCAAAGCCAGGACTGGGGCGAGCCTGAGGAGTCTGCGGGTACTTGTGACATCCTGATCTATGGCTGACGACGACCTGTGAACCGGAGCATCGAGGAGGCTCGTAGAGGAGGACGAACAGTGCATCTCTAAATCCTTGCCGAATCGATTGCCGCGGCTAGTCGTAGAAGAGGCCCAGGGTTTGGAGGATACGGTGGAGATGGTGAGCGCTGGAGACGGACACCGACGCCGACGGACAACAATCATTCCCTCCGCTCCGGGTAGGACGGCTCCGGCAACGACACCGCCAGCAATGACGAACCTGCCACCAAGAAGTTCGCGCCGCTCATGTCCGCCATCGCTACGCGTGTGCCGTGTAGACTGTTGGTATTTGGCCTCTCTCCGTAGATCCTCGCGCTCGCTACGGTCAGGTCCGAGCCCGGCGCCGCAGCCGTCTTGGTCTTGGTCACCGATAGCTCCAAAGACAGGCATGCCGCGCGCCGCGTGCTTGCGGGCCGCCGCCGCCACAGACAGCCCCGAGGACGGGCATGCCGCGCGCCGCGTGCTCGCAGGCCGCCACCGTCGACGGTTCGACAACTGCCGTCCATGGAGCCATGCACCCCGATGACCACCGCCGCCGCGTCAGCGGCTCAACGACCACTGATCGAGGGAGACCAGCGAGCAGCACACACGCAGTCGCAACTCCGCTGCCGTCTGATCCTCCAGGCTCTAGCACATCGCCGTCGCAGCCGCCTCCTACTGCATCTTCTCGGGAGAGGGAGGTGGGGATCTGGATAAGGCGGTGGGCGGTGGTGGGTACTGTGGTCGGCTTGTGCGTGGTACTGATGTGCCACCGCGTCCGAGGAAACCGTATAAAAGCCCTGCTGACATCCACACGTTACCGCCTGTGCATGTAGGGCCAACAATAGCGACGGCTCAATCAACGAGAGGTACGCATAGACCAGGGAGCTTAGAGCTCTTTCAAGATACGTGTGCGTGCAAGTAGTGCTAGCTGCTCGTAAAGGATCGATCAGTTTGACTTGCTATACACGCGCGTCTTTGCGGAATACGTGCGTGTGACGTCTCGCCGGAGCTTCGTCGTTTATCGCCGGACTGCACTCGGCGTATTAGGGCTGGGCCAACACGACCTCTGCTGGTTCTTATCGGCTGGGAGGAGGCCGGCCGGGGAGGAGTTAGGCCGAGGAAGAACTGAGGGGAGCAGTTTCACAACGGGGACGCGGCTGGGCGCTGGCCGGAATGGACAAGAGGCTACCTGTGAGTGGCGGTGCCGGCGATATGAACTCTGGCTCCTTTCGACAGGGTGGGGATACGGGAAAGGGATAGAAGAACACTTTTCCTAACAAACAGCTAGCTGTTTTACAATTGGCTAACAGTCACTTTTTCGGCCGTTCGATGAGTTCACGAATCTTAGCGCAGCTTCTCTCTTTCTTTTCCGTTTCAGTTTTGTTCCCGTGGGCCGTGGCGGCAAAGCGAACGTTTCTTTTTTGGAGTCCTTTTTTTTTCTTTGCATTATCTGTCTGAGGCCACCGCTCTGTCTACTTTCTCTGTTGGGGAGGCGGAAGCATGCCGGAGAAATCAGCGGCGACGCCGCATCTTGCCCCTCCGGCGTCGGAGGGCGTGGTGCTTCTCAATACGGGGAGACCGCTGGAGGAGAGGTATGTGAACCCGTAGGCGTCTCTAGCGGCTTTGGGGAGAGTCGCTGCCCGCGTCCTTCTCCAAGTGGGAAGAGATCGAGAATTTGCGACCTCGGAAGGCGTGTGCGCCGCCGGCGAGATGGGTAAGCATGTTCTTACTTGTCTGTGGGCTGTGTTCCTATGATTTCTGTTTGCATTCCCCCGCATATGTTGTGGCGTTTTGTTGTTGGGGATGGAGGCATGTAGCACACGAGCATGAGGATTTGCGTGCTCAGCGCGTACAATTTTTTGCTACTGATTTTGGATTTGAATCAGATGTCGTTTATTCGTCGTTGTGGGATGTAGTGGGGTGGATTTAGGTGGAGCGCTTCATTTTTGGGTGTTAGGGAGTTCGTTATGCATATGTCGGTGGTCTGTAGCTTCTCAGATTTGGGCGAATGTTGATTCACAGTGTGAGGTAGCAGGCGTCGGCGGAGCATGGAGAGCGCGGGTATGTTCCCTCGTTGTCGACACACACGGGCGGTGTGCAGCGGGGTTCGGTGGCGGGGAAGGAGGGGAGACGGCGGCGGAGCTTCCTGGGGGTGAGGTCGCGGTAGAGGGCGACACTCATGCTCTGTGGGGCTTGGCGAGGTCAGTCAATCGGTAAAGAGAGAGATGTGAGGGAGGAAGAAAAGGGTGGAGACGAGGGTGAGCGGGGGCTAGCGAGCCAATTTTATGTGTATTGTGCTTGATTTGTTTTCGCTAGGAGTTGTTTGAGCCTTTTAGGGGTATTTTTTGAGTTTTGACATCATGTTTGTGCACACTGCAACTCTTAAGTTCTGCTGTGCAAGATGTATAAGCTCAGATTGTATCTCTATGTATTGGACTTTTTGTGTTTTGAGCTACTCTGTCTTGGAACCTTGACCGTGAGTTTTTAGGTTGTCACTGTATGTTGGCATCACATCAATGATAGAAGTACTGTATGGTGGCACTAATATATGATCTGAATTCTAAATGATACTACCTACTGTTACTTAACGACTCTTGCATAATTGTACTTGATACTAGTATGAGAAAGGTTTGCTGGTACAGGATATTTGTACTTGACCATAGTTTTGGCACCTGGTGTTACGTATGGATACTTGCATAAGCATTGATTTAACTTAGTTAGTGCTAATATAAGAAAGGTTGCAGCAGGCATATGCAGGATGATAGTGCTTGATCATAGTTTCTGTATTTCTGCCAAAGTTGTATACACTCTTGTTATCATCTTATTTTAGCCATAGCAGGGTGCAAATGCTGGTATGACATTCCACACAGATGTTTTTGCGTGTTCAGCAATATTCATATATTTGCTTGTTGTATCCAAAAAAGTGCCAGAAGATTACGTGTTCTAATATCTGTTACAAATCTCTCCTCGTTAAAATGAAAGGAAAAGATAATATGATCTAGTTCTTCTTTTCTTCAAGTTTCATCTTAGTATTGCTCAGTAATTCCTTCGTCATTTTCTCCTATTATTTCATCACTTCCATTTCCCTAGCTTTCTTAGTAGCTTAGCTTTTCAATTTCTCAGTTGTTCAGGTCTTCAGTTTTCATTTTCTCCTGTTATTTCATCACTTCAATCTACTTTCTTTCTTTTCTTCAGTTCTTTCATCAAACTCAGTTTCCTATCTCATTCTTTAGTCTTTCAGTTTGCAAATCATTTTATGCTGTTCATTTCTTTCATTTTCTCTCAGTCATTCTTCAGCCCTGGTTCTTCTTTAGTTACTGTTGATCTTCAGTTCCTCTTAGTCTATTTTTTTTCTTTTCTTCAGTCTTTAGTCTTTCAGTTTGCAGTTCAGTCTCACACATTGTTGAGTTTAGTTTTACTAATTCTATCTCAGTCCTCTCCTTATTCTTATTTGTTGTCTTAAGTCAAATCATTTTATCAGCTCCTCTTCCTTCATTTATGATCTTCATTTTTACTCTCTTTTTTCATTTGTTTCCCAGTTTTACACTTGGAAATTGGAGTTATCCATATGTCTGATATAAAGAAGAATTAGATGGTGATTACCCTAGGAAATTCTCCCATCACTGGTATATGTTTATTCTTAGTCATATTTTTATCTTCCTTCATTCTGTAGCTCTTTAGTCACTTTGTTCAGTACTCACTTCATTCTGCAGAAGTTCAGCGATCTCTCAGTCTTAGGGTGTGTTTGGTTGAGATTATTTAGACAGATTCGCGTCCAGAAAGTTAGAATCTGAACCAAACACGTTTTTAAGCTCACCCAGATTTCCGAACGCAGCTGATTCCCACGGTGTAAAACGAAAGCCACGCCAACCCAGCTTTCACTGCGTTGCGTCCAGGGAAGTTGGAGAAAATAACATGCAGTGCCACCGATAAGTGGAAAACTGGACGGTTCGAACTACTTTTTTCCTCCTCCAATCGACTGCTACTTCCCCATTGCTTTATTTCCTCCACAGCTCTCATGGAGATAGAGGACAGGCGCAGCTAGGGTCCCGCCTCGCTGCCCAATTCGGGCATCTTCCGGCGGCCTCCGGCGATGTGCCGGCAGTTATACGCAAGTCTTCTTCCATTCCCCTGAACCTTCCCAGCCCACATCTTTGTCTGGCCCCATCACGAACACCCCCAGCCGGCCGTTGCGTAAATAGTTGTGCTTGTTGCTGCCGCCCTCTCCAGGAGAATACTCGCCGGGCGTTTCCACTCCTCCATCCTCTCTCCCATCCCCTGCCCGTACTGTTTTTTTTCCTGGTCTTTGATGTCAACGATTGCCCCATCCGGGTTGGAGCTTGCTTGTAAACTGTTCGAGGAAATGCTTGTACGCAGATGCTTGGTTGTCATGTAATATTATTTCATGGTATTGTTGCATAATAGCCGATGTATTTCATGATATTGAAGAAATGATTGTACTAAGAACCATATACTCCCTCTGTCCTAAAAAAAATGTCACAGATTTGTCAAAATTTGGGTGTGTATACACGCGATTTTGTGTATAAATACATCTAAATTTAGACAAAACTTTGACATCCTTTTTGCAACGGAGGGAGTATATTTTTTTTAATCCATATGACTTTTGCCGTAACTTTAAGACATTTATTTTTAGTAGAAATATATATAACAATAAATGAAAACAATCCTTCCCAATATCACAATTTCTATGTTGATCAACGTATAAATGAGTGTTCTATGAATAAATTGCATATAAATAATCTTTCAGCGCACCAGGGTATAACCGACATTTTCTATTAATTCTGTAGTTGGCAGTTGTTACAACCAAACAACTTTTAGCTTTCTCACAGTTGTTAGCTCACAACAGATTTTTCACAGCAGATTTTCCACAGTTGATTTTTAGGAATCCACAGCTCAACCAAACACACCCTTAAGCTCATTCATTTTCTTTCTTTAGTTTGAAGGCTCAGTTTTATCTCATCCTTGAGTCTATTTGCTCAGTCCTCAGTTTTAAATAAACTATTATTTTCTACAGTATTGATTTGTCAGTCATCTGTATTGATAGTTCATTCCTTGTTAGTTTCTATTTCTTCAGTCTCTCATAGTAATTTTGTCAGTATCTCAGTCCCTCAATATTTCAGGCTCACTTCTGCTAGTCCGTCTCTTTCTATTTCCCCTTTTCATCAGTCTTCAAATTCTTGTTTTTTAGTCATCAGGCGCCGTCGCTGGAGCATGAGTGGTCTGCGAGACGAGGATGAGGAGATCAAGGTCGCGGCCCGGATAGAGGTTCGGATAAGCGATAGGGACAATGGGTGGTTTTCTCATTAATTTGTTGAGCCTTTAATTCTCTTTGGTTCAGACTTCTTATTATGTCTTCAGGTTTTAATTGTTCAGTTTTAGTGTTCATCGTGTGCCCCCCTCAACCCTTAGCCGAAGAAAATGATGATGACAGTGGCCATTTTTTTAGGACACCAAACCACTCATTGTGTATGGGTAAGCTTATTTAGTTCCATCTGTCTTTCGGCATTGGCTAGCTCAGCAACTCCATATCTCATAGTGCATATGTTAATGGCTCAGTCATATTTTTGTCTCATCTTAGCAATTGTTTAGTTCAGTAGGTCTATTTCTCATTTGCTCATTGCGCTTGATGAGAGTGATTTTGCCATGCTCTAGTAATTTATGATTTTGCTTTCCTTTTTCTTGTTTTTCTTAAGATCTAAATATGGTCAGAGCTAAGATGTATGTCAGAGTTGTACACCTCAAGGCTATGGGTATTGTGTTGTTACCTAATACCCTCTTTTTTTCCAAAATTTTCTGTGCAGGTAATATTTGCCTGGGCATACAGAGGGGAGAGGTTAGATGCTTCAGCAAAGAACAGATGTTCAGAGGTACTGAGAAATTGCTAGGGGGTGTCAGCGTAGTCCAGTTGGTGGTGAACGTGTGAGAATGGTTGCCCCTTCTCCATTACTTCCTTGACATAACAAGTGCTAGGGGAGATCAGAACATATCTTCGAATTCAGTGTGCCTCGAATCTGAAGTAAGTCTTCATGAATGATCTCATTCCCTTTCTTCCTTTTTGGTGCTTGGAGCCCTAGATCCGATTCTTCCTTGTCTTTCTCCTTCATATTCTCGCTATGGGGGTTCATCGATTCTGTTCTTACAGGAAGGAACAGCTTGTTCGGGGTGATCGGAGTGGGTAGGCGGAGATCACAAGCTTGTGCGCTCTGTTTGCTTACAGGACAAGAAGGACGTCCCTGATGTGTTTGGGCTTTAAGGGGTTTTCGACGTTCTTATGGTTTTTTTGGGGTTGCACGTTCTGGAGACGTGGGCTGAGGAATTGAAAATAGCCGTTGGAATTTTCTGTCTATTTACCGTTAATGAAAACAGATATTTTTTTGGTGTACTGAATCATTTTCATTGTGTTCCTGAGTACGACAGCTGTCACTTCATGACTGGCCGAAAAATGTGTCTGTTCCTGAATTAAGAAACAGACAGCTGTTGTATAGTCACTATGGAGAGTACTGTATAAGAATTTGCCTCTAATTCAACGCAACGACATTGTGCTTCCATAGTGAATGCATTTTCTACTATTAGGAAATATACTTCCTCAGTTTTTATTTAGTTCATGTTCTGGGTTTAGTCAAAGTTAAACTTGTTTAAGTTTAATCAAGAATATATATGAAAAAGTATCAACATCCATTATACCAAATGCATATAATATGAAAATATACTTTATAAAGATTCTAATACTATAAATCTTACATTATAGATTTTGATGTATTTTCGTTAATATCTAGTCAAACTTTACAAAGTTTGACTTTGACTAATCCAAAATGCAAATTAGTAATGCACAGAGGGAGTAACTGTGCATTGCTACAAGTTAAATTTACTTCCTCTGATTACTAATACATATTTTTACTTGAACGTATCTAGATATATTTTAGTGTTTAGATATATCTAAAACCTAAATCTACTAGTAGAAGGCCTTCTAGTCTAGGCTCTCGTAGTCATCGTCATCATCATCTTCATCATCCCAGGTGGCATCAAAAATGTCCTCTGGTGGGTCCTTTGCCTCCTCCTGCTTGACGTTGTCGCTCACGAGGTCCGCTGTCCTTCACGGACTAGCACTGCAATAAGGCATCGATGTCTAGCTGGATCTCGTCGAAAGAGGCTATTTTAACCAGCGACTGGTGCGAGTCCGGAATCAGAGGGATTGCGTACCCGGTGACGGAGATATTCCAGCCATGAGGGAGGCGGTAGTCCAGCTAGGTTCAAACATCGCCTGACCCTGTTCGATCATAATGGAAAGCCAGATTTAGCGCCACTCGCCACGTTTGTCAAGTTCACTTCCCTGGTAAATGCATTGACCTTCCGGTTTTCTCCAGCTCCTCTTTGTGCTCTTCCGCTATTCTCATTTGTGGCTGACCAATTGGACAAAGTTGTAGTAGTTGTTTTAGTTTTCTAAAATAGTTGTTGAATGTTAATTTGAAGGATAACGAATATATTGCAAATAGATCTCGCTCAGGTTTTGTTGCCTAGAAATTTTTATGACTTATCACATTTTTTAAAGTAAGGACAAAACTTTTGCCCCAATCGATTAATTAAGGAGAAGCAAATTAACAAATAAGGAATGGAAGGAAGATGAAGATCAGTTTAAGCACCGACCAAAATAAACAGCAAAGCCAGGGAAAACACATTCTATTCTCTTCTGCTATAGGGTTTTTAGTTGATCATCTGAAGGGTTAACGCCGTGATGGTAGCTGCGTTATATTCATTTATCAATAATAACTAGGAAGCATTTGCGCGGCGGCACGCCGCGCCCGTGGTGTTGACTTGTTGAAATATGTAGTTTGGAAAAAAAATTGTTAACAAAATTAACATTTTTATGATATTGAGGCATATATCATGTAATTGTTTAATTAAAGCATGAATTTAACATTAGTGAAGATAGTTTATAATTAAAGATGGTAAATATTTGTTTATTATAATCATCTTACCACATATTTTATCTGATTATAATTTTATGCACTTCTAAAAGAAGGGGAAAAGTACATTTGAAAATCGAAACCTTAATAATTTAAAACTTTAAGAACATAATCATGGGGAAAAGGGAAAATTAATATTATTGTTCCTTTGATTTTTAAGTTTACTTACTAATTTTATTTATTTTCATAAATCAGATACCAACATTTATTTGTTTCATTGTACCATCTAACCTTATCAAGTTATCATAAATAAATTTTCTATAAAGCTAAATAGCTAAATGGGCCAAATTCACAAGGTCCAACCGGACCTGGCGAAAGTGCAAAACCGACGGGGTCAACTTGGCCTCACCCGGCCGGCTCCTGTTGGTCGTTCTTCCTTGTCCTCTTCACCCACACGCACGCTCAGGTATGCCGTGTTACCGCCGCGCCGCCGCCCTCTCCCGTCCACTCCCGGCTCTCTCCAACGTCGGCGAGGTAGGGCTTTGGTCCGCATCGTCATGCTCTACAACCCGGTCCAGCTCGATTTGTTTATCGCTGCTTCTCATGCACGCCCATGACCCAACTCGGGCCTCCTCCTGCCAGTCGGGCTGTCGCCGGTGGCTCCTACGCCTCCGCTTCATGTCACCTCCTGGCTTCGCCATACCTAGGTCGCCTCATCTACTGGCGCCGCATCACCACGCCTCCACTCGGCCCTGACGGAATCCTAAGCTTCGCCGAGTGGTCTGCCGACGATAGCAACTCGATTCGGCCCTGGCGCGCTCCTGCTACTTCTTGGCATCTTCACCTCCTCTTCGAGCTGCTGCTACTTCCTGGCCCTAGCTGTGCTCGACCTCACTGCCATGGTGTCAAGGTCTAGTGGGGATCTGGGCATGTTGCTCATGGTGCCGTGCTACTGCAGTGATGCTGCATGTAGCCGGTGGGATTGTGTCGCAGCCGTAATCCCGGCTTCTTCCTTCGGCTGCATATGGTGCGGTTCTTTTTGCACTATCTGAGTACTAACATTGGAAGCTGAGTTAGTGTCTCTGTGTATATAAACTGCGTGATATGTAGCAGGTATGGTAGAGCATGAGTGGTGTGTATAGTAGATGGTTTTTGTTGCCAAAGTGAAACAGTTGTACCTAGTAATCTTTACCATTCGGAGCTAATTTTCTGATGAATGTGTGTCAAGTTTCTTTGACATGAACATGAGATTTAATCTATAGATGGGTATCACAGCTACATAAACATGAGATCATTACATGACTTAATTAGTCTTCTTAGGCGGAGCAGCTAATAATGTATATATGTACTATATTTGATCATAGATTATATAGAGTACATAATATTATAAGAAGGGATCTCTTGGGTTTATGCATCCATAATGGTCCGGTTCATGCATCTGTAATGTTATGTGTACTTATCTTTCTGAATCTCACTCATGTACAGGCATCTGCAGCTTATAATGTAGCTATATGTTTCTCTTCTCTGTTTGTTTGACATATTTAGCAATAACTTATCTGATTCTCTTCTCCCTTTGTTTTACAAATTTTGCAACCAATCTCTTGTATATATACAGTATATATCTATATATGTACAGTAAATAACTATATTCTTAGATTCTTTTATTGGAACAATGACTTGTCAATGTGATAAAAATCTTCAAATTAGTTGGACTTAAAGGCAAGCTAAGTACAAACCTGAAATCTGTATTTAGTAGTTGGGTAGTGAATACATAGATGTGGAATCAAATTTGTTAGACCTATATGCTCTCTGATCTAAGGTGGAAACTCAAGTTTGAATATTAGGGTGTAAGTATAGATGTACTTTAAGTTATGCCTAATAGGGAATGAAATAACCTTCCAGTTCCCGCTGACATATAGCTGATAATATAAATTTAAGTCTCTAAGTATTGAAGTAAAACCTGGTAAGTGATTTAACGTGAACTCCTGTTTGTTAAGTAAGAAATGTGGATTACATCAGACATTGAGCATAAGTTCATATAAATTGTATGCACAATATATAATTTTCTGTTTGAATATATAAATAGTCTCAGTGCCTATCTGTTTGAAAGTTTTCAAAAGATTTTACCCAAGAGTCTGTTTAGTGTTTGTTCTGTATCCATACATAACATTAGTTGATGAACACTGAATGATGTTTTTCTCTACAAAAAATTGTTAACTTTACCGTGCTAAATGGCAGTGTTGTCTTACTGTGGCTAGGCCTGGAAAAGCCGTGGTGCGGCAATAGGGGCGGCTACCTATGTTCCTGGATGTTGAGGCTGCTGTGTCATGGTACCGTAGTATTGGGGCTGGGCCTCGAAAGGCGGCCGCATGGCACCGAGGCGCAGGTGGAGAGGGACTTGAACAGCGGGGTTCAAAGCTGGATGGGGATTCCAATCTGAGATGTGATGGTCTGTGGGCATCAACCTTACCGATCAATCCAAAAGGAAAAGGAAGGTACATAGCTAATCAGAACGTTCCACTTTCTTAAGCCACTGAAAGCAAATTTTTCGTTTGTATTATCTGATAGGAGAGTCAGCTTCCTATTTCTCTGTGGTAATTAGAGGATGTAAGTGCTGAGGAGAATTTACCAAATTTGATATGTGCTAGTGGTACTATGTACTAATGTTTTTCCAATTTGTATGCAGCTGTAACTAACTAACCAAGGACCATCAAAAGTAAACGACAACCAAGTTGCCAGACAGATGCAAGTTCAAAGAATAAATAAAATCAATTAGAAAGGAGGAGGATGCAAGTGCAAAGAATAAATAAAATCAATTAGAAAGGAGGAGGAGCAAAAACGGGCAAAGAATGGTACCATGATTAGCATCAGCGGCAAGAGACGGGCTGAAAAGCATGACGTCATCGGCTCGTCTCGGTGAAGTGTATAAGGCCTTCGGAGGAGTGAGGTGCAACATGGCCGAGGTTGCTTGGGTGTAGAAATTCAACAACGGCATCTAGGGCTACCGTGCTCAAGGTCAGTGAGGGCGGCTTCAGCTTTGTCTACTGTGCCATCTTCAGCTCTGCCAGCATCGTCCGAGTCATCCTTGTCCTCATGTGCCTCAACCAGTGCAGCTTGGAGATTGAAAGTGAAATCAACCGGAATGCCCAAGCTGACATACGATGCATTGATTTGGAAAAAGAAATACATCTCATAGACCAAGGAACTGCACACAGGAAAATGAAAAAAGGAGACAGGAAATACAGAGCAAACTCGCAAAGAGAAAGATGCAGACACACCTTGCAGCTCTAGCATGGGTTGTGCAACACCACCACCGCTGACGACCCAGTCTCCCCACTGCATCCAACAGAGTAGCAGTACCGACATTCCACATGGAATTATGGATGTACAGTTTGACGGTAGCCAGTATTCATCAAGCCTGTGGTGTGGAGATCATGAGGTAACAGAAGAGGCTTGTATTCACGCCTCCTCGGGATGGAAAAGACGGCACAGATTCCTTTGCAACGCCAACTCAGTGAGTCCTTCAACAGCTCACTTAGTCATCTGCAACACCAGCTGACTCCAAAAGGATATATGGACGCTGCCCTGAGCATCTTACCTGCCAGGATGTTGCAGAGGCGTACGGTGACGTGGAGCACGGTGTCAGCCGGATGTCGGCCGACATGGTCTCCGTAAAGATGCGGTGATGGTGAACCAACGGTGGCCTGGCAAACCCGGGCGGCGATGGCCTGCCGTACGGTGGCGGGGCAGCGACGGGGTCAGCGCGGGTGGTGGCTTGCTGGATGGTGAGGGGGTCGATGCGGATAGAGCCATGGCAGCGGGATCAGCGCGAACGGTGGCCTACTGGACAACGGCACAATCGGCACAAGGGGTGGCTTGCTGGTGGCGACTGCGTGAATGAAGGCTTGACGGCAAAGTTTATTGACGTGGTCAGTTTGCATCAAGTGTTAAATATCCTAATTATTTTAATCAGTGGAGTTCTGGATGTGCACATCTACAGTGCTAGTATCTGAGGTGGCATTGATTGATGCCAGAAAAGTTTGACAGCAAGCACTGTTTGGCATCAAGGGGCTGAAAGCGGCTGCACTTCACAAGACCGGTGAAGTTCCATCGGAAAAAATTATACTGATACATCAATCTAAAATCACAACGTTTGTCCAACCTTTCAGTTTGCAGAGACGGTACATGCAATTCACTCAGATTTCAACATAGCAATGCCTCCCATCTCACCGTGAGATCACAGATCCGCAGGCAGCACCGAAGCCGGCTCGTAAACATTCAGCGGCTCCGTGGTCTCGACGTAAGCAAACGCCCGGTCGATGTAGCCCCTGAAGCCGCTGACCGCCGGCGCCCCCTCCCTGGTCCGCACCACGTTGCACAGCCGCATCGACCTCCTCGCGTCGCCGTCGTCCAGCCTATGCCCGTACAGCACTGCGCCATTCGTCGCCAAGAGGTACTTGCCGTGGGCGAAGTGCGGGCTCGTGGGCCGCGCCAACCTCTGCAGCTGCACGTCGTACCGGTGTCTCCATCTCCTTCCCTCGAGAACCCATACGTCCGTGGTGCCATCCCTAATCCTGTCGACGGCGACGCCAAGCTTCCCGCGCACCACCATCAGCCTGAAGCTGTCGCCCATTTTCGCCGTAATCGGAAGCGGCCAGGCGGCGAGCTTCTCGTCCCCGAGGTCAAACGACACCATCGTTTCGGCGCCGTTCCCAAGCCAGTACGTCGTGCCGTCAAAGCTGACGAGGCCGCCGGCGCCGCTTGCGCGGGCGGCGGCTGGCAGCGGCACGCTCCGCCACGCCGCCTCCCCGAGCGTGAACACGTGCACCACGTCGAGCGACCCAGCGATCGGGGCGTACACGATCTTGTACCGCCCCGTCACCGGGTGGTACCCGAAGCTGTACGCCTCGTCCCAGCTTACCAATGCCGCGGGCTGCCCCTGTCCGGGCGAGTAGTAGCGAGGCAGCGGCGGGACGGCCAGCGTCTCTCCGGTGGCCGGGTTGACCAGGGTGAGGGCGCCGCCGGGCTTCCCGTTGTCGCACACGCAGATGAGGCCGTTGCAAGAGGCGATCACGCGCATGTCGCCGCTACTAGTCCACACCTCTCTGAAGCGCGATTCTGCTAGTGGTAGGTCGTCGGCGACGTACGCGGACGCCGTGGGCGGCCTCCTGTTGGTGTTCGTGACGGAGACAAGCGTCTTCACGGCGCGAAGCTGCATCTCAGGCGTGCGGTCGTCGACGGCGGCGCGCCAGAGCTGGCAGACGAGCCGGACGCGCCGCCGGGAGCTCGGAGGCAGCCGCAGCAGGATCTCCACCAAGACATCCGTGGGGAAGTCATACTTGTGGTCACCTGCCTCGTCCATTGTTTGTCGCCGCCGTCGGCTCCGCAGCTTCCTTGTTTTGTTACGGTCGACAGATCGCAAGACGCATCGGCTCTGCCTGTTTGGATTCCCCATCGCAGTGCTTGTTCGTTTCCTTTTCTTAACAGCCATCGTGTTGTACACGGACAGTCTTTCTTCGACAGGTAAACACCGGACCGATCACCCAAAAGCACAACGAACTATCTACCTGGACTTCTGCAGAATCATTGGGGTCCTGTTCTGTTCAATGTTTGTGCCTCAGTGCGATATGCCAGCACACATCTGTTTCACAGTACTTGGCCAACACACACTATTTGCACAGACAAAGGAGGCAGCAACATGGAATATCGATGTGCTTCCACACTTGAAATTGGCAGTTTCGGTCACTACACATCTTTCACATCTCAAATATAACTAAAACTGTTAAAACTGCAATAACTACACGGTCTCCTTACATCCGTGGACAGGCATTATGGAACGCAGATCAAGTCAACATTGTGAAGACAAGAGAGTTTGGGAGATCCCTCAACACTTCCCATGTTTTTAACTTCCTGTTCTCACACTTACACTAGTCATGACAGTAAATGGCATGACATCAACTAGCAAACAATGGCAACTCCTGCCTTGTCAAGCTTTCAACTATTCTGGCAATTTTTCACTCCTCTACCAGACTGCCACGGTGCCACCGCTACCCATTGCCAGTTCGGCCCCCCTAGTACAGCTCCTACACTGCTATTTATTCTCCGATACCACTGCTGGTATCCTTGACTCCCACTTGCGCGGTAGAAAAACTCACATAATCTCAGTAACTAAATCCATTATCCCAATCAGATAATCTACTTCCAGAATAAGCCGATTCACCACATACTTACGACCTGTAGTCCAGACATGTGATAACTGCGCACTGCCCATCTCTAGGTTCATGGAACTTTGCAGTACTATCCCAGATGATGATGGCACCTTCAGTCAGTCATCAAATCATGATGTCAGCTTCTCGGATACTTGGCGCTAGCCAGTGCCATCAAAATCAACACGCTCCCCAGTAGCAAAGATATCCCAAAACAGGGCACTGCTGAAGTACAGAAGTGATGTTAATGTTAAAAATCCACGGAAAGAACCCATCCGATCAACGAAGAATCCTGCTCCAATAGTTCCTAAAATGGCAGCAAATGTTCCAGCCGTATTCGACATTCCTGTTAACACACAATCACAGATTAAACATAGTAATGCATCTGGATAAAATCTATAACAAAACCACAGGTAGCATATTCAGTACCATGTAGCACTCCAGCATATTGTGGTGCGATCTCCTGGAAAGAGGTACAATGAACTCTATCAGAGGGGAAAGAGAATCTAATGTGGGGGAAAACTGGCTTATTTGCACACTGAACTAATGTATAAAAGTTCAAATACCTGAAGATTTACTAGAAATCCAGAGTGACCAAAAGACTTCAAACCAACAGCAATTGTTAGCCAAGCTGAAGCAATGGCTGGAGTCTTTGCTGCATTTAAACCAAGAAGAGCAATACCAGGACCCACAAAGCCAATTGTCTGCAAGAAGCAATACCAAAGAGTAAAGCTTGGATTCTAGTCCCAGCAGCACATATCTATACTTGAGATAGTAATTTTGATTTAAAAAGTTAACATGTTAAATAAATGACAGGTGGCCGGACAAAACTTGGCGTATTTTCCATGGAATTGTACTGTGGATTTCCGATGTGAGAGTTATGTTATTGATATTCAAAAAGCTATGAATTTAATTTAAACAAGCTGAATAACAAAAAATGGGTAGGTTAGTAAAGTTATTATTCATGACAGCAAAACTATGTTAATAGTAGAGTTGAAAAGATACATGATAGATGCCTTAGATGCAACGGTTACCAGATTTTAAATAAGTCAGTTAATTTATCGTGTGAAACTCATTGCCACTAGCTAAAGCACGGTATATCACAAATTCTGTTAAATTTGCTAAGAATATGGCTGTGCACTCACGATCGTGTTTAACAAAAAACTAAAAATCACTGATTACTTTTTACTTGTATTTAACCTAAAAAAATTGCAACGCACCTGCATTATCTTCCGAGTTAAAGTAATGCTTGTGCCATTTCGGATAAGCCTGTCTGATACAACACCAGCCACATAGCCTAAAATTGCCATCATAACCCAGGGAATCGCACTAAACCATGCAGCTTCTCTCAGATTGACATGAAATATCTGATCACCATAAGGCAATGTTAAACAAAACATAGGGAGAATTAGTTTTTTATTCAGGAACATGAAGCAGAATCAGGACTTACTGTTTTGAAATATACTGGCATCCATGAAAGGATGACAAAATAGCCCTGAAAAAATAGCACAGCCCTCAGGGATTATTCCTAAACAGTATATTCTTCACATGGCACAACAACCAAGAATTAGCAAGAGTTATGTTTATAGGAGTTACCCAGCTATGCATAGCGTTTGCAGAAATTAAAGCCCATGTCGGCCATTTAGAAAGTAGTTTGCTGAACGGAGGGACCTTTCTTAGCTTTTCACCTTGAACTTGAGGTTTCACCAATTTCTGACCCTTGGTTATGTATTCAAGTTCATATGCTGATATCTGAGGATGTTCCGCAGGAGTTCCCGATATAGCAGATATCCACACCAGCACCCACAGAAATCCAAACAAGCCAAAGATCACAAATGGTCCAAATATTCCAGTTCGCGACATGATAATAGGGGAAAGAAGTAAGCCTATGGTATTTCCAAGTTGAAAACCAGCCATCGCGATCCCTACAGCACTAGATCGTTCAGTGCGAGGAAACCACCTACAAGAAAAGGTCCAATGTATGATGGGAAGGGCAACACAAACAAATGCTAATATTAGGTTCCGGCAAAAGTGTGAAACTAATCAAGTGAACAAAAGGAACAGTAACCCAAAGAAATACCTTAACACCATATTGTTCATACATGGCAATGCCACTCCTTCCGCAACACCAAGCAGAACTCTAGTTGAGATGAACAACCACAGTGAGCGACCAGCTGCCCAAGGGGAAAGGAATGTGGCAAAGGACCATAAAGCCACACCATAAGCCATGACTCGCCTCCCGCCATAGTAGTCAACAAGCGCTCCACCAATTATAGGTGACACCAAATATCCCCAAAGGAAGGATGACTGTATGGAGTGTCAAAAACACAATGTCATCACCACAACATTCAACGAAGATGCACATAGTCATGTAGAAAACTAGAGCAGTATAGCCAGTGGGCACACCATATTTTGGATAGGGTGAACAGATAACCGGACATCTGTGCGCCTACTTTGTTTAACAAATCCTACTGATTTAACCCCTTCTTTAGTGTGCCTAACTTAATGGCTTCGTAAGAGTGGCAGGGATTACTTCTACTACAGCTCCCAGGTGAGGAACTATGCATGATATGATGTACAGTATGATTGGAGAAAAACACCTGAGCCAGTGATTTAGTGGGAAATGTACTAACTCTTATACCAGCGTTTCATCCCAGCAATGCCACCGCATTTCCATTCAAGTATTAAACCGTAATCGCAATTGAGTACTGTACCACACTGCTAATCGTCGCAGTTGAGCACTCTATATCACCAAACACAACTGTATTCGCAGTAAGCCAAGCGACAGTAAATATAAAGCAACACAGGAGCTGGGAACCTGCACGACGCCGGCGAAGGACGGGGTCCACCCGTACGCCTGGGAGAGCGGTACGATGGCCACGGACATGACGACGCGGTCGGCGTTGCAGAGAGCGAGGGCCAGCCCCAGCATCGCAGCCACCTTCACCCTCTCAGACGTCATGAACTCTGCCGCCACAGCCTGAGCCTCGCCTCCGCCGGCCGCGGAGGCTGCAGGAGGCGCGGAAGCGGGACGGGTCCTGGGCAGAGACCGGAGCGGCTGAAGAGGAGGGGGACACAGAAGGCGGCGGGGCTGCCATGGATACGGAGGCGGTGTCTGAGCGCGGGCGCGAGCGGGATCAGCGCGGCGGCGGCGGCCGGAGAGGAAGGGAGGAGCGGGGGAGGGCAGAAGCGATCGGGTCAAGGGAAGCAATTGGCCTGGAGAGGCCATGGTTTTGTTTTCTCTCCTGTCTGTGTTCGGTGAAGGGACCGGCCGGAGTGGAAGGAGTGGATGAATTAGGTGAAGTGGATTGGCAGTGACGTGTAAGATCTACAAGCCCTTTTTTTTTCTTGGCAAACCCTCTAGAGGGGGCTTCCTTGACACCGCCCGTTGCGGCGTGAGAGGCTCGCTTCATGGGCCGTGGCCCACCCCGCCTCACCTTCTTCTTTCTCTGTTCGAGGAAACTACTTCTCGACGCCCCCGTCGGCCGGACCGCCTGCTGCCGCCACCCACGATCGGTGGCGCGAGCGCCGCCTCGCCGCCCCGTCCTCTTCGATCCTCCCCCATCGTCGGTCCACGGCCGCCCTCGACCTCCCTCTAAGCCCCCCTCCCCAGAACTCTAGCACCGGCAAACCTCCCACACCCACCTGCACCCCTAACCCTAAGACCTCGTCGCCGGCGAACTTTGCGCCCCCACCGCACCCTAAACCCTAAGTTTGCCACCTCACCTCCGCCGATGACACACCCTCACACTCATCTCGCCGCCAGCTCCTGCACACTCACCTCGGTCGCGCGCGAGGAGGAAGACGACCTACCCGCACCCTTACCCACTCGCTGATGGGCCGGCCCCGCAACGCGCACATGCCTATAAGGGGTACGTTGCGCTAGCGATCCGGGCCCCAAAAGGCGGCATATAGATCTGACCTGCGCGACCTAAGATGGAGTCAACATGGGCCGGCCCACCTAGAGTTCGGTCGCTCTTTCATCTGTTGAATGGTGGTATGACCGTCCGCTCAAAAAAAAAGAATGGTGGTACGACCGATTGATTCCACGCACCTACCAGGTTTGTGTTGTCATTTCCCCTCTCGTGTTCTCTCTCTTTGCTACAGTAGACAGAGCAGCTTGATGTCTCACAGGACCCGTTGGGAAACCCCAAGAGGAAGGTATAATGAGCACAGCAGTAAGTTTTCCCTCAGTATGAAACTAAAGTTTAATCGACCAGTAGGAGAAAGAAATCACTTTCGAAGGTTGTTGCTAACTGGCGCCAGAAGACAGTTGATGGCACGGTGTTGGCGCCAGCAGCAACGTGGAACCTGCACACAACACAACTAGAATACTTTGCCCCAACTTACTGTGAGGTTGTCAATCTCACTGGTTTACTGAAAACAAAGGATTAGACATATAGTGTGGAAAGAGATGTTTGTTTGCGATGAAGTAAAATAATGCTTACAGAAAGTAAACAGGGTTTGCAGTAGATGGTAATATAAATGTAAAAGAATGGACCGGGGTCCATAGTTTACTAGAGGTGTCTCTCCATAAAGATATAACATGCTGGGTAAACAAATTACAGTTGAGCAATTGACAAAATAGAGAATGCATAACAATGCATGTATATGTCATGAAGATCACTATGAGATTCATTTGGGCATTACAACATAATACATAGACCGTAATTCAACTGCATCTATGACTAATAATCTACCCGCATAATATCATCCGAATAACCCTTGGGTATTAAGTTGCAAGCAACAGATTATCGCCTTAAGCAAAGTGTGTAATGTAAACAATACAATTATCCTTGAACAAAAGATTGTTGTTTTCTCCCTAGTAGCAACAGCACATATACATCCTTAGAAGTTATTGTCACTCTCCCAGATTACTAGAGGCATGAACCCACTATCGAGCATAAATACTCCCTCTTGGAGTCACAAGCATCTACTTGGCCAAAATATCTACTAGCAACAGAGAGCATGCAAGATCACAAATAACATAGACATGATAAATCAATAATCAAGTTGACATAGTACTCAATATTCATCGGATCCGAACAAACACAACATGTAGAATTACATAAAGATGATCTTGGTCATGATAGGCAGCTCACAAGATCTAGACATGAGGCACATGGAGGAGAAGACAACCATCTAGCTACTGCTATGGACCTATGGTCCAGGGGTGGACTACTCACGCATCACTCTGAAGGTAGGCATGGCGATGAAGAAGGCCTCCGGTGATGATTCCCCTCTCCGGCAGGGTACCGGGAAGAGCTTCTGGACCCTCCCAAACTCGGGTCGATGACGGCGGCGGCTTGCAGTACTTTTTATGGATAGATTTTTAGGCCCTTAGGATTTTCTCGATGAAGTGAATTTATAGGTGGAAGGACAATGTCAGAGGGCGCCTCCTGGCCCTTCTCCATCTCTCCTTTGGACTCCATCTTCGTGTCAGGTAAATAGGAACTTCGGCTTTTGTGTCATCCAATTTTGAGAATATTTCCTGTATAACTTTTCTGAAATACAAAAATAGCAGAAAATGGGAACTAGCACTATGGCATCTTGTTAATAGGTTAGTTCCAGAAAATGCATAAAAGCACCACGAAGTGTAAACAAAACATAAAACAATTGGTGTAAAACAAGCATGGAGCATTAAGAATTATAGATATGTTTGCAACGTATCAAGCATCCTCAAGCTTAACTCCTGCTCGTCCTCGAGTAGGTAAGTGATAACAAAAAATAATTTTTGAGGTGACATGCCAACACAATCTTGATCAAATCGATGTAAAGCATTGCAAGCTGAGATCAAAGTACTCTAAACATGGGCATAAGAGATATAATTCTAACAATAGAACTTAGCACCCATGTTACAACATGAAAAGTAACACAAACAAAAGATCATGAGTAATAATGCATTGAAAGTTATTTGTTTGCTTTAAGCATAGAGAAAACATAGCGAAGTTGTATTCAGCTTGTCCCTCATGGAATAGCAAAACATAAATGCATATGACACCTTCAAAGTTCAAAAGGGTGACAAGATACAAATAATTTGAGAACAAGATACCATAATCATGAATCAATCAATAATAAATTTTGGGACTATGCACATTATACTCAGAATGACAACTATGCTCTCTTAATTGGTGCATAAAGATACAAGATGAAGACTCAACATAAAAGTAAAAAAGAAAGACCCTTCGTAGAGGGAAGTAGTGATTGCAAGTTTTATAAACCTTCCAAAAATTATGGTACTTATTAGCTTTGAGATCTCATTGCCCCTATCATTGGCATCTTGAGTGGTTCAGGTTAATGTGAGAACAAGTATGAGTTATATGCTTGACAAACCATATGTTGAAAATCTCATGTCCCGTGAATATGAGTACCTAAACCGCATGCTACTTGACTTAGGTCCCAAGCAAGTTCTTGTCATTGTAAGCATACATGTATCATCGAGAATGCCAACGGGGTACCTCCTACCCGATGATATGGAAGTTTTCCCATATCAAAATGACAGGACAAACAGTCAATGAACACCTCAACATCTCTTTTATTTACCATTGGGTATAGCTTTTTATTTTGAGATGCGTCGTCGAATGTCCACTATGGTTATGCTATAAATTTCCACCATGAATGATGCATGGTTTAGATTAGCGGCCCAGGCGTTTCTCTAACACATATACAAACTCCATGAGCTCACTAGTTTCCAACTTATTTCACATTGCTAGGCATCCATAAACAAAAGATCATGATATCAACTAAATACGAATAAGTGCAATGTTAAAAACGTGCCCCATGAAAGCATGGATGTGCTAATTCTCAACTTACCATTTACAAGCATATAAATGTCATAAGAGAATCACAATGGTAAAGTTTATTAAGTGCAAGAAAGTAAAATGTGCCATCAAGTTCGTGAGAGCTTTACTAACTAATTTTCTCATAACAAATTTTTTAATTTGGAAGATAGATAAAAGCATGATGAATATACTTGGAATAGCAAATGCTAATAGGTAGATATGGTGGACACATTGGCAAACTTTGGTTTTTGGAAGTTGGATGCACGAGTAGAGCTCATACTCAGTATATATGAAGGCTAGCAAAAGACTGGGAGCGACAAACTAAGAGAGCAATAACAGCCATAATCATGCATAGCGACAAAACATTATTAATTAAAGCATAAAGTGATATTACAAGTCAAAAAATAAATGATCATAGAGGCTTGAGGTGACTGGTTTATAGTCATAACATGGTGTGAGCATGCACCAAGTCAACCCAAATAAAGCATCAAAGGAGAATACCACAATATTATGCTTCTATATGATAAAAGCAACGCATGATTCTTTCAAAGGCACATTAAGCACTCTCAGTCATTTGAGACAAGTCATGCTACAACAATAGCTACTAAGCATATAATCAAAATAATATCTAGCATGACATGCTAAAGTCTAAGCCACAGTCTAAACAAGCTCCCTTTTAAACCACTATAAGCATGAAACATTTTACTCTTTTCCAACACCAATCAACCTATTTGAAACAACTCTCAAAGATAAAAAAAATCAACAAAGACCAGAGGTCTAAGCACACCTAGCTACAAAGAACTAACAAGTTCTGAACAAAAATAAAGGTGAAAAACAAAAACTAAATATAGTACTAGCAAAAGAGAACACTCTCAGAACGATAAGAGTGAAAACTAGAGTGTTCTAGGCAACAAAAATGGAGTGTGTCTTCTCCAAAAGAAATATGATGGGGTCCAACCATTTATTACAAAAAAAAACTGAAAGCAAAAATAAAGACGCTCCAAGAAAAACACATAGCATATGAAGTAATAAAAATATAGTATCTTGAAAGATGACCTGATATTTTTGTTGATGAAGAAGGGGGTGCCTTGGGCATCCCCAAGCTTTGGCGCTTGTACTTCTTAGATATTTCTTGGGGTGACATGGGAATCCCCAAGCTTGAGCTTTTGTCCATTCTTCATCTCATCTCATCATTCTTCTTTCCCTACATTTGAAAACTTCCTTCATACAAAACTTCACACAATTCTCATTAGCAACATTAGTTTATGCAAGATAGTAGATCCACTTTTGGTTCAGTTTCAACTTAATTACAACATCTATTAAAACATTAGCTACTGTAGCAACTTCTTATAAAAGTTTCGTGATCAAAAGAACTCAAAAAGAAAGAGATCCAGAGGCAAATGTAAATAGTGGTAGAAATCTGTCAAAACAGAACAGCAGGTAAAGATCGATTTTTTTGAAAATCGTCTGTTGCTCAAATCAAAAAGTGCAAAGCTAATGAAAGTTAGATAATTACCTGGGGCATGTGCAAAAAAACGCAGATCAATACGACATTCTTGGATTTTCATGAATTTTTACAGCAAGGCACAAAAATCTGTTTCTGGACAGCAACTTCCTCAAATCTTACCTTCCTCCTATTAGAGGCTATTCTTGGCACAAAAATGAAATAAAAAGGATAAAGAGAGGTTGTTACAGCAGTAACAACTTTCAAGACTCAACAAAAGAAAAATTACTGAAAGAAAATATAGGTTATCTCCCAAGAGTGCTTTTCTTTAACGCCTTTGAGCTAGGCGCAGAAAGTAAGAATCAAATATTTTCAAATGAAGAAGCATCAAGATCATAATTTGTTCTAATGATAGAATCAAAAGGTAGATTTTTTCTCTTTCTAGGAAAGTGTTCCATACCTTTTTTGAGTGGGAATTGATATCTAATAGTACCTTCTTTCATATCAATAATAGCACCAATAGTCCTAAGAAAAGGTCTTCCCAAAATAATAGGACAAGAAGCATTGTATTCAATATCCAAAACAAAGAAATCAATGGGAAAAAGGTTATTGTTAACCATAATAAGAACATCATTAATCCTCCCCAAAGGTTTCTTCTTAGCAACATCAACAAGAGGAACATCCAAATAACAATTTTCTAAAGGTGGTAAACCAAGCATATCATAAAATTTTCTAGGCATAACAGAAATACTGGCACCAAGGTCACATAAAGAATTACAATCAAAATCATTCACTTTCATGTTAATGATGGGCTCCCAACCATCTTCTAACTTTCTAGGAATAGAAACTTTTTGTTTTAACTTCTCCTCTCTAATTTGCATGAGAGCATTTGTAATATGTTTTGTAAAAGCCATATTCATAGCACTAGCATTAGGAATTTTAGCAAGCTTTTGTAAGAACATAATTACTTTAGATATACTGCAACCATCAAGATCAAAATCATTACTATCAAAGGTAGTAGGACCATTGTCTCCCATACTTCAAAAAATTTCAGCACTTTTATTGGAAAAAGTTTTAGTAGTTTTAGGCAATTTTGCAAAAGGAGTGGGGACTTTTCCTAGACCAATCATAGTAGGAGGTTTGCTAGCATTTGAAACTTCAACATCACTAATGGTGGTAGTGGTACAAACTTTAGTCATATTATTCTTTCTAGCAATCCCATCTTCTCTTTCCCACCTAGCATGCAATTCTGCTAACATCCTAACATTGTCATCAATTCTAACTTGAATGGCATTCAAAGTCTTGCTTTCTTTAACATCATGAGGCATAACCTTTAATTTCAGAAGTTCAACATCAAGAGCAAGGCTATCAACTTTAGAAGCGAGAACATCAATTTTACCAAGCTTTTCCTCAACAGATTTATTAAAAGCAATTTGTTTACTAATGAAGTCCTTAAGCATGACTTCAAGATCAGAGGGCGCACTCCTATTGTTGTTGTAGGAATTACCATTACCATTAGTAGAAGGATATGGCCTATAATTGTTGCTACCAACATTATTCCTATAAGCATTGTTGTTGAAATTATTATTTCTAATGAAGTTCACATCAACATGCTCTTCTTGAGCAACCAAAGAGGCTAAAGGAACATTATTAGGATCAATATGAGCTTTACCATTAACAAGCATAGACATAATAGTATCAATCTTATTACTCAAGGAAGAGGTTTCTTCAACAAAATTTACCTTCTTACCTTGTGGAGCTCTCTCGGTGTGCCATTCAGAATAATTTATCATCATATTATCAAGGAGTTTTGTTGCGGAGCCCAAGGTGATGGACATAAATGTACCTCCAGCAGCTAAATCCAAAAGGTTTCTTGAAGAAAAATTTAGTCCTGCATAAAAGGTTTGGATGATCATCCAAGTAGTCAGTCCATGAGTGGGACAATTCTTTATCAAAGATTTCATTCTTTCCCAAGCTTGAGCAACATGTTCATTATCAAATTGTTTAAACTACATTATATCACTTCTTAAAGATATAATCTTAGTAGGAGGATAATATTTTCCAATAAAAGCATCTTTGCATTTAACCCAAGAATCAATACCATTTCTAGGAAAAGATAGCAACCAATCCTTAGCTCTTCCTCTCAAAGAGAAAGGAAAAAAAATTAAGCTTAATAATATCTCCATCTACATCCTTATATTTTTGTATCTCACATAGTGATATGTCTCAAATGTATCTATAATTTTTGATGCTCCATGCTTGTTTATGCACCATTTGTTCTATGTTTTGTTATACTTCGTGGCATTTTTATGCATTTTCTGGAACTAACCTATTAACAAAATGCCACAGTGCCAGTTCCCTGTTTTCTGATGTTTTTGTGTTTCAGAAAAGTTACACAGGAAATATTCTCAGAATTGGATGAAACAAAAGCCGAAGTTTCTATTTTTCCAACATGAGACAGAGTCCAAAGCAGAGACGGAGGGGGGCCAGAGGGCAGCCGCACCATGCCATGGCGCGGGCCACCCCCTGGTCGTGCCAGGCTATGGTGTGGGCCCCTGGTCCACCCCTAACATCGCTCGTCCACCTATATATTCTCCTCGATGAGAAAACCCTAAGGGCCTGAACTCTTTTCCAGAAAACATACTGCAAGCGGCTGATACGTCTCAAACATATCTATAATTTTTTATGTTGCATGCTTGTTTTTACACTATTTGCCTTGTGTTTCGTTACACTTCATGGCGTTTTTATGCGATTTCCGAAACTAACCTACTAACAAGATGCCACAGTGCCAGTTCCCCATTTTTTGCTATTTTTGTGTTTTAAAAAAGCTACATAGGAAATATTCTCAGAATTGGATGAAATAAGTTCTAGAAGTCTTATTTTTCCCGGAAGAGGACCGAAGACCAAAAGAGAGCCGGAGGGGGGCCAGGGGCCAGCCTCACCATGAGGGGGTACGGCCTAGCCCCTGGCCGCGGCCCCCTGTGGTGAGACCACCCTGGTCGCCTCCTGACAATGCCCCTTCGCCTATAAAAAGCCTCCCGACGGAAAACTCTAAAATAATTGGCAAATTTCCAGAAAGAGTTCCACAGCTCCGCCGCCACTGCCGACAAATTTCGGGGGACAGAAGTCTTTGTTCCAGCACCCTGCCAGGATGGGAAACTGCCCCCGGAGCCATCTCCATCGGTCTCCATTGCCATCTCCACCGTCTCCATCGACCTCACCGCCATCTCCATCAACCTTGCTGTCTCCTATGATGAGGAGGGAGTAGTTCTCCCCCGGGGCTGAGGGCTCTACCAGTAGCTATGTGGTTCACCTCTCTCTCTCCCATTATGTGATTTTTATGTGATTGTGAGCTTTGTATCTAGTTGAATTGGTAGATGTTATTATTCAGATATTATGCTACTCCCGTGCTTTATATTTGTAATCCCCGGAGATACCTTGTATCATGATGTGAAGGTGACTAGTGTGCGCATCATGTGTATCTTTTTGGTTAATGTCTCTATAAATTGTTGGTGTTTGTTGGAACCATCTAGTGCATTCATGGTGATAGTGTGGGACAATCTAGTTTGGGTACATACGGACTTTGAGGAGTGCTTCGTAGCCCTACATATGATTAGTGTTCGTTTTCCATTGGAGAATTGTTTTGAGTTGCATATTGATGATAGTATCTATTGGTTCAATTATGTTATATTTGTTGAGAGTGTGTCCACTAGTGAAAGTATGATCCCTAGGCCTTGTTTCCAAGCATTGCACACCGTTTCTTTTCAGTTTTGTTACATGTTTGCTTGCAGCGATATTTATTTCAGATTACGTTTACTACTCATAATCATCACTACTACTTGTATTTTACTATCTCTTCACCGAACTAGTGCACCTATACATCTGACAAGTGTATTGGGTGTGTTGGGGATACAAGAGACTTTCTATATCATAATTGCAGGGTTGTTTGAGAGGGATAGCTTTGACCTCTTCTTCCCTGAGTTTGATAAACCTTGGGTGATCCACTTAAGAGAAGCTTGCTGCTGTTCTACAAACCTCTGCACTTGGAGGCCCAACACTGTTTACAAGAATAGAAGCATGCATAGATATCAAGCTCTTTTCTGGCGCCGTTGCCAGGGAGGTAAGGTAAAAGGTGAAAGGACATGTGCCCCCATGTGTGGTTTTGGTAATTAATGACAATCCATATGGACTAATGTTTGCATTGAGTTATATTTGTAGGACTTGTCCGTAGACAATGCTTGATCCATATGTTGTGTTCAAGGTTGTAAGAAGTTGAATATAAAGAATATTATGTGATGATCAAGGTGTTATTCAAGGAGTGATCCGAAGATTGGTCATAAAGGAGTTGAGCCTATATAGAGTGTGTCTTGAGGAATAAGATGGAGTGAGCTCTCATGTGCATTCTCAAGACATCATCAATGTTGATCAAGTCGAAGCGCAAGTTCAAGATAGGCTTCCAGAAGATATCATTTGCTTGAAGCTCGGTGTCCATTTGGTGGTAATGGACATGTGAAGATATTTCTCTAGTGTCTCTCCCATAGTGATGTATGGGGGAGCAATCCGCAAAGACTTCACTGAGCAAGCGCAATCAAGAAAGGTAGTCCAACTTGAGAAGATCAAGATCGTCACCATCTAGCTCAAGTGGAATGCACAAGGCAAAGGTATGTTCTTGATAAGGTTTGTTTCTTACCGGTCTCATAGTGTGGGAGATCGGGTTTAGGATCGATAGCCATTCTATCAAGAGGGGCTCTTGAGTGAGTAATTTATTCGTATCGTTTGGAGAGAGCTCAAACCTTTGCATACTTGGCATTATCTTTCTTGGTTCTTATTTGGATTTTATCCATGTGAGATTCTAGAGCTTGTGGTTATTTCCATGGCAAGCTCCAGCTCATCAAAAATAGATTTTGTATGGAACTCTTATTGCATTTTTGGTGTTTGGAGAATTTACCAGTTCCTCATATAGAGACGCTTTTTGTGAGGTTCTCCTTGTTGTTAGCTTTCCAACAAAATTGGTTTCATCTCATTCGGAGTTTCCTTGCAAAAGTTATTTGGTTTTTGGGCTGTCCTTTTCGGCCCCTGGTCCGGCCAGGCCGGGCTCCAGGCCGGACCATCCGGCAGCGGACCGGACCATTCCGGTGGTCCAGGCGAATTGGTGTTCTGGCTACTTTTTTAGCCCAGCGCCAGATCCGGCCGGCGGGCCGCTGGACATCCGGCAAAGCATCCGATCCCGCCGGACCGTCTAGCCCAGAGGCCGACGCCACCGGACTTACGGCCGAACTGGCCGGTGGGCTGCTTCCAACGGCCATATTTTTCCCTACCTATAAATACCCTTCTTCCTCCTTAAACCAACAACATTTTTGGGCTTCTCTCTCCTCCATTGTTGACCTTCAAAGATTGCCCTCCCTCCTCCATTCCCTCCATGTTTCTTGCATCTTTTTAAGGGAAAAGAGAGAGGAGATCTAGATCTACTTTTCCACCAATCACTTTCTCCTCTAAGTGAGGGGAACCTATTGGATCTTGATCTTGGAGTTCTTTGTGGATTTCATCCTTGTTCTTCCTCTCATATCCCTCCATAGCATTTATTGTTTTGGTAGGATTTGGGAGAGAAGGATTTGAGCACTTCGTGTGTTCTTACCATTGCATTTGGTGCATCGGTTTGAGTTCTCCTCGGAGATTTGGTGGTGAAAGCAAGAAGCTTTTTCCTCTTGGGTTCTTGGAACCCTAGACGGCTTAGTGGATTTCTTGGGGACCTCCAATTAAGTTGTGGAGATCTTCCCAAGCTTTGTGGTGCCTCTGTGGCGATTATTGGGAGCCTCCAATTGAGTTGTGGAGTGTGCCCTGGCGATTATTGGGAGCCTCCAATTGAGTTGTGGAGTGTGCCCCAATATCAGTGGCTTTGTGGATTTGGGAGCCTCCAATTAAGTTGTGGAGTAGCCCCAAGCTTTGTGCGGGTTCGGTGACCGCCCTCAAGGCTTCCATAGTGGATCGGGTCTTCCATCTTGGTGGGAGGGCTCGAGGAGATTACGGTGAGCCTCTGTGGCATTTGGGGAGCCTTGTGCCTCCACACTGCTCCAACGGAGATTAGCACCCGTAAGGGTGTGAACTTCGGGATACATCGTTGTCTCCGCGTGCCTCGGTTATTTCAATACCTGAGCTCCTTTACTTATGCAATTTACTTTGTGATAGCCTTTGTGCTTGAAGTTATATATATCTTGCTATCACATAGTTGCTTATCTTGTTTAGCATAAGTTGTTGGTGCATGATACGTCCATATTGCATCACTATTTTGTATCATAATTTACTGTTATTCATTGATATATTTCATATTTAGATATGATACTTATGTTATTTCCTTTGTTTTCGCATGTTTGATGATCATTGGAGGATTTGCTGTCGGAGTCAGGATTCTGCTGGAAAAGGACCGTCAAGACACCATATTTTGGAAGATCAAGAAAATTCCAGAAAAATTCCAGAAAATTCTATTTTACCAAAAGACTCCGGAAGCCAGAAGTAGAAGGAAAGAGGAGCCAGGGGCGGCCTCACGCACAGGGGGCGCGACCTGACCCCTGGCCACGTCGGCCCTGTGTGAGGCCACCCTGGCCCACTTCTGGTCTCACCCCTTCGCGTACTTCATTGTCCCCAAAAACCTAAGTCAATGGGGGGGCTCAGAGATAGACACAGCCGCCTCTACGGGGCGAAAAACACCAGAGAGAGAAAAGCTCTCCGGCAGGGAGAAATCTGCCGGTGAAATTCCTTCCCGGAGAGGGGAGATTGTTGCCATCATCATCATCATCACACCAGACTTCATCGGGATCATCATCATCTCCATCACCAGCACCTTCATCACCACCATCACCACGCCATCCCGCTGTAACATCTTGAGTTGGATCTTGTTATATTCTTAGGGGAAACTTTCCCGGTGTTGATTACTCTTGTAGTTGATGCTATTGAGTGGAACCGTTGAATTAAGGTTTATGTTTAGATTGTTATTTACCATTATTTCACCTCTGATCATGATCCATATGATGTCTTGTGAGTAGTTCGTTTAGTTCTTGAGGACATGGGAGAAGTCAAGATGTTAGTAGTGAATTATTGTTGAGAAATATTTAATGGTTTGATATTGTTGTGGTGCTATTTCACTAGTGAAAGTGCAAACTTTGTTTCCCTCAGATTTTGTGTGTTAGATAAACAACATTAGGGATATTAAGTGTGTGCTAAGTTGTGCAAGATTATCTGCTCAGGATTTGCCAGGCCGGATTATCCGGCCAAGGGTGGCCGAATAATCCGCCCCCTCTGGAGGGTGGCCGAAAAACGACTAAGGACTTATCGCGGCGTCACCCAGATAGGGGGGCCAGATATTCCGGCCAGGGGCCGGATAATCCGCCCCCCAGGCGAGAGCTCAAAATGACTAAGGACTTTTCACGGCATCACCCAGATAGGGGGCCGGATATTCCGGCCAGGGGCCGGATAATCTGCCCCCCCCCCCCGGAGACGACCCCAAATTCTGCTAAGGACCTGGCGCGGCATCACCCAGATAGGGGGGCGGATAATCCGGCCAGGGGCTGGATAATCCAGCCAGCCGGATAATCTGGGCTAACTTTGGCCGGATAATCCGCCCCTCCAAGTCAGCAACGGCTACATTTTGGGAGGGGCTATAAATACCCCTCCCCTTCTTCCACCTCAAGCTGCTCGAGCTATGCAAGAAGAACACCATATTTTGAGCCACCAAATTAGCAAGATCTCCTCCCTCAACCCACCAAAGTTGTTGATCTTTGGAGAATCGAAGGAGAAGGCCTTGATCTACATCCTCACCGAAGCGATTTGATTTCCCCTCTCATTTGCTTGAGGGCCCCTTGGTCTTGGGTTCCCTTGTGTCCCTTGACCTTGATTTGTGTGATTGAAATCTTGATACTTGTTGATTGAGATCTTTATGGTGCTTGGGAGCCTCCAATTCAGTTGTGGATTATTAGTCATAGATGCAGTTGGATGGCGGTCTATGTATTTTGTTGTAATGCCCAGAGTAAATCTCATAGTGATCTTCTTGACATATCATGTTAGCTCTATTCTATCAATTGCCCAACTGTAATTTGTTTACCCAGCATGTTATTTTATCTATGGAGAGACACCACTAGTGAACTGTGGACCCCGGTCCTATTTTAATCATATTGCAATCACCTGTTTACTATTCCCGCACTGTTTACTTTACTAGCATTTTACTACTGTTTTCCACTCGATACGCTCATAACCTTTGTTCAAGCGAACCGGTGAGATTGACAACCTCATCGCAAGTTGGGAACAAAGTATTTGTCTGTGTGTGTGCAGGTTCCGCGTTGCTACTGGCTGAAGACGAGTCAACAAGTATCGTTAACGGCGCCCTTGTTGGAGTGTTACTAAGCCAGTGCGCATCACCTTCAGTCGTCACCGTCTCCCTTCTCCTGAACGATAAACCTTGGTTTCTTAACTGAGGGAAAACTAGCCACTACACTCATCATACCTTCCTCTTGGGGTTCCCAACGGGCTGGTCAAGCACCACGCACAAGGACGTCTGCTTCCACATCATCACCAAGTAGCAGCTGATTTTCTGGCGCCGTTGCCGGGGAAGGAAGAGAAGACTTCTGCGAGGGGAGTTCTTCGCACACACATACTTTACTTTGTTATTTGTTTTGCTTTACTTTATTTTATTTTACCTGCATTGCTTTTTATATCAAAAACCCAAAAAAATTAGAATCCTTGGTAGTTGTTATTTCTTTACTTTAGTTTATCATGTCTATCCCTAAGTTCGTTCTGGAGGACCTCTCAGTAGGTAGTGGTTCGATTATTGGCAAAAGTAATATTGAGGAGTTCTTTAATCATATTAGTATGCATGAGGAAGTTGAGGAAAAGTCTTTGATTGAGCTTGCTCCTAGTATTGAAGTTGCTTCTTTTCTATTAATTGATATGTTGGAAACTAGGTTTGCTAGTCTCAATCCTTATATGCAATATATGTTCCTTAAGCTTCATGAAATTGAGGACCCCGAGAAGAAAGCTTTTATCTTGGAAACTTTGTGCCTAGAATTTAAGGATGTCGTTGTTGAAGCTAGGAAGGTTCTTAAACGTTTTAATAAACTCGGTTCACCTATAACGGTTGTTGATACACATGATGGGGAGGCCGAGATACCTATACCTTGCAAGCTTTTGGGATTGAATGATGCCTTCGAAAATAATTTTGCCTGGATTTGTCCTGAAAATCTTTTTGATGAGAATAGTGTACCAAAGCATGATCACAAAGGGTCTTCAAAAACTTATGTGGATGAAATACAATGCCTTATTGATAAGACCTCTTCTGTTGATCTTAATGCTTCTGTTGATAATACTTGATTCGCACTTTTCTGCGCCTAGCTCAGAGGCGTTAAAGAAAAGCACTCTTGGGAGATAACCCAATGTTTACCTTTCAGTACTTTTTCTTTTATTTGAGTCTCAGAAGTCATTACTACTGTAATGACCGCTCTTTATCTTGTTTATTTCGTTTTTGTGCCAAGAGAAGCCTCTAATTTGAGTGAGGTAAAGATTTGGGGTTATTGCTGTCCTGAAACTGTTTTCGGTGCTGCACCGTAAAAATTCGTGAAAATTCTCTGTTTATCTTTTGGACCTGCGATTTCTTGTGCATATGCCCCAGGTTATATCCAAACTTTTCTTAGTTGAACACTTTTTGATTTGAGCAACAGAAAATCCCTCAAAAATTCGTCCATTATCAGCTGTCCAGTTTTGACAGATTTCTGCCAATATTTGTTTTTGCCACTTTATCGCTTTCTTTTGAGTTCTTTTTGATCATGGAACTCTTGTGGAAGTTGCTACAGTAGTATATACTTTATATGTGGTGGTTTTGGGTTGAAACCTGAAGCTAAAAGAGGTTGAATATATTTTATGCTTGCACTAATGTTGCTAATAGAATTGTGTTTAGTTTTGTATGAAGGAAGTTTTCAAGTGTAGGGATTGGAGAATGATGAGATGAGTTGAAGAATGGACAAAAGCTCAAGCTTGGGGATGCCCAGCACCCCAAGAAATATCCAAGAAGTACAAGCGTCAAAGCTTGGGGATGCCCCCGAGGCACCCCTTCTTCATCGGCAAAAATCAGGTCGCCTTTCAAAACACTATATTTTTATTACTTCATGCACTATGTGTTTTTCTTGGAGCGTCAGTTGTTTTAGTTTTATTAGTTTGTTTAGTTTGTTTGTTTGCTGCAATAAATGGTTGGACCCCAACAAATTTCCTTTGGAGGAGATATACTCGTTTTCATTTGCAAAGAATGCTCTAGTTTTCACTCTTATCGTTCATCGAGCATTCTAGTTTTTCTGCTACTGCTTTTGGTTTTCGTTTTCGCCTTGATTTGCGTTCAGATCTTGTCATATCTTTGCATCAAGGTGTATTTTTGCCTCTGGTCTTTATTGGTTTTCATCAAAAGAGGTATCTTTAAAAATTTCAAATGGTGTTGGAAAAGAGAAAAATCTTTGTGCAAAATAGTGGTACAAGAAGGAGCTTGTGTAGACTGCGGCTTAGGCTTTTTCATGTCATGCTAGATGTTTTTTTGATAGTATGCTTAGTGGTTTTGCTGTAGCATGACTTGTCTCAAATAACTGAGATTGCTTAATGAGCCTTTGAAAAAATCATGCGTTGTTTTTATTGTATGGAAGCATTATTTTGGTTTTCTCCTTGATGCTTTATTTGGGTTGACTTAGCACATGCTCACACATGTTAGACTCTTCCAAAGTCGCCATTAGCCTTCATGATCATTTAGTTTTTGACTTTTGATGCCATCGTATGCTTCTTTTAATGTCGCTTTGTCGCTTTGCATGATTATGGCCATTATTGCTCTCTTAGTTGGTCGCTCCCAGTCTTTTGCTAGCCCTTACCTTGTACTGAGTATGAGCTCTACTCGTGCATCCAACTCCTAAAAGCCAAGTTTTCCAAAGTGTCCACTATAAATTCCTATGCATGGTATTTTTAAGCCATTCCAAAGTAAAATTTTCATGTGCTACCTTTCAAAAACCTTCAAAATACTTCTCGTTTTGTGACACTGTTTTCAGCTCATGGGGACGTAGTGGTCGGATTTGCTATCTTCCATATTGCTTATTCCAAAAAAGAAAAAAAAAGTGAAAAATAGAAAAAGGCACTCCTCCAAGAATGTGAATGTTGGTGGGCACCCGATGGAATCGGTTAGCCATGGTATGTGAAAGGAAAAGGTGGGGAGGGGTGCCAAGTTTTATAAAAAGAGCACCAAAGTGCCAATCTCTCTCTCAAAAACTTGCTTCATTTTTGTATGGAAGATAGTAAGAACCCCATTGCCAGTCGTTGACAAAGACAACCACCTCTCAAAATCAAGTTTTTATCTCTGTTTTACAAAATGAAAAGCTCTAGCACATGCTAAATCACTGCTTCCCTCTGCGAAGGGCCTTTCTTTTACTTTTATGTTGAGTCACCACCTTCTTTCTTTATGCACCATTAAGAGAGCATAGTTGTCATTCTTAGTGTGATATGCATTGTCCCAAGGTTCATTGATTGACTCATATTGTTGGTTTCACTTGTTCTTAAATTATTTGTATCTAGTCGCCCTCTTAAACTTTGAGGTGTCCTATGCATTTATGTTTTGCTCTCTTTGAAGGACAAGCTGAAAACCACTTGTATGTTTTTCCTTATGATTCGAACACACGTTTGACTTTCATTGTTTCATTACCATGATCTTTTGTTTGTGTTCATTTGCATGTTTACAACATGGTTGCTAAGTTCTTATTGTCATGATTATATCTTCATGCCCATGTTTAAGTTCTATTGATCCCAGCTCATCAATGCTTACATATATGATCAAGATTGTGTAGGTGCATGTCACCTCAAAAATTATTCTTTTGTTATCACTTACCTACTCGAGGACGAGCAGGAGTTAAGCTTGGGGATGCTTGATACGTCTCAAACGTATCTATAATTTTTGATGCTCCATGCTTTGTTTTACACCATTTGCCTATTGTTTCGTTACACTTAGTGGCATTTTTATACGCTTTCCGGAACTAACCTATTAACGAAGTGCCACAGTGCCAGTTCCCTGTTTTCTGCTGTTTTTGGTTTCAGAAGTGATACACAGGAAATATTCTCGGAATTGGACGAAACAAGTTCCAGAAGTCATATTTCATCGGGGAGCCTCCAGAGATCAGAAGACCTGACGGAGGGGGGCCACGAGGCCCCCACACACAGGGCTGGCGCGGCCTAGCCCCTGGCCGCGCCGGGCCCATGTGAGGGACCGTGGTCCCTCCTCTGACAGTCCCCCTTCGCCTACATATACCCCCTGACGAGAAAAACCTAAGGGCCCGATCAGTTTTCCAGAATACATCGCGATCCGCCGCCGCCGTCGACCCGAAGATCGGGAGGGTCCAGAAGCTCTTCCCGGCACCCTGCCGGAGAGGGGAATCGCCACCGGAGGTCTCCTTCATCGCCATGATTGCCTCCGGAGCGATGAGTGAGTAGTCTACCTTGGACTATGGGTCCATAGAAGTAGCTAGATGGTTGTCTTCTCCACCATGTGCTTCATGTTTAGATCTCATGAGCTGCCCTACATGATTGAGATCACCGTTATGTAATTCTATGATGTTGGTTTGTTGGGATCCGATGAATATTGGTGTTTATGATTAAGTTGCTGTACTGAATTTTATCTTATGTTATCTCTATGATGTTTATGATCTTGCATGCTCTCCGTTGTTAGTAGCTATCTTGGCCGAGTAGTTGCTAGTGACTCCAAGAGGGGGTATTTATGCTCGATAGTGGGTTCATGCCTCTATTTCACCTGGGGGAGTGACAGAAACCTCTAAGGTGGTAGATGTGCTGTTGCTACTAGGGAGAAAACAACATTCATATGCTCGAGGGCATATGCTTTGTTTACATTACACACTTTGCTTAATGCAATTATCTGTTGTTCGCAACTTAATACTTCTAGGGTGTTCGGATGATATCCCCGGGGGTGGATTATTAGTCATAGATGCAGTTGGATGGCGGTCTATGTATTTTGTTGTAATGCCCAGAGTGAATCTCATAGTGATCTTCTTGACATATCACGTTATCTTTATTCTATCAATTGCCCAACTGTAATTCGTTTACCCAGCATGTTATTTATCTATGGAGAGACACCACTAGTGAACTGTGGACCCCGGTCCTATTTTAATCATATTGCAATCACCTGTTTACTATTCCCGCACTGTTTACTTTACTAGCATTTTACTACTGTTTTCCACTCGATACGCTCATAACCTTTGTTCAAGCGAACCGGTGAGATTGACAACCTCATCGCAAGTTGGGAACAAAGTATTTGTCTGTGTGTGTGCAGGTTCCGCGTTGCTACTGGCTGAAGACGAGTCAACAAGTATCGTTAACGGCGCCCTTGTTGGAGTGTTACTAAGCCAGTGCGCATCACCTTCAGTCGTCACCGTCTCCCTTCTCCTGAACGATAAACCTTGGTTTCTTAACTGAGGGAAAACTAGCCGCTACACTCATCATACCTTCCTCTTGGGGTTCCCAACAGGCTGGTCAAGCACCACGCACAAGGACGTCTGCTTCCACATCATCGCCAAGTAGCACCCGCCGGTTCCTCATCCTCATATTAACCATAGGGGAGACCCACCTAAGCTTGATGCATTAAACTTTGGTTAATGGCAATATCAAATGATCTCTCATATGCACAGTTCTTGCATCGAGCTTTGGAGGATCGTTGAAGAAGGTTTCAAGGCCGTGGATCCCCACAACATGACAAGAAGAGAGACGGTCGACAGTCAACTCAATGCTACCGCTCTCCACATGATTCAAGTCACCGTTGGGTCCAAGGACTTGCCTCACATTCAACATTTCTCCACCGCCAAAGAAGCTTGGCAAGGACTCTCCGACATCTTTGTTGGCAATGAGAGCATGAAGAAAACAAGATACATAGCTTTCTCAAATCAAGCAGAGGGATTCTTCATGAACCTCGGTGCTCACCATATAGATGATGAGTGGATCAAGATGAAATACATTCTTGCGCTTACTCCATATGAGCCCGCGGATGTGAAGAGTGTTCAAGGAAAGCACAACTTCAATGAGATGACCTCCAATTAAGTGATGCAAGAGATTCAAGCCTACAAGGTTTCCGCACAAAATGCGGAAGATGCTCGTGCTCGTGCCATAGGAATGCAAAGAAGCTCTAATCTTGCATTGAAAGCAAGTGTGGTTGAGAAAGAGGTTCCTCTTCAAGCTAGTATTGAAGCAAGACTAGAGATGTGTCCCAAGGACATAAGACATGAGTACAATGAGCACATGGCCTTCTATGGAAAAACCTTTTGGGTTGATCCACACAAGGCTAAAGAAGATAACCAAAGACGAAGCAAGTCAAGTGGCTATCAAAGGAATGACAACAATGGTCAACGAGTGAGGACTTGCTACAATTGCAATGATAGATTCCACTTTGTTGCCGAATGCCCTTATGAGAAGAGAGAAGACCATGGTGGAAAGCTCATCCACAAAAGCAAGACCAAGTCACCTTCAAAGAAGCCATTCGTGAAGAAGGGTGGACCAAAGAAGAAACAACCAACGTTTGTGTTCTTGACTCAAGAAGAATACTCCACAAGTGAGAGTGAAGAAGAAGAAACTACAACTAGTGAGATGGCCGCAATGGCAACCACCTCCACTTCCTCAACATCACTCTTTGAATCCCCCAATGAGGACTCTCTTGTCAAGAACGTCAAGTGCCTTATGGCCAAATCTTCCGAGGTATCACTCACATCTTCCTCCTCCTCTAAGACAAATGATGCTCCCTTGAATGATCTTACTAGTCTTAGAGTAAAGGAAGAAATTATTGCTTTTGATGACTATGTGTCTAGTGTAGATGGTGTTCATAAGATTCACTTTGAACGTCTATTGAGCCAATATGGTAAAACTCTTGAAAAACTAGATGAACAAATGAGGCTTGAAAAAGAATATGCTCAAGATATTGCCTCACTAACCGAGTCTCTTGAAGAAGAGGAAGAGGAACGAGTGTCTCTTGAAGAGAAGCTCGATTCCATTGAGGAATCTAATAATGAAGTTGTTTCCAAACTCATTAAAGAGCGAGACCATGCTCGTGCTAAAGTAAAAATGCTTAAAAAGGAAAAGGTTGAATTTGGTGTTGGTCATGATATACTTGTTAAGGATTTAGAAGATCTTGACAAGGCTCACAAGGCCTTGAAAAGTGAACACTCTATTCTTACCAAGTCACATGAACAACTTCAAATTCAATTGACTAAGAATAGTGTGCCTAGTTCTTCTACTTCTACTTGTGATCATGCAAATGTTATTGAAGAAAATGCTAGGTTGAAAGATGAGCTTGCCAAGTCCTCCATTCCCATAGGTGAGAAAAACTTGAATGACCTTTTGAGCAAACAAAAGGCATTTGGTGATAAAACGGGGATTGGCTTTGTCTCGAAGAAGAAGAAGAAGAACAACAAGAAAAAGAAGGCCAAGCCCACACAAGCAAAGAAGGATACTATTGTGGGTGGCAAAGCCACTCATGATGATCATGCGGGAATTGCTAACCCTCACTATGTCTTATTTCGTGATTATTATGGTGATGTGTTTGCAAAATATGTTGGTCCATATGATGGTTATGTTGCTTGGTCTATTTGGGTTCCAAAGACCCTTGTTGCTAACAAAAGAGGACCCATTGAGAAATGGGGACCTAAAACCAAGCAATGATCTCTTGTAGGACTATGCTTCCGGTGGCTCAAAATGGGTGCTTGATAGTGGATGCACAAGTCATATGACCGGAAGCAAGGAGATTATGACGGACATGAGGCCTAATGACAATAATATAACCGTCACTTATGGAGATATGTCACAATCCGAGGTATTGGGTCTTGGCAAGGTGGTGGTCGCACCGGATATTTCCCTTGTGGACGTCATGCTTGTTGAGACCCTAGGTTATAATTTACTTTCAGTTCGTGCACTTGGTAAGATGGGCTTTGCCGTCTTCATTGATAATGAAATTGTGGTACTCTTGTGGAGCAAGTCTCTAAAGGTCGCTTTCATTGGGCACATTGAAAACAACTTGTATGTGGTGGACTTCTCGGGGAAAACCACTACAAGTGCAATGTGTTTATTTGGAAAGGCCGATGTGGGTTGGCTGTGGCATCGCCGACTAGCCCATGTCAATATGAGAACTTTGCAAAGCCTTCACAAGGGTGGCCACATACTCGGACTAAAAGAGAATGTTTCTTTTGCCAAAGATCATGTTTGCAGGGCTTGTGTTCTAGGAAAAATGCATGATTCTCCCCACCCAAGCAAGACTATCATTTCTTCCAAGAGGATCTTGGAGCTCCTTCATGTGGATCTTTTTGGTCCTCCATCTCATGCTAGTCTTGGTGGGAAGAAATATTGTTTGGTGATTGTTGATGACTATTCAAGATATACTTGGGTCTACTTCTTCAAGCATAAGAGTGAGACTCAACAAATAGTCATCGACTTTGCCAAGGAAGTTGAACGTCAACATGGGCAAACTATTTTGGCAATTAGAAGTGACAATGGCTCGGAGTTCAAGAACTACACCTTGAATGGATTTCTTAGTGATGAGGGGATTCGTCATCAATATTCCGCTGCATACACCCCTCAACAAAATGGTGTAGCCGAAAGGAAGAACCGGACTCTTATGGATATGGCTAGGTCCATGTTGGCGGAGTTTAAGTCTCCATATAACTTTTGGGCCGAAGCTATCTCTACGGCTTGTCACTCTTCAAACCGGCTCTTCCTCCGCAAAGGCATAAACAAGACTCCATATGAAATACTCACCGGAAGCAAGCCCAACATCTCCTACTACCGGGTTTTCGGGTGTAAGTGTTTCTTTCAAAGAAAAGGAGTTCGTTTAGGTAAATTTGATCCGAAAGCAATAGAAGGTATTTTTGTTGGTTATGGTACCGAATCTCACACTTATAGAGTCTTCAACAAGTCCACCGGACGTGTTGAAGAATCTTGTAGTGTGGTATTTGAAGAGAATGATAGCTCCCAAGGGGGGCAAGATGTTGTTTCTTGTGATGTAGATGATGAAATACCTCGAGAAGCCATAGGAAGAATGGGCGTGGGATTTTTCCGCCCCATTGAGGGACACCTTGTGGCGGACCAAGAAGGACTATGCTCTACTCAAGTGGAGCCTTCATCTTCACAAGCTCAACAAGCCTCTCCCAAGGAAGCAACTAATGCACCAACCGAAGAACAAGACAAGGACCTTCATGAAGAAGAAGGGGCACCACCATTCTCTCCGGTTATCTCAACCGCCCCCAATTCTTCACAAGACCAAGATCAACCTACTCATGAAGACAATGATGATCAAGGTCAATTTTATGGTCAAGACGGGGACCAAAATGATCAAGATGATCAAGTGATCCCTCCAAGGTCTAATGAGGAGATCGAAGTCCGTCGCAAGAAGAGAATTCAAAGGGATTTGGAACTTAAAGGTCATACCCTTGAGAGGGTTATTGGAGATCTAAGGAGCAAAGTGTCAACCCGGCATAAATTAGCACAATTTAGCACTCATCATGCTTATATCTCCATGGTTGAACCCAAGAAAGTGTTTGAAGCTCTTGAAGATCCGGATTGGTTGGATGCTATGCATGAAGAACTCAACAACTTCAAGCGCAATAATGTGTGGGTGTTAGTAGAGAAGCCAAAGGAGTGCCGCAATGTGATTGGCACAAAGTGGATATTCAAGAACAAGCAAGATGAGCATGGGATTGTTGTGAGAAACAAGGCAAGATTGGTTGCTCAAGGTTTCTCCCAAGTTGAAGGAATTGACTTTGGAGAAACTTATGCTCCCGTGGCTCGTCTTGAGTCCATTCGTATCCTTCTTGCTTATGCCACTCATCATAACTTTAAGTTGCAACAAATGGATGTGAAAAGTGCATTTCTAAATGGTCCATTGAAAGAGGAAGTGTATGTTAAGCAACCCCTGGGGTTTGAGGATCTCAACTTCCCAAACCATGTCTACAAACTCCATAAGGCACTCTATGGCCTTAAGCAAGCCCCACGTGCTTGGTACGAGCACCTTAGGGAGTTGTTGTTAGACCGTGGGTTTGAAGTTGGGCAAATCGATCCCACTCTTTTTACTAAGAGGGTCAATGGGGAGCTTTTCGTATGCCAACTATATGTTGATGATATTATTTTTGGCTCTACTAACAAAGCTTTTAATAATGAATTTTCAAAGCTTATGACCGATAGGTTCGAGATGTCTATGATGGGTGAAATGAAGTTCTTTCTTGGTTTTGAAATCAAGCAATTGAAAGAAGGGACTTTCATTAATCAAGCCAAATATGTCCAAGACATGCTCAAGAGGTTCAAGATGAAGGATCTAAATGGGGCCGCCACACCAATGGCCACAAAATGTCATCTTGAACTTGATCCCAATGGTAAAGATGTGGATCAAAAGGTATACCATTCTATGATCGGTTCGTTGCTTTACCTTTGTGCATCTAGACCCGATATTGTGTTGAGTGTAGGTGTGTGTGCAAGGTATCAAGCCGCTCCTAAAGAAAGCCACCTTATGGCGGTTAAGAGAATCTTTTGATATTTGGTTCATACCCCAACTTATGGGCTTTGGTATCCCAAAGGCTCGGATTTCTCTCTTTGTGGCTTCATGGATTCGGATTGGGCCGGTGACAAGGATGATAGGAAATCAACCTCCGGAGCTTGAAAATTTCTTGGTAGGTCTTTGGTGTGTTGGTCTTCTAAAAAGCAAAATTGTATTTCTCTCTCCACCGCCGAAGCCGAATACATTGCCGCCGCAAGTGGATGCACTCAATTGTTATGGATGAGGCAAACTTTAAAGGAATACGGTGTCAATTGTGACAAAGTGCCTCTTTTATGTGACAATGAAAGTGCTATCAAGATCGCCTATAATCCGGTGCAACATTCAAGAACCAAGCATATTGAGATCCGGAATCATTTCATTAGAGATCATGTTGCCCGTGGTGATATTGAGCTTGCTTATGTTTGTACCAAGGATCAACTTGCCGATATATTCACGAAGCCTCTTGATGAAGCAAGATTTGGATATTTGAGGAATGAGCTAAATATCATCGATTCAAGGAGGGTGGCTTGAACATCTTGCAAATTCACCTATATTTCAATGCTTGTTTGGTTTAGGTGTGGGCATGGAGATAGGGGGAGTGCGGTTCTAATTAATTGGGCTATCCCTCCCCCCCATAATGCCGATAGTAATCATATCATTCTCTCAATATCATTCTTGTGATATATGAGCTTCAATGATGAGTAGTGGTTATGGACTCAAGATATATCTTCGCGGTCCAATGCCATAACACTCAAACATGGTGGCTTCGGCCACCGCCCTCTTCTTTTCGAAGAGTTAATTCCTTGCATATCTTATTTGAGGTTTTGGTGTTCTCTCTCGATGTTATTTCTTATTTTTGATATGGGAAGGCACTTGCATTGGTTCTTTAGTCGATTTGCTCTTGCAATGTTAAGTGCCAAGAACCACTCCGTGTTTGCTCTCTCACCTAAGCCACACTCTCTCAAGACATCTAATCTATGCACACGAGTTCAAATTTTTCATCAAAACAATATCTGTTTTTGAAAATTTCGGGTTGGTCAGTTTCTGGCTCCCAGGCCAGAATGTTCGCCCCCCCTGGGCGAAATATCCGGGGGGCCAGATTATCCGCCCCATCCTGGCCGGATAATCCGGCCTAAGTGGCATCTGGGTATATAAGGGGCAGGGTCGAGCTGCCCTAGGTCAGTTCCTTCCCCACCCCTTCCAAGGTCCCCAGCCGCCGCCGCCTCCTTCCCATCGCCGCCGCCAGAGCTTCGGTCAACCCCTTGGCTGGATTTCGCCGGAGGTTGCTCTCCCCCCCGTCTAGAAGGCATTCACCAAGCCGTTTTCGCAATGGATGCGGGTATTGTTCTTCTCCTAAGATGTGACTTTACCCTTTAATATTCTTGGTGATTTTGCCTTCTAGCTGTTGCTTTCCTCTTCTATGAACTATGTTGTATGATTGTCTTCCCCGATCTATCGAATTGAAGGTTGCAGCAATGGTAGAGAAAAAATTTCGAGGGGGCGGATATGCCGGATTATCCGCCCCCCTGGGCGGAATATTCGGTAACCGGATTATCCGCCCCCTGGCCGGATAATCCGGCCTGGAATAGCATTTTTTTTCTATTTCTGCTTTCACTTCGATACTTTGGTGAAGTTTGTTGTTCATACTACATAATTCATTGATCTTTTCCGAAACTCATGTGCATACGCTTATCCCCATGCTATCTCTGCACCTCTCTTTCACAGGTGGTTCGGGGTTGCCGAAGCGCAAGCGTCGGTTTATTCGGAATGAGGAAGGTGTTCTCGTTGATGAGGTTGCTATCCGTCGGGAATAGAGGGAGGCTGCTAGGAAGGCTGAGAAGGAGAAGGCTGCCATGGCTCAAGCCCGTCGTCGCAAGGGCAAAGCGACTCATCCTAACTACAAGAAGATGCCCGAGGCCGAGTACATTCTTGTGCGGCACAACAACTGGTATGCCTCAGCAAGAGATGAAGACATTGAAGACAGGGGTTTCTGGAATGAGGAGCAGTGGGGGATTTTCCGTGATGTTTATGAGCCTCTTAAAAATCCTTGTCGCCCGATGCATCCGATTGATTTTGATCACCTTCGCAGCAATTCATATTTTGCAGAAGCTATCTCTGTGGTTGAGAAGATGGGGTTGATGGGTTTGGCCAGCATTCAGTGCAATTATAATCTCGGTCTCATCAAGTAGTTCTATGCTACCCTTGTGATCCTGCCAAATGATCAGAAGTCTATGAAGTGGATGACCGGCGAGCATGAGTGTACATCGGTCTTCACCACGTTTGCCTCTCTCTTGGGGTATGGGTATGATGGAGGCACTCCAGTGGGTCACCGTATTCACAATCCGGGGACCAAGCCTGTCAAGGAGAAGCTGTATGATCTCTATGACTCCACCGGCTCTGTGGGCTTCATCCAAGGACTGCTTACTCTCTATGATCAGCTGGTCCGCATTTTCAGGGAGAACATTGCTCCTAGTGGTGGCAACAATGATGCCATTCGCACCTCTCTGGTTGACCTCCTTGCTTTTGTTCATGAGTGTGCCACGTCGACTGACCCTGCTGAGGACTTTACCCTTGATGTGATGGATTTCATCTTCTATGAGATCAAGGATGCTATCATTCAGAGGAACACTGTGCCATATGCTCCATACATCATGCTGCTCATCAAGCATGCTCTTGGAGACTATGATATCCATGATGACTGTGTGGAGCACCTTGTTAAGAAGATGTATATCAAGAGAAAGACAACTTCTGCTCCTTCAGCTGCTTATCCAGGAACTTTCATGGCTGATGCAAGGTCAAGTGCTACTGCTCGTGATCTGAGGTCCGCTGCATCTGCTATGTCCAGGGAGGTGAGGAAGCTCAGTTGGTTTGAGCGGAATGTTCTGTGCATGAAGGTAGAGATCCACCGTGAGAACTACCAGGCCTATGTTGAGAGGAAGAGCATCCAGGACACTCAGCAGCTGATCCTTCACCGCCTCAGTGGTGCTCAGACCGCCGATCCCACACCTACTGCTCCTGTGCCCTATGATGATTGGAACACCGATCGTTTCAACTGGGTGGATATGCAGAAGCATCTCTTTGATGCTCAAGATGCTCCAGCAGGAGGTGCTCGTGCAGAGGCTGAGGAGGACTTTGAGGCTGAGAAGGACTTTGAGGATGAGGAGGACTTTGAGGCTAAGGATGTAGAGGCTGGAGCTGATGAGGGTGACGGCGGAGATTATGATGATGTGGACTCCGACGACTTCGATGACTGGGAGGATTGATTCCTCGGGACGTGTAGCATCGCTCTTCTCTCTTTTTGGTGTCTTGATGCCAAAGGGGGAGAAGTAGTTCTATTAGGAATATTACGGGATTTGCATGGGTGGAAACACAAGCTTGCGCGCTTATCATTCTTTGGCGCTTGTGTTTCTTCTTATCTCGTTTGTCTTAAGTCAAACTTTATGTGTGGTTAACTTTGTGTGTGGTTGAACTTCGTGTTGTCTATGTGCTACCATGTGGTGTACCGAGACTATGTTATATGTTCTTAATATGCTATGTGGATCATTATGTGTTGTTCCCTTTTTACGAGCTCTTGGTTATTGGTGGAATGGCTATGGAATTATTGTTCGGTATATCGTATTATCACATTCGGAATTCCATAATGCTTGAGTTATCTATGCAAAGGTATGTCTCCTCTAAACTCAATGGTGAAGATGCACACATCTAGGGGGAGCCCCTTATCTTGCTCAAATATTTGTTGTTTGAAATATTCGATCTTTCTTGCAAATCCTAGTGTTGTCATCTAACACCAAAAAGGGGGAGATTGAAAGTGCAAACTTTGTTTCCCTCAGATTTTGTGTGTTAGATAACAACATTAGGGATATTAAGTGTGTGCTAAGTTGTGCAGGATTATCTGCTCAGGATTTGCCAGGCCGGATTATCTGGCCAAGGGTGGCCGGATAATCTGCCCCCTCTGGAGGGTGGCCGAAAAACGACTAAGGACTTATCGCGGCGTCACCCAGATAGGGGGGCCGGATATTCCGGCCAGGGGCCAGATAATCCGCCCCCCCAGGCGAGAGCTCAAAATGACTAAAGACTTTTCGCGGCGTCACCCAGATAGGGGGGCCGGATATTCCGACCAGGGGCCGAATAATCCGCCCCCCTCCCCCCCGGAGATGACCCCAAATTCTGCTAAGGACTTGGCGCGGCGTCACCCAGATAGGGGGGCGGATAATCCGGCCAGGGGCCGGATAATCTGGCCAGCCGGATAATCCGGGCTAACTTTGGCCGGATAATCCGCCCCTCCAAGTCAGCAACGGCTACATTTTGGGAGGGGCTATAAATACCCCTCCCCTTCTTCCACCTCAAGCTGCTCGAGCTATGCAAGAAGAACACCATATTTTGAGCCACCAAATTAGCAAGATCTCCTCCCTCAACCCACCAAAGTTGTTGATCTTTGGAGAATCGAAGGAGAAGGCCTTGATCTACATCCTCACCGAAGCGATTTGATTTCCCCTCTCATTTGCTTGAGGGCCCCTTGGTCTTGGGTTCCCTTATGTCCCTTGACCTTGATTTGTGTGATTGAAATCTTGATACTTGTTGATTGAGATCTTTGTGGTGCTTGGGAGCCTCCAATTTAGTTGTGGAGTTGTGCCCCAAGTTTTGTAAAGGCCGATTTCGCCTTGAGGAATCCCTTAGTGGAAAGTGAGCTAGGCCTTTGTGGCGGAAGCTTGCACCGGAGAATAGGGTGAGCCTTTGTGGCGTTGGTTAGGCCTATGTGGCAACCACACCCCTCCAACGTAGACGTACTTCCCCTAAAAAGGAAGGAACTACGGGAATTACATCCGTGTCTCCGTGTGCTCTACTCTCGGTTACCTCTATCCTTTATTGCCTTTACTACTTGTATCTTGCTTAGCTTGCTTGTTGTCATATAGGTAAATTCACCTTAGTTGCATATCTAGAGAATTTACCTTTTGTGTCAAGCCTAAATTGAAAAAGAATTAAAATTTGAGTAGCACCTATTCACCCCCCCTCTAGGTGCCCATACGATCCGTTCAACTAGTGGTATCATGTGAACGTCGACTACATGATACTTCACCATTTATGGGCCTAGTGAGATGCATTGTGTATTTGGCTACCAATTGTGGGGTTGCTGGAGTGACAGAAACCTAAACCTCTGTTGGGAAACCATTGCACCAGGGAGCGTAGGATCTTAGAGTTTAAGGCTGTGGTTAGATTTGTCTTAATTACTTTCTTGTATTTGCGGATGCTTGAAGGGGTATAATCACAAGTGTGTATTTATCCTAGTAAGGGTAGTGCGCTAGCACAGGTTCACCCCCATAACACCTATCAAACCAATAAAGACTATTAGCGATATGAAGCGAAAGCTCTTGACAGAAACTCCCGTGTGTCCTCAAGAACATTTGGTTACTATAAGTTACACAACCGGCTTGTCCTTTGCTAAAGAAAGGATTGGGCCACTTGCTGCAATTATTACTACTATCTTTTATTTACTCACACTTTATTTACTTGTATTATCAAATACCCCTGAAAACCTATTTGCTAGTATTTATAGTGAATCCTTGATCAAAACCACTTATCAACACCTTCTTCTCCTCGTTGGGTTCGACACTCTTATTTATCGAAAGTACTACGATACACCCCCTATACTTGTGGGTCATCAAGAATATTTTCTAGCGCCATTGTCAAGGAGTGTAGCGCTATTAAAGAGTGGAATTGGTAAAGGTAACCGTTACTATGAGTATTGTTTTATTCTTGTCTTTTATTTTTATTTTACTCTGCTATGGAGAACTCTCCATTTGGTTTCCTATTTGGAAACATATCTACTACTGCTGCACATGTGGATGAACCACCACCGCCACCACCTGCTGAAATTGATCCTTTTAAAATACCTATGAAAATTGTTGGGCGTATTATGGATAACAGCTATTCAGGAGATGGAACTGTCCATCCGGGTGATCACTTATTATTTATACATGAATTATGCGAGTTGTTTAGGTGTGCAGGTATTTCACCAAGCCAGGTCAAGAAGAAGCTATTCTCTTTATCATTGAAAGGCAGAGCTGAGGAGTGGTATCGACTGCTCCAAGATGGTCCATCTATGGCATGGGAGGATAGTGTACCTCTCTTTTATTCCAAGTTTTATCCTCCAAGTGAAATCCATAAAGATCGTAATCAGATATATAATTTTTGGCCTCATGATGGAGAGAGTATTGCCCAAGCATGGGGTAGATTGAAGTTACTAATGCTCAAATGCCCCATTCATGAGCTCCCCAATAATATTGTTATTGATAATTTTTATGCGCGGCTTACTCTTTCGGATAAGGATTACTTGGATGCTTCTTGCTTTGGATCATTTACTCATATGAAAGACCATATACAAGAGAATGCTGAAGGATGGGAAAATGACAAAGGTAGGAAGTCAGGTATAAACTATGATTATGAATGCATTAAAGCTTTTATGGGAACCGATGACTTTCATAGTGTTAGCACTGCTTATGGTCTTGATTCACAAATACTTGCTAATTGTCTTAAGGCCTTTGCTTCTTATCTTGATGTTCCAAAGAAAGATTGGAACAAATATCATGCGCCTTATAAAGACTCTATTAGTCATATACCTACTGTAGCTACTAAAGTTTGTACTGTTGATAGCATTGTGCCTGAACCTTATTTTGAGAAGACACCTTTCCCTGCTAAGGTAAAGAAGTATTCTACTTTGGCAAGTGTGTCTAAATGAGCAAATTACTATTAAGTCTCCTGTAGCTATATTGAAGGATCTTGTTACTAAAGATGTAGGGGATGAATATATTCTTTTTTGTGAAGATGCTTCTAACATTCTCTCACATCCTAAAAAGCATAGGAAAACAAGTGTTCCTGTTATTTCTATCAGGATTGGAGATCATTGCTATTATGGTTTATGTGATATTGGTGCTAGTGCAAGTGCTATTCCTTTAGAGCTTTACAAAGAAATTATGCATGAGATTGGCGCTTGTGAACTTGAAGATATTGATGTGGTTGTTCAGCTTGCTAACAGAGAGACTGTTTGGCCTCTTGGTATTGTTTGAGATGTGGAAGTTCTTTGCAGTAAGACTAAATACCCTGGTGATTTTCTAGTACTTGGTAAGGAGGCTAGTAAAACTTGTCCTATTATTTTTGGTAGACCATTTTTGAACACTTGTGGCACCGTGATAGATTGTAAGAAGGAGAATTTTTTTACTAAGTTTAATGGAGAGTCTTATGAGTTTAATTTTTCCAAGTTTGCTAAGACTTCTTATGAAAATGACATGCCTAATGAAAAATTTCGAGTTGAACAACTTGCTTCTATTGCCCTTGCTCCTAATAATGCCTTGCAGCAATTCATGGAAGATCACAAAAGTGATGTTTTCAGTAAGGAAATAGAAGAGATTGACGATATTCTTCTTTATCAACCACCATTAATCAAGCATAATCTACCCGTGGAGGATCTTGGTACCACTTTGCCGCCTAAGGAAGATCCTATTTTTGAATTAAAGCCTTTGTCTGATAATCTTAAATATGCTTATATAGATGATAAGAAAATATATCTTGTTATTATTAGCTCTAAACTTTCAGGAAAGGAAGAAGAAAGATTATTGGAGATATTGAGGAAACACCGAGGAGCTATGGGATATACTCTTGATGATTTAAAAGGGATTTCTCCCACTTTATGTCAGCATGCCATTAATATGGAGAAAGACGCAAAGCCAGTTGTGGAGCATCAATGCCGCCTAATTCCCAAGATGAAGGATGTGGTAAGAAATGAGGTATTAAAGCTCCTTGATGCTAGTATTATTTATCCTATTGCTGATAGTAGATGGGTTAGTCCTGTTCATTGTGTTCCTAAGAAAGGAGGTATGACTGTTGTGCCTAATGAGAATAATGAGCTTATTCCTCAGAGGGTAGTAGTTGGTTATAGGATGTGCATTGATTATAGGAAGGTAAACAAAGTTACTAAGAAAGATCATTATCCTTTACCATTTATAGATCAGATGTTAGAAAGATTATCTAAAAAAACTCATTTTTGTTTCCTTGATGGTTATTCTGGTTTTTCTCAAATTGCTGTTAAAAAGGAAGACCAAGAGAAAACCACTTTTACTTGGCCTTATGGAACTTATGCTTATAGACATATGCCGTTTGGTTTATGCAATGCTCCTGCTACTTTTCAAAGATGCATGTCTGCTATTTTTCATGGCTTTTGTGAAGAAATTGTGGAGGTCTTCATGGACGATTTCTTCGTCTATGGAACTTCTTTTGATAATTGTTTGCACAACTTTGATAAAGTTTTGCAGAGATGCGAAGAAACTAACCTTGTTCTTAATTGGGAGAAATGCCACTTTATGGTAAATGAAGGAATTGTCCTTGGACATAAAATTTCTGAAAGAGGTATTGAAGTTGACAGAGCAAAAGTGGAGGCAATTGAGAAAATGCCCTGTCCCAGAGATGTTAAAGGTATTCATAGTATTCTTGGTCATGCCGGTTTCTATAGGAGGTTTATTAAAGATTTCTCTAAGATTTCAAAGGCTCTTACTAATCTTCTTCAAAAATATGTACCATTTGTCTTTGATGATGATTGTAAGAAAGCTTTTGAAACTCTTAAGAAGGCTTTAACTACTGCTCCCATTGTTCAACCACCTGATTGGAATTTACCTTTTGAAATTATGTGTGATGCTAGTGATTTTGCTATTGGTGCCATTCTTGGACAGCGCATAGATAATAAGTTGAATGTTATTCATTATGCTAGTAAGACTCTTGATGCTGCTCAGAAGAATTATGCTACTACTGAAAAAGAGTTTCTTGCTATTGTTTTTGCATGTGATAAGTTTAGATCTTACATTGTTTATTCTAAAGTTACTATTCATACTGATCACGCTGCTATTAGATATTTTATGACTAAGAAGGATGCTAAGCCGAGGCTTATTAGATGGGTGTTGCTTTTACAAGAATTTGATCTGCATATCGTAGATAGGAAAGGTGCTGAAAATCCTGTGGCTGACAACTTGTCTAGATTGGAAAACATTTCTTTTGATCCTATTCCTGTTAACGATAGTTTTCCAAATGAATAGTTGGCTGCTATTAATGTAACTTTGCGGGACCTTCCTTGGTATGCTGATTATGCTAACTTGATTGTTTCCAAGTATTTGCATCCAACCTTTACAGCTTAGCAAAGAAGGAAATTCTTCTATGATTTGAGGCATTATTTTTGGGATGACCCACACTTATATAAAGAGGGAGTTGATGGTATTATGCAAAGATGCGTACCAGAATATGAGCAACAAGATATATTAAGAAAATGCCATGGTAGTGCTTATGGAGGACATCATGCTGGAGATAGAACCGTACAAAAGGTTCTACAATCAGGTTTTTATTGGCTAACCCTCTTTAAAGATGCCAGAAGGTATGTTTTATCTTGTGATGAATGTCAAAGAGTTGGTAATATTTCTAGACGCAATGAAATGCCTATGAGTTATACTCTTGTTATCGAACCGTTTGATTGTTGGGGATTTGACTTTATGGGTCCTTTTCCTCCTTCAAAAGGCTATATCCACATACCTGTTGCTGTTGATTATGTTACTAAATGGGTAGAAGCCATACCTACAAAGAGTGCCGATAGTGAGACCTCGTTAAAAATGCTTAAGGATGTTATTTTTCCTAGGTTTGGTGTGCCTAGATATCTTATGACTGACGAAGGTTCTCATTTTATTCACGGTGGTTTTAGAAAAACTCTTGCTAAATATGATGTTAATCATAGAATTGCTTTTGCTTATCATCCCCAAACTAGTGGGCAGGTAGAGCTTTCAAATAGAGAGATCAAGTCTATCTTGCAGAAGACTGTCAATAGATCTAGGAAAAATTGGGCTAGTAAGTTAAATGATGCTTTATGGGCTTATAGAACTGCTTATAAGAATCCCATGGGCATGTCTCCTTATAAGATGGTTTATGGAAAAGCGTGTCACTTGCCCTTAGAATTAGAACACAAAGCTTTTTGGGTAGTGAGAGAGCTTAATAGAGATTTTAAACTAGCCAGTAAGAAAAGGTTGTTAGATTTGAGTTCTCTAGAAGAGTGGAGAAATGAAGCGTATGAGAATGCCAGGCTTTTCAAAGAGAAAGTCAAGCAATGGCATGATAAGAGAATCCTTAAAAGAGAGTTTCATGTTGGTGAGAAAGTTCTATTGTATAGGTCTCGTCTCAGATTTTTTGCAGGGAAATTACTATCTAAATGGGAAGGACCATATGTTATTGTGGAAGTATACCGCTCAGGTGCAATAAAGATTGCTTCATTGAAAGATGACTCTACACAAGTGGTGAATGGGCAAAGACTCAAACATTATATTACTAGAGATTCTTATAATGAAGATGTTGATGTAATTGAAATAGTTTCTCTAGAAGAATTCATCCAAGACAAATTGCAGGTACCTGCAGAGTTCGTTTTCGAATAGGTAACAGTTCTAGTCAGAGAAGTTTCACGAATAACTCTTACTTTATTATTTTTGCTATTTTTACTAAATAAGAAAAATCATGAGATGAAAATGGGCAGGAAAAGGAGTCTGTGTGCTCCTCACACACAGGGGGCATGGGCCCACCTCTGGCCACGCTGCCCTGGTGTGAGATCACACCGAAACTCGTTTCTATCCCGGTTTCCTCCTGTGATTTTGTTTTGATGTATAATTTTTGCCTATTTAACCCCCCAGAGTCCCCAAGGTCTGTATATCATTTTCTCGTTGTGTTTTGTTTTGAGCTGTTTTTGTCAGGGGTTGCTCTCAGCTTTGGAGTTACAATGTCTTCGTCCGGTCCATCCGAGGAGAACCCTCTTGTGGATTCCATCAATCCGTATACGAGGGAACTGAAGATGCATCCGAAGGAGTTGTTACTCAAGGATGGGGAGTTGCAGATTAAAGATGTTCAAGGACTCAAGGGAGAAGGGAGTCTCAAAGCCAGGATGGAAGCACTGGAACAAGAAGTTTTCAAATACAAAAAGATGGCGGAACGCGAGGTGGATATCATCCATAGGATTAATCAAGAGCTTGTTGCCAAGTACAAGAAGGAGACTACAGAGCTCTGGAGGGATATCCTCTCGCTCCAGGAGACGACTAGCCAATTACAAGCACAACTCTACGACGTGCAGAACCAAAATTGTGAGTATGAAGCTAGATTTCAATGAATGAGTGCTGCTGCAAGTTTCAGGATATTGGAGACCAAGACATCCTTCCTTGATGGAGGACCTCTGCCTTGGAAGTATGACAATGATAAAGATCCACCACTACCGCCACAAGAATAATTCATCATCAATATAGGAATCCCCTTGGCTTGTTCTAAGCTTGAGAGAGTGCCGCGGTATCACATCATTACCTTTTTACTCATTTACTTTTCAAGTAGAGTCATATCATGAATAAAGAAGTTATCCTATAGAATAGTTTGCAGTGTGGAAGTATCCTCCTTAGTTGGTTATCTATGTATCCCTTGGTGTGAGTTGCGGTAATGAAATATTAATGAGAAGTTCTATCGTTTACTTTCTGCACACTTTTATGCAATTTCTCTTACATGATTAGTCTTGTTGATTAGTATTGGTATCACTTTGGGAGCAGGAGTAAATTTAGTTGGTTTTGGCAAACTTAGCTTGGTCAGTAGCAACATTACCTTGAGGTTTGAGTAGAAAAGAAGAAAGAAGTGCTTGTAGTTACATCACTGCAGTTTTCCTTATGTTTAGCTTATAAGCATTTTTATTCTCCAAGTTAAATCATTATACCTTCAAGGGAGTGTGCATGATTGTTCTTATTATATGTATGTCTATTTGTTTCATGCAATTCTTATGCTTGCTACCCAGCCTTGCTAGCCAAAGACCTGTACTGAGAGGAAATACTTCTCGTGCATCCAAATCCCAAAAGCCAAGTCACTTCCAAAGAGTCCACTATAAATTCCTATGCATGGTATTTTAAGCCATTCCAAGTAAATTTTTCATATGCTACCTTTCAAAAACCTTCAAACACTTCTCATTTTGTGCCACTATTTTTAGCTCATGAGGACATAGTGGATGGGTTTGTTATCTTCCATACTAAATTAAGTACCCCTCGACTAGGCAGCTTCATTTGCTCATCATTAATTTTGCAAGGGAGCTGGTCAGACCATTATAATCTAAAAAAGAAAAGAAAGAAAAGAAGCACTCCTCCATGGTATGTGAAAGTTGGTTGGCACCCGATGGAATTGGTTAGCCATGGTTTGAGAAAGGAAAAAGGTGGGGAGGAGTGCAAAGCTATAAAAGAGCACCAAAGTACCAATTAATCAAACATTTCGGAACCGCTCTCACTTGTTTAGTATGGAAGATATCAACAACTCCGTTGCTAGTCGTTGACAAAAGCAACCACCTCTCAAAACAATTTTTACCTCTGTTTTACAAATGAAAAGCTCTAGCACATGTTTAATCCCTACTTCCCTCTGCGAAGGGCCTATCTTTTACTCTTATGTTGAGTCAACCTATTCCCCTCTATCTCAAGCAAGCATTTGAGTTGTTATGCTTCACTCATCCATATGTTGATCCGTTTAATCATGTTTACTATCTTCTTGGTTTTGTACAATGCTTCTGTCTGAAGGAATATATCTTTGAAAGCTTTCTATGAATGCGAAAATGTTGTTTCGTTGAGCATATGGTTTTTGCTATATTAGCTCTATTTTAAAAAGGCTCCATTCAAAAGGCTAGTATAGTTGTTCATTATTCTCTGACCAAGAACTAAGGTTTGCCATCACCAATTATAGTTTACTTTGTGCATCTTTATATGTGATTCCTTTTACTTATTGTAAGTCTATACTATGTAAAGGGAAGTTGCTGTCTATTATAACTTGTGCCTTTGGTGAATGTGATGCTTCTTGTCCATATTTTGATTATCGACACTTCACTCCATAAACCTGTGGTCATGTTTACCGAGTTTAGTTTTCGCTTGGGGACAAGCGAGGTCTAAGCTTGCGGGGGTTGATACGTCCATATTGCATCACTATTTTGTATCATAATTTACTGTTATTCATTGATATATTTCATATTTAGATATGATACCTATGTTATTTCCTTTATTTTCACATGTTTGATGATCATTGGAGGATTTGCTGCCGGAGTCAGGATTCTATTGGAAAAGGACCGTCAAGACACCATATTTTGGAAGATCAGGAAAATTCTAGAAAAATACCAGAAAATTCTATTTTACCGAAAGACTTCGGAAGCCAGAAGGAGAAGGAAAGAGGAGCCAGGGGTGGCCTCACGCACAGGGGGCGCGGCCTGACCCCTGGCTGCGTTGGCCCTGTGTGAGGCCACCCTGGCCTACTTCTGGTCTCGCCCCTTTGCATACACCATCCCCAAAAACCTAAGTCAAGGGGGGCTCAGAGATAGACACAGCCATCTCTGTGGGGTGGAAAACACCAGAGCGAGAAAAGCTCTCTGGCAGGGAGAAATCTGTCGGGGAAATTCCTTCTTAGAGGGGAGATCATCGCCATCATCATCATCATCGCACCGGACTTCATCGGGATCATCATCATCATCATCTCCATCACCAGCACCTTCATCACCACCATCACCATGCCATCCCGCTGTAACATCTTGAGTTGGATCTTGTTATATTCTTAGGGGAAACTTTCCCGGTGTTGATTACTCTTGTAGTTGATGCTATTGAGTGGAACTGTTGAATTAAGGTTTATGTTCAGATTGTTATTTACCATTATTTCACCTCTGATCATGATCCATATAATGTCTTGTGAGTAGTTCGTTTAGTTCTTGAGGACATGGGAGAAGTCAAGATGTTAGTAGTGAATTATTGTTGAGAAATATTTAATGGTTTGATATTGTTGTGGTGCTATTTCACTAGTGGTGTCATGTGAATGTCGACTACATGATACTTCACCATTTTTATGGGCCTAGTGAGATGCATTGTGTATTTGGCTACCAATTGTGGAGTTGCTGGAGTGACAGAAACCTAAACCTCCGTTGGGAAACCATTGCACCAGGGAGCGTAGGATCTTAGAGTTTAAGGCTGTGGTTAGATTTGTCTTAATTACTTTCTTGTATTTGCAGATGCTTGCAAGGGGTATAATCACAAGTGTGTATTTATCCTAGTAAGGGTTGTGCGCTAGCACAGGTTCACCCCCATAACACCTATCAAACCAATAAAGATTATTAGTGGTATGAAGCGAAAGCTCTTGACAGAAACTCCCGTGTGTCCCCAAGAATGTTTGGTTACTATAAGTTACACAACCGGCTTGTCCTTTGCTAAAGAAAGGATTGGGCCACTTACTGCAATTGTTACTACTATCTTTTATTTACTCGCACTTTATTTACTAGTATTATCAAATACCCCTAAAAACCTGTTTGCTAGTATTTACAGTGAATCCTTGATCAAATCCACTTATCAACACCTTCTGCTCCTCGTTGGGTTCGACACTCTTATTTATTGAAAGTACTATGATATACCCCCTATACTTGTGGGTCATCAGTGCACATAGGTGAACCTAGTTTATTTAGGTTTTGTATGCTTGGCAAATTAAACGTTAGTTTTATTCCGCATTTGTCAAGCCGCTCATAAAAGTTTTAAATCGCCTATTCACCCCCCTCTAGGCGACATCCATGTCCTTTCAAAAGGTACTCGCATCCTCCTGTGTGAGTGCTCGAAGTTATTTCCTTTAGATTCTATAATTATATCTTTTTGTTTCTTATTTTTATTTTCACTAGTTAGGCTTAATGGAAAGTAAAGAGTTCTTTAGTCTTTTTCCTGAGTTTAGATTTGAAGAGAAAATTGAAAAACCTTTAGAGCTTATTTTGCGTAGCAATGTTATTAGTATGAATGCTTTGAATACCGTTATTGCTAATGCTATAGAAAAGTCTAAGCTTGGGGAAGTTGGTTTTGTTAAGTATGATATTTTTAGTTCCCTAGCTTTAGTGAGGAAAGTTTGCTCTGATGATATTTTATCTCCCATATGTGATATTTCTAATGATGCTTGTGCTCCTCATCCTTTTAAAATACCTATAAAGATTGTTGAACGTGCTATGGATAACTACTATTTAGGAGATGGAACTGTCCATCCTGGTGATCATTTGCTTTTTATACATGAATTATGCGAGTTGTTCAAGTGTGCAGGTATTTCGATGAACCGAGTTAAGAAGAAGCTATTCTCTTTATCATTGAAAGGCAAAGCTGAGGAATGGTATAAAACACTGAATGATGGTCGATCTATTGACTAGGAGGAAATTATACCTCTCTTTTATTCTAAATTCTACCCTTCTAGTGAGGTTTATAAAGATAGGAATTACATTTATAATTTTCATCCACATGAGGGAGAAAGCATTGCCCAAGTGTGGGGAAGATTGAAATTACTAATGCACAAATGTCCTATGCATGATCTTCCCCGTAATATTGTTATTAATAATTTTTATGCAAGGCTTTCAGGATATTACAAGGACTATCTAGATGCATGCTTTGATGGGTCTTTCACAAGCAAGGATGTTGACACCAAGTGGGATCTGCTTGAAACAATTCAAAACAATATTGAAGGTTGGGATAGCGACAAAGGTAAAGGATCAAGTATGAATTATGAGTTTGATTGCATTAAGTCTTTTGCTGAAACTGCTAATTTTCAAGAGCTTAGTGCTAAGTATAGTCTTGATCCTCAGATTATGACTGATTGTTTTAAAGCCTTTGATTCTTATATTAATGTTCCTAAAGGAAATGGGGACGTGTATCATGAACCTTTTAAGGACACTTGCATAGAAAGTGATATTGTTGTTGATGATTGCAATAAACATGCTCGAACCTCTGAAAGTCCTATTTCCTATAAGCATGTTAATTTTTGTGGAGTACATAGACCTTGTGAACAGAGTCACAACAAGGAAGATTATTGTGTCCACCATGCAAATGAAGAAACCCGAATGTGGTACAAGGCTATAGGCGAGCTCGGTAAAAAGGTTTGTAAGCTTTATCCTTTTCTTTGTAAACATTGTGATGACATAGGTCATTTTAATTTCCAATGCTCAAGCCCTAATAGTTACTCTTCTAGTACCGCAAGTTTGTATTGTGATGACAAGATTACTCTCAATCAGCATGATGAGCTCACTTTGTTCTTGGCGTGTGAAGAGATATCTAGAAATATTTCTTTGGTAGACATGAATGATATTGATATTAATAGCACCCTTTGTGGTTGTCGTCTCTATTGTGTTAAAGATTGCCTTGCAAATACTTACATACAAAACCTTATAAAATATGATGTTTTGCCAAGCTATGATAGGACTGATAGATGTTTTTATCTTATTAATAGAGAGGAGTAATCCTCCAAAGTTTCTTCTGTTGTTTCTATCAGTAAACCAGATTATGTGGAGAAGATATCTTTCCCTCCTAAAGGATATGTGGAGAAGATGCCCTTCAAGTCTCTCCCTCATAAAGGAGAGAGTAAGAAGAGTATGAAGAAGAAGAAGAGGAGTAAAAGGCGAGAGAACATGGTATCTTCCCCTAAGCATTATGATCCTAGTATAGATTATGATAATTCTGATTGGGATGATGTTCCTATGCCTGTTACCTATGTTAGTGATCATGATTGGGAAAAGCACTCTACTTTTGATATTGAAAATCTTTTTGGTACCAATTCTAAGGTTAATAATTATTATACCATTAGTACTATCCATGTTCCTTCTTATGATGATATGTTTGATGAATATGCTTTGCGAAATAGCTGTTCTCTAGCTTGTGATGATACTAAACCTCTAGTTTATGAAGGTTATGATGATAAGTATAATATTTTCAGTTCACCTACTTTTGAGGAGAAAAACAGTTATAATTACAATATGCCTCCTATTTTTGATGATTATGGTGATGAGGATAATTATTCTGTTGAATATGCTCCTACTATGATTGTTCATGTGGGGAGTATTAATTCTTTTATGTATGTGGCTCATGATAGGGATGCTTTATGTGATAGTTATATTGTTAATTCTATTCATGATGCTACTGAAAGTTACTATGAGAGAGGGAAACATGGTTTGATGAACCTCAACAATAATGAGTTTCCCTTCTTTTTGTTGGAATTCTTGAAGTTGAACTTGTTTTGCCTTCCTATGCTTTTTGCTTTGCGCTTTTATGACTTGTCTCTTTACAAGACTATTTTCATAGGAAGTGGTTTAGATTTAAATGTGTTTCATATTTGCTTTTTGATGCTATCTCTTGCTTTAAGTTCCTATATAGCGCCTTTGCCTCAAGCTCTTATATGGCGCCCACATGAGCATCTTTGCAAATTACTGCGCCTAGCTCAAAGGCGTTAAAGAAAAGTACTTTTGGGAGATAACCCAATGTTTTACTTTTCAGTATGTTTTCTTTTATTTGAGTCTTGGAAGTTATTACTACTGTAATAACTGCTCCTTATCATTTTTATTTCGTTTTTGTGCCAAGAGAAGCCTCTAATTTGAGTGAGGTAAGATTTTGGGATGTTGCTGTTCTGAAACAGTTTTCGGTGCTGCACTGTAAAAATTCATGAAAATTCTCTGTAAATCTTTTGGACCTGCGATTTTTTGTGCATATGCCCCATGTTATATCCAAACTTTCATTAGTTATACACTTTTTAATTTGAGAAACAGAAAACCCTCTAAAAATTCGACCTTTGTCAGCTGTTCTGTTTTGACAGATTTCTGCCACTATTTGTGTTTGCCTCTCGATCGCTTTCTTTTTGAGTTTTTTTGATCCAGGAACTTTTTGAGGAAGTTGCTACAGTAATAGATGCTTTAATATGTGGTGGGCTTGAGTTGAAACCTGAGACAAAAGGGTTGATTTACTATCATGCTTATGCTAACGTTGCTAATAGAATTGTGTTGAGTTTTGTATGAAGGAAGTTTTCAAGTGTAGGGATTGGAGAATGATGAGATGAGATGAAGAATGGACAAAAGCTCAAGCTTGGGTATGCCCATGCACCCCAAGAAATATCCAAGAGGTACAAGCATCAAAGCTTGGGGATACCCCTGAGGGACCCCTTCTCCATCGGCAAAAATCAGGTCACCTTTCAAAATACTATATTTTTATTGCTTCATGCATTATGCGTTTTTCTTGGAGCGTTAGTTGTTTTGCTTTCAGTTTTCTTTTGCTTTGTTTGCTACAATAAATGTTGGATCACATCATGTTTTGGAGAGAGCTATGCTCTGTTTTTTATTTCCAAGAACACCCTGTTTTTCACTCTTATCGTTTCAACGAGTGTTCTCTTTTTCTAGAACCGCGTTTAGTTTTCATTTTTCACCTTGATTTTTGTTCAGATCTTGTTATATCTTAGTATCAAGGTGTATTTTGACTTCTGGTCTATGTTGGTTTTCATCAAAAGAGTTGTTTCAAAAAAGTTCGAATGGTGTTGGAAAAGAGAAAAAGTTTCATGCAAAAAAGTGGTACAAAAAGGAGCTTGTTTAGACTGCGGCTTAAACTTTTTCATGCCATGCTTTATGTCATTTTGATAGTATGCTTAGTGGTTTTGCTGTAGCATGACTTGTCTCAAATGACTGAGATTGCTTAATGAGCCTTTGAAAAAATCATGCGTTGTTTTCATTATTTGGAAGCATTATTTTGGTTTTCTCCTTGATGCTTTATTTGGGTTGACTTGGCGCATGCTCACAACATGTTTGACTCATACAAAGTTGCCATAAGCCTCTATGATCATTTAGTTTTTGACTTTTGATGCCATTTTATACTTCTTTTAATGTCGCTTTGTCGCTATGCATGATTATGTCTGTTATTGCTCTCTTAGTTGGTCGCTCATAGTATTTTGCTAGCCCTCATTTTGTGCTGAGTATGAGCTCTACTCGTGCATCTAACTCCTGAAAACCAAGTTTGCCAGTGTGTCCACTATAAATTCCTATGCATGGTATTTGTAAGCCATTCCAAGTAAATTTTCATGTGCTACCTTTCAAAACTTTCAACTACTTCTTATTTTGTGCCACTGTTTTTAGCTCATGGGGACATAGTGGTCAGAATTGCTATCTTCCATATTAAATTAAGTACCCCTCGACTAGGCAGCTTCATCTGCTCATCATTAATTTTGCATGAGAGCTGGTCAGACCATTGCAATCTAATTCTAAAAAAAAGGCACTCCTCCATGGTATGTGAATGTTGGTGGGCACCCGATGGAATCGGTTAGCCATGGTTTGAGAAAGGAAAAAAGATGGGGAGGAGTGCCAAAGCTTTATAAAAGACCACCAATGTGCCAATTTTTCAAAGAACTCGGAACCGCTCTCACTTGTTTATTACGGAAGATAGTAAGACCCCATTGCCAGTCGTTGACATGAAACAACCACCTCTCCAAACCCAAATTTTATCTCTGTTTTACAAATGAAAAGCTCTAGCACATGTTTAATCACTGCTTCCCTCTGTGAAGGGCCTTTCTTTTACTTTTATGTTGAGTCTCCACCTTCTATCTTTATGCACCGTCTAAGAGAGCATAGTTGTCATTCTGAGTATAATGTGCATTATACCAAAGTTTTCATTGATTGATTCATGATTTTGGTTTCACTTGTTCTTAAATTATTTGTATCTAGTCGCCCTCTTAAACTTGAAGGTATCCTATGCATTTATGTTTTGCTCTCTCATGAAGGACAAGCTGAAAACCATTTGTATGTTTTTCCTTATGATTTGAACACACGTTTGACTTGTATTGTTTCATTTTCATGATCTTTCGTTTTTCTTTTCATGCTATAACATGGTTGCTAAGTTTCTATTATCAAGATTATGTCTTTCATGCCCATGTTTTAAGTTCTTTGATCTCAGCACTCAATGCTCTACCTCATTGATCAAATTGTGATGGTGCATGTCACCTCAAAAATCATTGTTTTGTTATCACTTACCTACTCGAGGACGAGCAGGAGTTAAGCTTGGGGATGCTGATATGTGATACGTCTCCAACGTATCTATAATTTTTGATGCTCCATGCTTGTTTTTACACCATTTGCCTTGTGTTTCGTTACACTTCGTGGCGTTTTTATGTGATTTCCAGAACTAACCTATTAACAAGATGCCACAGTGCCAGTTCCCTGTTTTCTGCTGTTTTTGTGTTTCAGAGTGATACACAGAAAATATTCTCGGAATTGGACGAAACAAAAGCCAGAAGTCTTATTTTTCCCGGGAGCATCCAGACATCCGAAGAGTGGAAGGAGAGGGGCCAGGGCCTGCCCTCACACAGGGGTGGTGCGGCCCAGGCCCTGGCCGCGCCACCCATGTGTGAGGAGCGCCTGGCTGCCCTCTCGCGACGCCCCTTCGCCTATAAGTAGCCTCGGGACGGAAAACCCTAGGGGATTCGGCAATTTTCCAGAAGCAGTTCCGCAGCTCCGCCGCCACCACCGACGAATTTCGGGGGACAGAAGTCTCTGTTCCGGCACCCTGCCGGGACGGGGAAGTGCCCCCAGAGCCATCTCCATCGGTCTCCATCGCCGTCTTCGCCGTCTCCATCGACCTCACCGCCATCTCCATCAACCTTGCTGTCTCCTATGATGAGGAGGGAGTAGTTCATCCCCGGGGCTGAGGGCTCTACCGATAACTATGTGGTTCACCTCTCTCTCCCATGATGTGATCTTTATGTGATCGTGAGCTTTGTATCATGTTGAACAAGTACATGTTATTATTCAGATATTTTGTGTACTCTAGTGATATTATTAAAGTAATCTATTCCTCCTGTTATGATGTAACGGTGACAGTGCGTGCATCATGGTGGTACTTGGTTTAGGCTATGATTGTGATCCCTTGTGGATTATGAGAATAATTATTGCTATGATAGTTTGAGTGATCTATTCCTCCTTTCATGGTGTAAAGGTGAGAGTGTGTGCACCGTGTTAGTACTTGGTCTAAGTTGCAATGATTTCTATCTTGAATTGTGATCTGATTTGGATATCTCTATGCGTGGTGTTTGTCAAGTACTTGATGAACTTTAAGGGGTGCTTTTGTAGCCACTACACAGTGATTAGTGTTATTCAATAGGAGAGTAATTCAGAGTACCTTAGCAAGAGAAGTTACTTATTCATTCATGTTATATTGTTGGGAGTGTGTCCACTAGTGAAAGTATGATCCCTAGGCCTTGTTTCCAAGCATTGCACACCGTTTACTTGCTATTTTATTACTTGTTTGCTCGCATCGATATTTACTTCACATCACGTTTGCTACTTATAATCATATATACCACGTGTATTTCACTATCTCTTCGCCGAACTAGTGCACCTATACATCTGACAAGTGTATTGGGTGTGTTGGGGACACAAGAGACTTTCTGTATCATAATTGCAGGGTTGCTTGAGAGGGATAGCTTTGACCTCTAACCTCCCTGAGTTCGATAAACCTTGGGTGATCCACTTAAGGGAAACTTGCTGCTGTTCTACAAACCTCTGCACTTGGAGGCCCAACAAGTGTCTACAAGAATAGAAGTGCGTAGACATCAAGCTCTTTTCTGGCGCCGTTGCCGGGGAGGTAAGGTAAAAGGTACTCGCATCCTCCTGTGTGAGTGCTCGGAGTTATTTCCTTTAGATTCTGCAATTACATCTTTTTGTTTCTTGTTTTTATTTTCACTAGTTAGGCTTAATGGAAAACAATGAGTTCTTTAGTCTTTTTCCTGAGTTTAGATATGAAGTGTTTGAAGAGAAAATTGAAAAACCTTTGGACCTTAATTTGCATGCTAATAGTGTTGTTAGTATGAATGCTTTGAACACCGCTGTTGATAAGGCTATAGAAAAGTCTAAGCTTGGGGAAGCTGGTTTTATTAAGCATGATATTTTTAGTTCCCCAGCTTTAGTGGAGAAAGTTTGTTCTGATAATATTTTATCTCCCATAAGTGATGTTCCTTCTTATGATGATATGTTTGATGAGTATGCTTTGCGACATAGTAGTTCTCTAGCTTGTGATGATGAGTATAATATTTTTAGTTCACCTACTATTGAGGATAAAATTAGTTATGATTATAATATGCCTCCTATTTATGATGATTATGGTGATGAGAATAATTATTCTATTGAATTTGCTCCTACTACTATTGTTCCTGTGGTGATTATTAATTCTTTTATGCATGTGGCTCATGATAGGGATGCTTTATGTGATAGTTATATTGTTAATTCTATTCATGATGCTACTGAAAGTTATTATGAGAGAGGGAAACATGGTTTGATGGATCTCAACAATATTAAGTTTCCCCTCTTTATATTGCAAATCTTGAAGTGGCACTTGTTTTATCTATCCATGCTTGCTACTATGTGCCTCGTTGATTTATTTTCTTACAAGATTCCTATGCATAGGAAGTGGTTTAGATATAAATTTCTTTCACATTTGCTTTTTGATGCTCTCTATTGCTTTAAGTTCCTATATGGCGCCTTTGCCTCAAGCTCTCATATGGCGCCCACATGAGCATCTTTGCAAATTACTGCGCCTAGCTCAAAGGCGTTAAAGAAAAGCACTCTTGGGAGATAACCCAATATTTTATTTTCAGTACTTTTTCTTTTATTTGAGTCTTGGAAGTTATTACTACTGTAATAACCACTCCTTATCCTTTTTATTTCGTTGTTGTGCCAAGAGAAGCCTCTAATTTGAGTGAGGTAAGATTTGGGGATGTTGCTGTCCTGAAACTGTTTTCGGTGCTGCACCGTAAAAATTCGTGAAAATTCTCTGTATATCTTTTGGACCTGCAATTTCTTGTGCATATGCCCCAGGTTGTATCCAAACTTTCATTAGTTGAACACTTTTTGATTTGAGCAACATAAAACCCCTCAAAAATTCGACCTTTGTCAGCTGTTCAGTTTTGACAGATTTCTGCCAATATTTGTGTTTGCCACTTTATCGCTTTCTTTTGAGTTCTTTTGATTATGGAACTTTTAGGGAAGTTGCTACAGTAGTATATGCTATATATGTGGTGGTTTTAGGTTGAAACCTGAAGCAAAAAGAGGTTGAACATATGTTATGCTTACACTAATGTTGCTAATAGAATTGTGTTTAGTTTTGTATGAAGGAAGTTTTCAAGTGTAGGGATTGGAGAATGATGAGATGAGTTGAAGAATGGACAAAAGCTCAAGCTTGGGGATGCTCATGCATTACCCCAATAAATATCCAAGAAGTACAAGCGTCAAAGCTTGAGGATGCCCCCGAGGCACCCCTTCTTCATCGGCAAAAATCAGGTCACCTTTTAAGACACTATATTTTTATTGCTTCATGCACTATGTGTTTTTCTTGGAGCGTCAGTTGTTTTAGTTTTTAATATTAGTTTAGTTTTGTTTGCTGTAATAAATGGTTAGATCACATCATGTTTCTTTTGGAAAAGATGAACTCATTTTCATTTGCAAAGAACACTCCGTTTTTCATTCTTACAATTTCACCGGGTGTTCTTCTTTTTCTGCTACTGCTTTTGGTTTTCGTTTTCGCCTTGATATGCGTTCAGATTTTGCTATATCTTTTCATCAAGGTGTATTTTTGCCTCTGATCTTTATTGGTTTTCATCAAAAGAGGTGTCTTTAAAAATTTCAAATGGTGTTGGAAAAGAGAAAAAGCTTTGTGCAAAATAGTGGTACAAGAAGGAGCTTGTGTAGACTGCGGCTTAGGCTTTTTCATGTCATGCTTGATGTCTTTTTGATAGTATGCTTAGTGGTTTTGCTGTAGCATGACTTGTCTCAAATAACTGAGATTGCTTAATGAGCCTTTGAAAAAATCATGCATTGTTTTTATTATATGGAAGCATTATTTTGGTTTTCTCCTTGATGCTTTATTTGGGTTGACTTGGCGCATGCTCACACATGTTAGACTCTCACGAAGTCGCCAATAGCCTTCATGATCATTTAGTTTTTGACTTTTGATGCCATCTTATGCTTCTTTTAATGTCGCTTTGTTGCTTTGCATGATTATGGCCATTATTGCTCTCTTAGTTGGTCGCTCCCAGTCTTTTGCTAGCCCTCGCCTTGTACTGAGTATGAGCTCTACTCGTGCATCCAACTCCTAAAAGCCAAGTTTTCCAAAGTGTCCACCATACATACCTACTAGCAATTTGCTATTCCAAGTAAATTTGACTTGCTTTTATATTCTCTTCAAATTAAACTCTTACCAGTGTTATGCGAAATTCGGTCAGTAAAGCTCTCACGAACCGGAAGGCACACTTTACTTTTTCCTGTTCTTAAAAATTTGACATTGTGGTCTTTTATGTTGAGTTGTTATGCTTGCAAGTTGTAAGTTGGAGACTAGGCCAGCCATGCAGTCATGGGCAAGCTTTCGACATTGCACTTCTTATTTGAGTTGATATCGTGATCTTTTGTTTATGGATGCCCGCGGTGTGAAATGAATTGGGAATCTTGTGGGGATCATGGAGTTTGTATATGTGTTAGGGAAATGCCCGGCCACCAATCTAAGCCATGCATAATTCATGGTGAAAATTTGCAGCATACCCATGGTGAATATTCGACGACGCAACTCATAATAAAAAGCTAAACAAATGGCAAATAAAAGAGATGTCGAGGTGTTCATTGTCTGCTTGTCCTGTCATTTTGGTGTGGGCTTGTTCCATGTCATCAGGCACGGAGGTACCCCATTGGCGGTTCTCAATGATATGCATATACTTACAATGACAAGAGCCTTGCTTGGGACTCTAAGTAAAGTAGCATGAGTTTGGGTACTCGTATTCACGGGACACGAGGTTTTCAACTTATGATTTGTTAAGCATATGCATCATAATTGTTCTCGCATTAACTTTAACTATTCAAGATGCTTATGATGGGGGCAATGAGAGCTCAAAGCCGGTAAGTACCATAATTTTTGAAGGTTATAAAACTTGCAATCACTGCTTCCCTCTGCGAAGGGCCTTTCTTTTACTTTTATGTTGAGTCACCACCTTCTTTCTTTATGCACCACTAAGAGAGCATAGTTGTCATTCTTAGTGTGATATGCATTGTCCCAAAGTTCATTGATTGATTCATGATGATTGGTTTCACTTGTTCTTAAATTATTTGTATCTAGTCGCCCTCTTAAACTTTGAGGTGTCCTATGCATTTATGTTTTGCTCTCTTTGAAGGACAAGCTGAAAACCATTTGTATGTTTTTCCTTATGATTTGAACACACGTTTGACTTTCATTGTTTCATTTTCATGATCCTTTGTTTGTGTTCATTTGCATGTTTACAACATGGTTGCTAAGTTCTTATTGTCATAATTATATCTTTCATGCCCATGTTTTAAGTTCTTATGATCCCAGCTCACAATGCTTACATATATGATCAAGATTGTGTAGGTGCATGTCACCTCAAAAATTATTCTTTTGTTATCACTTACCTACTCGAGGACGAGCAGGAGTTAAGCTTGGGGATGCTGATACGTCTCCAACGTATCTATAATTTTTGATGCTCCATGCTTGTTTTTACACCATTTGCCTTGTGTTTCATTACACTTCGTGGCGTTTTTATGCGATTTCTGGAACTAACCTATTAACAAGATGCCACAGTGCCACTTCCCTGTTTTCTGCTGTTTTTGTGTTTCAAAGTGATACACAGAAAATATTCTAGGAATTGGACGAAACAAAAGCCAGAAGTCTTATTTTTCCCGGGAGCATCCAGACATCCGAAGAGTGGAAGGAGAGGGGCCAGGGCCTGCCCTCACACAGGGGTGGCGCGGCCCAGGCCCTGGCCCCGCCACCCATGTGTGAGGAGCGCCTGGCTGCCCTCTCGCGACGCCCCTTCGCCTATAAGTAGCCTCGGGACGGAAAACCCTAGGGGATTCGGCAATTTTCCAGAAGCAGTTCCGCAGCTCCGCCGCCACCACCGACGAATTTCGGGGGACAGAAGTCTCTGTTCCAGCACCCTGCCGGGACGGGGAAGTGCCCCCAGAGCCATCTCCATCGGTCTCCATCGCCGTCTTCGCCGTCTCCATCGACCTCACCGCCATCTCCATCAACCTTGCTGTCTCCTATGATGAGGAGGGAGTAGTTCATCCCCGGGGCTGAGGGCTCTACCGATAACTATGTGGTTCACCTCTCTCTCCCATGATGTGATCTTTATGTGATCGTGAGCTTTGTATCATGTTGAACAAGTACATGTTATTATTCAGATATTTTGTGTACTCTAGTGATATTATTAAAGTAATCTATTCCTCCTGTTATGATGTAACGGTGACAGTGCGTGCATCATGGTGGTACTTGGTTTAGGCTATGATTGTGATCCCTTGTGGATTATGAGAATAATTATTGCTATGATAGTTTGAGTGATCTATTCCTCCTTTCATGGTGTAAAGGTGAGAGTGTGTGCACCGTGTTAGTACTTGGTCTAAGTTGCAATGATTTCTATCTTGAATTGTGATCTGATTTGGATATCTCTATGCGTGGTGTTTGTCAAGTACTTGATGAACTTTAAGGGGTGCTTTTGTAGCCACTACACAGTGATTAGTGTTATTCAATAGGAGAGTAATTCAGAGTACCTTAGCAAGAGAAGTTACTTGTTCATTCATGTTATATTGTTGGGAGTGTGTCCATGCTACTTGGTGATGATGTGGAAGCAGACTTCCTTGTGCGTGGTGCTTGACCAGCCCGTTGGGAACCCCAAGAGGAAGGTATGATGAGTGTAGCGGCTAGTTTTCCCTCAGTTAAGAAACCAAGGTTTATCGTTCAGGAGAAGGGAGACGGTGACGACTGAAGGTGATGCGCACTGGCTTAGTAACACTCCAACAAGGGCGCCGTTAACGATACTTGTTGACTCGTCTTCAGCCAGTAGCAACGCGGAACCTGCACACACACAGACAAATACTTTGTTCCCAACTTGCGATGAGGTTGTCAATCTCACCGGTTCGCTTGAAACAAAGGTTATGAGTGTATCGAGTGGAAAACAGTAGTAAAATGCTAGTAAAGTAAACAGTGCGGGAATAGTAAACAGGTGATTGCAATATGATTAAAATAGGACCGGGGTCCACAGTTCACTAGTGGTGTCTCTCCGTAGATAAAATAACATGCTGGGTAAACGAATTACAGTTGGGCAATTGATAGAATAAAGATAACGTGATATGTCAAGAAGATCACTATGAGATTCACTCTGGGCATTACAACAAAATACATAGACCGCCATCCAACTGCATCTATGACTAATAATCCACCCCCGGGGATATCATCCGAACACCCTAGAAGTATTAAGTTGCGAACAACAGATAATTGCATTAAGCAAAGTGTGTAATGTAAACAAAGCATATGCCCTCGAGCATATGAATGTTGTTTTCTCCCTAGTAGCAACAGCACATCTACCACCTTAGAGGTTTCTGTCACTCCCCCAGGTGAAATAGAGGCATGAACCCACTATCGAGCATAAATACCCCCTCTTGGAGTCACTAGCAACTACTCGGCCAAGATAGCTACTAACAACGGAGAGCATGCAAGATCATAAACATCATAGAGATAACATAAGATAAAATTCAGTACAGCAACTTAATCATAAACACCAATATTCATCGGATCCCAACAAACCAACATCATAGTATTACATAACGGTGATCTCAATCATGTAGGGCAGCTCATGAGATCTAAACATGAAGCACATGGTGGAGAAGACAACCATCTAGCTACTGCTATGGACCCATAGTCCAAGGTAGACTACTCACTCATCGCTCCGGAGGCAATCATGGCGATGAAGGAGACCTCCGGTGGCGATTCCCCTCTCCGGCAGGGTGCCGGGAAGAGCTTCTGGACCCTCCCGATCTTCGGGTCGACGGCGGCGGCGGATCGCGATGTATTCTGGAAAACTGATCGGGCCCTTAGGTTTTTCTCGTCAGGGGGTATATGTAGGCGAAGGGGGGCTGTCAGAGGGTGGACCACGTGGCCTCACAAGGGGGTGGCGCGGCCAGGGGCTAGGCCGCGCCGCCCCTGTGTGTGGGGGCCTCGTGGCCCCCCTCCGTCAGGTCTTCGGATGTTTGGGAGCTCCCCGGTGAAATATGACTTCTGGAACTTGTTTCGTCCAATTCCGAGAATATTTCCTGTGTATCACTTCTGAAACCAAAAACAGCAGAAAACAGGGAACTGGCACTGTGGCACTTCGTTAATAGGTTAGTTCCGGAAAGCGTATAAAAATGCCACTAAGTGTAATGAAACAATAGGCAAATGGTGTAAAACAAAGCATGGAGCATCAAAAATTATAGATACGTTTGAGACGTATCAAGCATCCCCAAGCTTAACTCCTGCTCGTCCTCGAGTAGGTAAGTGATAACAAAAGAATAATTTTTGAGGTGACATGCACCTACACAATCTTGATCATATATGTAAGCATTGATGAGCTGGGATCAATAGAACTTAAAACATGGGCATGAAGATATAATCATGACAATAAGAACTTAGCAACCATGTTGTAAACATGCAAATGAACACAAACAAAAGATCATGGTAATGAAACAATGAAAGTCAAACGTGTGTTCAAATCATAAGGAAAAACATACAAGTGGTTTTCAGCTTGTCCTTCAAAGAGAGCAAAACATAAATGCATAGGACACCTCAAAGTTTAAGAGGGCGACTAGATACAAATAATTTAAGAACAAGTGAAACCAACAATATGAGTCAATGAATGAACCTTGGGACAATGCATATCACACTAAGAATGACAACTATGCTCTCTTAATGGTGCATAAAGAAAGAAGGTGGTGACTCAACATAAAAGTAAAAGATAGGCCCTTCGCAGAGGGAAGCAGTGATTGCAAGTTTTATAACCTTCAAAAATTATGGTACTTACCGGCTTTGAGCTCTCATTGCCCCCATCATAAGCATCTTGAATGGTTAAAGTTAATGCGAGAACAGTTATGATGCATATGCTTGACAAATCATAAGTTGAAAACCTCGTGTCCCATGAATACGAGTACCCAAACTATGCTAGTTTACTTAGAGTCCCAAGCAAGGCTCTTGTCATTGTAAATATATGCATATCATTGAGAACCGCCAATGGGGTACCTCCGTGCCCGATGACATGGAACAAGCCCACACCAAAATGACAGGACAAACAGACAATGAACACCTCGGCATCACTTTTATTTGCTATATTGTTTAGCTTTTTATTGTGAGATGCGTCGTCGAATGTTCACCATGGGTATGCTGTAAATTTCCACCATGAATTATGCATGGCTTAGATTGGCGGCCCGGCGTTTCCCTAACACATATAAAAACTCCATGATCCTCACAAGATTCCCAATTCATTTCACACAGCGGGCATCCATAAACAAAAGATCACAATATCAACTCAAATAGGAAGTGCAATGTTGAAAGCTTGCCCCATGACGGCATGGCTGGGCTAGAATCCAACTTACAACTTGCAAGCATAACAACTCAGCATAAAAGACCACAATGTCAAATTTTTAGAACAGGAAAAAGTAAAGTGTGCCTTCCGGTTCGTGAGAGCTTTACTGACCGAATTTCGCATAACACTGGTAAGAGTTTAATTTGAAGAGAATACAAAAGCAAGTCAAATTTACTTGGAATAGCAAATTGCTAGTAGGTATGTATGGTGGACACAATGGAAAACTTGGCTTTTAGGAGTTGGATGCACGAGTAGAGCTCATACTCAGTACAAGGTGAGGGCTAGCAAAAGACTGGGAGCGACCGACTAAGAGAGCAATAATGGCCATAATCATGCAAAGCGACAAAGTGACATTAAAAGAAGCATACGATGGCATCAAAAGTCAAAAACTAAATGATCATGAAGGCTATGGCGACTTTGGAAGAGTCTAACATGTGTGAGCATGCGCCAAGTCAACCCAAATAAAGCATCAAGGAGAAAACCAAAATAATGCTTCCATACAATAAAAACAACGCATGATTTTTTCAAAGGCTCATTAAGCAATCTCAGTTATTTGAGACAAGTCATGCTACAGCAAAACCACTAAGCATACTATCAAAAAGACATCTAGCATGACATGAAAAAGCCTAAGCCGCAGTCTACACAAGCTCCTTCTTGTACCACTATTTTGCACAAAGCTTTTTCTCTTTTCCAACACCATTTGAAATTTTTAAAGATACCTCTTTTGATGAAAACCAATAAAGACCAGAGGCAAAAATACACCTTGATGAAAAGATATGACAAGATCTGAACGCAAATCAAGGCGAAAACGAAAACCAAAAGCAGTAGCAGAAAAACTAGAATGCTCGATGAACGATAAGAGTGAAAACTAGAGCATTCTTTGCAAATGAAAACGAGTACATCTCCTCCAAAGGGAATTTGTTGGGGTCCAACCATTTATTGCAGCAAACAAACTAACTAAACAAACTAAGAAAACTAAAACAACTGACGCTCCAAGAAAAACACATAGTGCATGAAGCAATAAAAATATAGTGTTTTGAAAGGTGACCTGATTTTTGCCGATGAAGAAGGGGTGCCTCGGGGGCATCCCCAAGCTTTGACGCTTGTACTTCTTGGATATTTCTTGGGGTGCTGGGTATCCCCAAGCTTGAGCTTTTGTCCATTCTTCAACTCATCTCATCATTCTCCAATCCCTACACTTGAAAACTTCCTTCATACAAAACTAAACACAATTCTATTAGCAACATTAGTGCAAGCATAAAATATATTCAACCTCTTTTAGCTTCAGGTTTCAACTCAAAACCACCACATATAAAGTATATACTACTGTAGCAACTTCCACAAGAGTTCCATGATCAAAAAGAACTCAAAAGAAAGCGATAAAGTGGCAAAAACGAATATTGGCAGAAATCTGTCAAAACTGGACAGCTGATAATGGACGAATTTTTGAGGGATTTTCTGTTGCTCAAATCAAAAAGTGTTCAACTAAGAAAAGTTTGGATATAACCTGGGGCATAAGCACAAGAAATTTCAGGTCCAAAAGATAAACAGTGATTTTATACGAATTTTTACGGTGCAGCACCGAAAACAGTTTCAGGACAGCAATAACCCCAAATCTTTACCTCACTCAAATTAGAGGCTTCTCTTGGCACAAAAACGAAATAAACAAGATAAAGAGCGGTCATTACAGTAGTAATGACTTCTGAGACTCAAATAAAAGAAAAAGTACTGAAAGGTAAACATTGGGTTATCTCCCAAGAGTGCTTTTCTTTAACGCCTTTGAGCTAGGCGCAGAAAAGTGCGAATCAAGTAATATCAGATGGAGCATCAAGCTCATAATTTGCTCTAAGAATAGAGTCAAAGAGTAATTTCTTTCTTTTCCTAGGGAAGTGTTCCATACCTTTCTTTAGTGGGAATTGATACTTGATAGTGCCTTCCCTCATATCAATGATAGCACCTACAGTTCGAAGAAAAGGTCTTCCCAAAATAATAGGACATGAAGCATGGCATTCAACGTCCATAACAAGAAAATCAACGGGAACAAGGTTATTGTTAACCACAATAAGAACATCATTAATCCTTCCCAAAGGTTTCTTCTTAGCAACATCAGCAATAGGAACATCAAAATAACACTTTTCAAGCGGTGGTAAACCAAGCATGTCATAAATCTTTCTAGGCATGATAGAAATACTAGCACCTAGATCACATAAAGCATGGCAATCATAACCATTAACATGCATATCAATGATGGGTTCCCAACCATCTTCTAACTTCTTGGGAACGGAAGCTTTTTGCCTCAACTTTTCATCCCTAATCTTTATAAGAGCATTGGTAATATGCTTAGTAAAAGCAATATTTAAAGAACTAGCATTGGGAGTCAAAGCAAGCTTTTGCAAGAACAAAATTACTTCAGATATATTGCAGCCATCAACATCAAAATCATTAAAGGAAATAGAGCTATCATCTCCTACACTCCGAAAAATTTCAGCACTCTTTTGAGAAAAAGTTTTGGCAGTTTTAGGCTTTTTAGCACAAGGAGTGGGAGTTTTCTCTACCCCAATCAAAGTAAGAGGATTGCTATCAGTAGGAGTAACATTATTAGAGGTAGTAATAGTACATACCTTCATCTCTCTAGCCATCTCATCTTCTCTTTCCCACCTGGCATGCAATTCTGCTAACAATCTAATATTTTCATCAATTCTAACTTGGTTAGCATTAGCGGCAGCAACAATATTGCTCACATTCACATCATTAGGAAACACTTTTAATTTCAGAAGTTCAACATCATGAGCAAGGCTATCAACTTTAGAAGCAAGAGCATCAATTTTGCCTAACTTTTCCTCAACAGACTTATTAAAAGCAGTTTGCTTACCGATGAAGTCCTTGAGCATTACCTCAAGCTCGGAGGGCGCGGCCCTAGTGTTGTTGTAGGAATTACCATAAGAGTTACCATAACCATTACCATTGGTAGAAGGGTATGGCCTATAATTATTACTAGCAAAATTGTTCCTATAAGCATTGTTATTAAAATTGTTGTTTCTAATGAAATTCACATCAACTTGTTCTTCTTGAGCAACCAGAGAGGCCAAAGGAACATTATTAGGATCAACATGAGTCCTCTCATTAGCAAGCATAGCCATAATGGTATCAATCTTATCACTCAAGGAAGAGGTTTCCTCAACAGAATTTACCTTCTTACCTTGTGGAGCTCTCTCGGTGTGCCATTCGGAATAATTTACCATCATGTTGTCGAGTAGCTTTGAGGCGGCGCCCAAAGTAAGGGACATAAAAGTGCCTCCAGCAGCTGAATCAAGTAGGTTCCTTGAAGAAAAATTTAGTCCTGCATAAAAAGTTTGGATAATCATCCAAGTAGTCAGTCCATGAGTAGGGCAATTCTTTATCATAGATTTCATTCTTTCCCAAGCTTGAGCAACATGTTCATTATCAAACTGAGTAAACTTCATAATATTGCTGCGCAACGATATAATCTTAGCAGGAGGATAATATCTACCAATAAAAGCATCCTTACACTTAGCCCATGAATCAATACTATTCTTAGTCAAAGACAGCAACCAATCTTTAGCTTTTCCTCTCAAAGAAAAAGGAAACAACTTGAGCTTAATAATATCACTATCAACATCCTTATATTTCTGCATCTCACATAGCTCAACAAAATTGTTGAGATGAGCTGCAGCATCTTCAGTACTAGCACCAGAAAATTGCTCTTTCATAACAAGGTTCAATAAAGCAGGCTTGATCTCATAAAAAGTAGTAGCAGGAACAGGTGGTGCAATAGGAGTGCAGATAAAATCACTATTGTTTGTGCTAGCAAAGTCACACAACTTGGTGTTTTCAGGATTGGCCATTTCAGCAAAATGAAAGTAAACAGGTAAAAACAGCTACTAAGGATTCTAATTTTTTGGGTTTTTGATATAAAGCAATGCAGGTAAAATAAAATAAAGTAAAGCAAACAAATAACAAAGCAAAGTATGTGTGTGCGAAGAACTCCCCTCGCAGAAGTCTTCTCTTCCTTCCCCGGCAACGGCGCCAGAAAATCAGCTGCTACTTGGTGATGATGTGGAAGCAGACTTCCTTGTGCGTGGTGCTTGACCAGCCCGTTGGGAACCCCAAGAGGAAGGTATGATGAGTGTAGCGGCTAGTTTTCCCTCAGTTAAGAAACCAAGGTTTATCGTTCAGGAGAAGGGAGACGGTGACGACTGAAGGTGATGCGCACTGGCTTAGTAACACTCCAACAAGGGCGCCGTTAACGATACTTGTTGACTCGTCTTCAGCCAGTAGCAACGCGGAACCTGCACACACACAGACAAATACTTTGTTCCCAACTTGCGATGAGGTTGTCAATCTCACCGGTTCGCTTGAAACAAAGGTTATGAGTGTATCGAGTGGAAAACAGTAGTAAAATGCTAGTAAAGTAAACAGTGCGGGAATAGTAAACAGGTGATTGCAATATGATTAAAATAGGACCGGGGTCCACAGTTCACTAGTGGTGTCTCTCCGTAGATAAAATAACATGCTGGGTAAACGAATTACAGTTGGGCAATTGATAGAATAAAGATAACGTGATATGTCAAGAAGATCACTATGAGATTCACTCTGGGCATTACAACAAAATACATAGACCGCCATCCAACTGCATCTATGACTAATAATCCACCCCCGGGGATATCATCCGAACACCCTAGAAGTATTAAGTTGCGAACAACAGATAATTGCATTAAGCAAAGTGTGTAATGTAAACAAAGCATATGCCCTCGAGCATATGAATGTTGTTTTCTCCCTAGTAGCAACAGCACATCTACCACCTTAGAGGTTTCTGTCACTCCCCCAGGTGAAATAGAGGCATGAACCCACTATCGAGCATAAATACCCCCTCTTGGAGTCACTAGCAACTACTCGGCCAAGATAGCTACTAACAACGGAGAGCATGCAAGATCATAAACATCATAGAGATAACATAAGATAAAATTCAGTACAGCAACTTAATCATAAACACCAATATTCATCGGATCCCAACAAACCAACATCATAGTATTACATAACGGTGATCTCAATCATGTAGGGCAGCTCATGAGATCTAAACATGAAGCACATGGTGGAGAAGACAACCATCTAGCTACTGCTATGGACCCATAGTCCAAGGTAGACTACTCACTCATCGCTCCGGAGGCAATCATGGCGATGAAGGAGACCTCCGGTGGCGATTCCCCTCTCCGGCAGGGTGCCGGGAAGAGCTTCTGGACCCTCCCGATCTTCGGGTCGACGGCGGCGGCGGATCGCGATGTATTCTGGAAAACTGATCGGACCCTTAGGTTTTTCTCGTCAGGGGGTATATGTAGGCGAAGGGGGGCTGTCAGAGGGTGGACCACGTGGCCTCACAAGGGGGTGGCGCGGCCAGGGGCTAGGCCGCGCCGCCCCTGTGTGTGGGGGCCTCGTGGCCCCCCTCCGTCAGGTCTTCGGATGTTTGGGAGCTCCCCGGTGAAATATGACTTCTGGAACTTGTTTCGTCCAATTCCGAGAATATTTCCTGTGTATCACTTCTGAAACCAAAAACAGCAGAAAACAGGGAACTGGCACTGTGGCACTTCGTTAATAGGTTAGTTCCGGAAAGCGTATAAAAATGCCACTAAGTGTAATGAAACAATAGGCAAATGGTGTAAAACAAAGCATGGAGCATCAAAAATTATAGATACGTTTGAGACGTATCAGTCCACTAGTGAAAGTATGATCCCTAGGCCTTGTTTCCAAGCATTGCACACCGTTTACTTGCTATTTTATTACTTGTTTGCTCGCAGCGATATTTACTTCACATCACGTTTGCTACTTATAATCATATATACCACGTGTATTTCACTATCTCTTCGCCGAACTAGTGCACCTATACATCTGACAAGTGTATTGGGTGTGTTGGGGACACAAGAGACTTTCTGTATCATAATTGCAGGGTTGCTTGAGAGGGATAGCTTTGACCTCTAACCTCCCTGAGTTCGATAAACCTTGGGTGATCCACTTAAGGGAAACTTGCTGCTGTTCTACAAACCTCTGCACTTAGAGGCCCAACAAGTGTCTACAAGAATAGAAGTGCGTAGACATCAATATGTCTCAAATGTATCTACAATTTTTGATGCTCCATGCTTGTTTTTATACTATTTGCCTTGTATTTTGTTATACTTCGTGGCGTTTTTATGCGATTTCTGGAACTAACCTACTAACAAGATGCCACAGTGCCAGTTCCCTGTTTTCTGCTATTTTTGTGTTTCAGAAAAGCTACATAGGAAATATTCTCAGAATTGGATGAAACAAGTTCCAAAAGTCTTATTTTTCCCAGAAGAGGACCGAAGACCGAAAGAGAGCTGGAGGGGGCCAGGGGCCAGCCTCACCATGAGGGGGCGCGGCCTAGCCCCTGGCTGTGACCCCCTGTGGTGAGACCACCCTGGTTGCCTCCTGACGATGCCCCTTCGCCTATAAAATGCCTCCTGATGGAAAACCCTAAAACAATCAGCAAATTTCTAGAAAGAGTTCTGCAGCTCTGCCACCGCCGACAAATTTCAGGGGACAGAAGTCTCTGTTCTGGCACCCTGCCAGGATGGGGAAGTGCCCCCAGAGCTATTTCCATCGGTCTCCATCACCGTCTCCGCCGTCTCCATCGACCTCACCGCCATCTCCATCAACCTTGCTGTCTCCTATGATGAGAAGGGAGTAGTTCTTCCTCAAGGCTGAGGGCTCTACCGGTAGCTATGTGGTTCACCTCTCTCTCCCATGATGTGATTTTTATGTGATCATGAGCTTTGTATCTAGTTGAATTGGTAGATGTTATTATTCAGATATTATGCTACTACTGTGCTTTATATTTGTAATCCCTAGAAATACCTTGTATCATGGTGTGAAGGTGACTAGTGTGCGCATCATGTGTATCTTTTTGGTTACTGTCTATATGAATTGTTGGTGTTTGTTGGAACCATCTAGTGCGTTCATGGTGATAGTGTGGGACAATCTAGTTTGGGTACATATGGACTTTGAGAAGTGCTTCGTAGCCCTACACATGATTAGTGTTCATTTTCCATTGGAGAATTGTTTTGAGTTGCATATTGATGATAGTATCTATTGGTTCAATTATGTTATATTTGTTGAGAGTGTGTCCACTAGTGAAAGTATGATCCCTAGGCCTTGTTTCCAAGCATTGCACACTGTTTCTTTTCAATTTTATTACATGTTTGCTTGCAGCGATATTTATTTTAGATTACGTTTACTACTCATAATCATCACTACTACTTGTATTTCACTATCTCTTCACCGAACTAGTGCACCTATACATCTGACAAGTGTATTGGGTGTGTTGGGGACACAAGAGACTTTCTGTATCGTAATTGCAGGGTTGTTTGAGAGGGAAAGCTTTGATCTCTTCCTCCATGAGTTCGATTAACCTTGGGTGATCCACTTAAGGGAACCTTGCTGCTGTTCTACAAACCTCTGCACTTGGAGGCCCAACACTGCCTACAAGAACAGAAGCATGCGTAGACATCAGTGACCGCCATCATCGACACGGATCGGGAGGGTCCAGAAGCTCTTCCCGGCACCCTGCCGGAGAGGGGAATCACCACCGAAGGCCTTCTTCATCACCATGCCTACCTCTGGAGTGATGTGTGAGTAGTCTACCTTGGACTACGGGTCCATAGCAGTAGCTAGATGGATGTCTTCTCCTCCATGTGCTTCATGTTTAGATCTTGTGAGCTGCCTATCATGATTAAGATCATCGTTATGTAATTCTACATATTGTTTTTGTTGGGATCCGATGGATATAGAGTACTATGTCAAGTTTTTTTTGTGATTTATCATATCTATGTTGTTTATGATCTTGCATGCTCTCCGTTGCTAGTAGATATCTTGGCCGAGTAGATGCTAGTAACTCCAAGAGGGAGTATTTATGCTCGATAGTGTGTTCATGCCTCTGATAACTTGGGGGAGTGACAACAACCTCTAAAGTTATAGATGTGTTGTTGCTACTAGGGAGAAAACAACAATCTTGTGTCCAAGGACATTTGTATTATTTACTTTACACACTTTGCTTAAGGGGATAATCTATTGCTTGCAGCTTAACACCCAACGGTTGTTCGGATGATATCCGGCGGGTGGATTATTAGTCATAGATGTAGTTGGATTACGGTCTATGTATTATGTTGTAATGCCCAAGTGAATCTCATAGTGATCCTCATGACATGTACATGCATTGTTTGCATTCTTTATTCTGTCAATTGCCCAACTGTAATTTGTTTACCCAACATGTTATTTATCTTTATGGAGAGACACCTCTAGTGAACTATGGACCCCGGTCCATTCTTTTATATTCATATTACCGTTTACTATTTATAAGCATTATTTACTTTTTTGCAAACAACTATCTTTTACCACATGATACATTTAATCCTTTGTTTATAGCAAACCAGTGAGATTGACAACCTCACTGCAAGTTGGCGCAAAGTACTTTGGTTGTATTGTGTGCATGTTCCTGATGATCCACAAATATAGGGGATCACAACAGTCTTCGAGGGAAGTAAAACAAAATTTATTGATTTGACACAAGGAGAGCCAAAGAATATTTATAAGCCTTAACAGATGAGTTGTCAATTCAGCTGCACCTAGAAACAGACTTGCTCGCTGTGGTTTATCAGTAGCAACGGTTTTATAGTGGTGATAGTAGTAAAATAGTAGCAATAATAATAAAGTAAAGGTGGTAATAGTAGCAATAGTAAACAGTAGGATTAAAGACTGTAGGCATAGGGATAGATGTACGGGCATTGCATGGATAAGATAATTCATAAAATCAGTGAGACATGGGCAATTGCAGATAAATAAAGATAAAGCATCCTAGTACTAAACAACCATAGGCATGTGTTCCGTATATAGTCATACGTGCTCGCAATGAGAAACTTGCACGATATCTTTTGTCCTACCAGCCTATTTGCAGTAGGGCCTCAAGGGAATCTACTGGTAATTAAGGCACTCCTTTTAATAAAGTATCGGAGCAAAGCATTAACACTCAGTGAACACATGTGATCCTCACATCATAGCCATCCTCTCCGGTTATCCCAATTGCTATCACTTTGGGGCCTCGGGTTCCAGACAACGATATGTGTATACAACTTGCAGGTAAGATCATAAACAATAAGTATCATCATAAAACAATAACAAGTTCAGATCTGAGATCATGGCACTCAGGCCCAAAGTGACAAGTATTAAGCACAACAAGTTGCAACAATGTCATAAGCACTAATAAAAGATACTAGGCACTATGCCTTAACAATCTCATAGCAAATTACATGAATGATCTCATCCAATCCCTACCATCCCCTTTGCCTACAGCGGGAATTATTCACACATGGATGGGAAGTCATGGATGATTGATGGAGAGACGTAGGTGATGATGGTGATGAAGATCTCCTCCAAATCCCCATCCCGGTAGGGTGCCAGAACATAGTTTCTAGTTCCGAATCGCGGTTTCTGATGGTGGTGGGGCAGTGGAAGTCTATCTGGAAAAAACGCTGAACCCCCGCTCCTTTGAGGTCAGAGGGTATATGTAGGCAGAAGGAGGGGTCGAGGCGATGGCCGAGGTGGCCTCACCATAGGTGGGCGCGGCCAGGCCTGGGCCGCGCCCCCTGGTGGTGAGCCTGGCTCCCAGCTCCTCTCTGTCTCATCTTCTGGCTCCGTGGGTCTTCTGGTAAAATAAGAATTTTGCAGTATTTTCCGAGATTTTTCCTGAAAGTCGGATTTCTGCACAAAAACAAGACACCAGGGCAATTCTGCTGAAAACAGCGTTAGTCCATGTTAGTTGTATTCAAAACACATAAATTAGAGGAGAAACAGTAGCAACAGTGTTCGAGAAAGTAGATACATTTTGGACGTATCAGTTCCACATTGCTGCTGGTGCAAAGCTATGCCCCAGATAAGGCGCCATATATAAATTGTCTGGAGCAGTCGCCAAGCCAGCTAGCATCAACCTTCAGAAGTTGGTTCTTTCTCCTACTGGTTCGATTAAACCTTGATTTCATAACGAGGGAAGACTTGCCGCTGTGCTCATCATACCTTCCTCTTGGAGTTCCCAACTGGGCGGCTAGCACCGCTATCACATAGCTCAACAAAATTATTGAGGTGAGCAGCAGCATCATCAGTACTAACACCAGAAAATTGCTCTTTCATAACAAGATTTAACAAAGCAGGTTTAGTTTCATAGAAAGTTGCTTCAGGAGCAGGTGGAGCAATAGGTGTGCAGATGAAATCATTGTTGTTTGTGCTAGTAAAGTCACACAACTTGGTGTTCTAAGGATTACTCATTTTAGCAAAATTTTTTGTATTTTTTATATAAACAAGCAAACAAAATAAAGTAAAGAAACTAAGCAAAATAATAACAAAGTAAAGAGATTGGAAGTGAGAGACTTCCCTTGCAGAAATCCTCTTTCTCCCCAGTAACGGCGCCAGAAAACAGTCTTGATGTCTCACAGGACCCGTTGGGAAACCCCAAACAGTAAGTTTTCCTACAGTATGAAACCAAAGTTTAATCGACCAGTAGGAGAAAGAAATCACTTCCGAATGTTGTTGCTAACTGGTGCCAGAAAATAGTTGATGGCGTGGTGTCGGCGCTAGCAGCAACGTGGAACCTGCACACAACACAACCAAAATACTTTGCCCCAAATTACAGTGAGGTTGTCAATCTCATTGGTTTGCTAAAAACAAAGGATTAGACGTATAGTATGGAAAGAGATGTTTGTTTGCGGTGAAGTAAAATAATGCTTGCAAAAAGTAAACAGGGTTTGCAGTAGATGGTAATATAAATATAAAAGAATGGACCGGGGTCCACAGTTCACTAGAGGTGTCTCTCTATAAAGATATAACATGTTGGGTAAACAAATTATATTTGAGCAATTGACAAAATAGAAAATGCATAACAATGCATGTACATGTCATGAAGATCACTATAAGATTCATTTGGGCATTACAACATAATACATAGACCATAATCCAACTACATCTATGACTAATAATCCACCCGCAGGATATCATCCGAACAACCCTTGGGTATTAAGTTGCAAGCAATAGATTATCGCCTTAAGCAAAGTGTGTAATTTAAACAATACAATTATCCTTGAATAAAAGATTGTTGTTTTCTCCCTAGTAGCAACAACACATCTACAATCTTAGAAGTTATTGTCACTCTCACAGATTACTAGAGGCATGAACCCACTATCGAGCATAAATACTCCCTCTTAGAGTCACAAGCATCTACTTGGCCAAAATATCTACTAGCAACAGAGAGCATGTAAGATCACAAATAACATAGACATGATAAATCAACAATCAACTTGACATAGTACTCAATATTCATCGGATCCCAACAAACACAACATGTAGAATTACATAAAGATGATCTTGATCATGATAGGCAGCTCACAAGATCTAGACATGAGGCACATGGAGGAGAAGACAACCATCTAGCTACTGCTATGGACCCATAGTCCAAGGGTGGACTACTCATGCATCACTCCGGAGGAAGGCATGACGATGAAGAAGGCCTTTGGTTGTGATTCCCCTCTCCGACAGCGTACCAGGAAGAGCTTCTGGACCCTCCCGAACTCAGGTCGATGATGGCGGTGGCTTACAGTACTTTTCATAGATAGTTGTTCGGGCCCTTAGGGTTTTCCCGATGAAGTGAATTTATAGGCGGAAGGGCGATGTCAGAGGGCGCCTAGGGGGCCCACACTAGGGCCTGGCGTGGCCAGGGGTGGGGTCGCGCCACCCCATGATGTGGCCGCCTCCTGGCCCTTCTCCGTCTCTCCTTTAGACTTCGTCTTTGTGTCAGGTAAATAGGAACTTCGGCTTTTGTTTTGTCCAATTCCGAGAATATTTCCTGTATAACTTTTCTGAAATACAAAAATAACAGAAAACAGGAACTGAAACTATGGCATCTTGTTAATAGGTTAGTTCCAGAAAATGCGTAAAAACGCCACAAAGTGTAAACAAAACATAAAGCAATTGGTGTAAAACAAGCATTGAGCATCAAAAATTATAGATACGTTTTCAATGTATCACAGCTCCAGTGTGTGTTGGCCCAATCCCGAGCCCCTCCGGTAGTGATGTCGGCCAGAGCTGGCGGAGGTGAGGTGCCGGGGTAGGTTTTTGTAGGTAAGAGGTAGTTGTCCCAGCGCTCTGCCGGCTAGTTGCTAGTTTTGGAGTAGGGCCCTGGATCTTTGGCCTGATCCAGAGCAAGCTGTGGGCTAGCGGTAGCGCCCTCTGCTCCAGTGGTCGGAGCGCCCGGTGCCGCCCCTTCCTCGACCGATCTCCACAATAAGGCCCGCCGTTTCATCAAACACCATATGCGCATCGGAAGGGTCGGAGGCTGGCGGCGCCGGAGGCGGCGTCAGATGGTTGCTTGATGGTGCCGGTGGCGGAGGTTGTTGCACGCGCCGAGTAGCAGGCACCTTCCTCTTCTTCGGCGGCGGCTTGTCGGCACCCGCCACGGGCGATAGCCGCTTGGGCGATAGCCGCTTGGGCGCGGACACCTTCTTCTTGGCCGGCGGCCTGCGCGGCGGCGGCGCTTGTGTGCAGCGTCAAGCGTGGCAGGATGAAGAGGGCTCGGGCGGCGACGGAGGTGTTTCCGGCGTCGGCGCCACCGCTAGGGCTTGGCGCATTCGGTGGCGCCCTGACAGCAGCGGCGGCGGAGGTAGGTGGAATAGCGTAGGGAGGAGTCGGAGGGGTGCCGGAGGGCAGGTCCATCACCGGAATTGCGACGACGGCCGCGCGGACGCGAGGATTTGGCGGCGGGGCGGCGATGCGCGGGGGGGGGGAGGGGAGTTTCTTGGTAGGTTTTCTTCGCGTGCGAGTGGAGTGATCCCACGCGCTATAGCCGGTGCCCAAACTATACCGCTCAGGATAGTGCAAAACGGCCTGCGCCAAAAATATTTTACAGTGCCGCGCGGTTTGGAGCGCATGTTGGAGAAACGTTTTTTGCCTCTGGCGCTCTAAACCGGCTGTTAATATAGCGCGGGGCGATTTGGCGCGGCTTTTGGAGATAGCTGTGACTGGCGTGCATGCAGTGGCAATACAGAAAAGTGGACGGGAATTCCTCCGCCTGGAGATATATCATTTTAGATCTCTACTAATAATATTGCTATAGGTATGGTCCGTGACGATCGCAAGTACGCTTTCAATCCACCTAAAAATACGTTTTCATCTGGTCTAGCCGTTTCAATCCAATGTCACGTACGTACCTAGTCAGTAAATTAGGATTGATCGTTGTACCATTGTGCCGGGACGCGTCTTCCATCTAGAACCCGATCGGACTCTTCATAAATTGTGGGGTCGTGGAGTATACCATCTCGAGTCATTGTGGAATTCGTGGGGTCGTGAAGTATACCATATCGAGTCTTTCAGCTACACGTTCCGACATGAAGTATAGAAGCCACGGTTTTCTCGAGCGATGGAGGTCCCTGGCGGATATTACTCATGAATCCATCAGCTAGCTAGCCGGCCCAAGCTTTGCATCTTCTTGCTGGTCCTCGACGGAGAGTACTCCTCAAGGAGCATAAACGATCAATAGATCAGCTAGCTTAGCCAGACAGCTTTTGCCACCGCAGATTCCTTCGTGTTCAGCTCCACGGCGAGAGCGGACGACGCTGCCGCGGACAAGTGGCCCGATCTCTGCGTCCTGCTGCCCTCGGAGATCACCGTCACCGACTGCTCCCCCGCGAGTCCCCACGCCCTCCACGGCCTCTTCGCCCTCTCCAGTCACTTCGAGAGGCTGTGGACAAATTTTCCACAAGGTGAGCCGCTGTAACAAGGTGTTTGGGTCAGCCGCAAAAACGAGCTCCCCTACGAGCCCCCATGCCCTCCTCCGCCTTCTCGCCATCTCCATTCGCTTCGAGGCCGTGGATGGATTTCCCGCAGGGTGAGATGCTGCAACAAGGCGTTTAGGTTGACCGCGAAAACGAGCTTCTAGATGCGGCCATGGGGTCGAGGATGGTTGGCCGCGAAGACGAGATTCTGGCGGCGGCCATGGGGTCGAGGAGTTACCAGGGGCAAGGTGGGGACCGAGTTCCGAGCGTCAGCTGTCCACGACGATGCCACGGTCGTCTCCGACGACGGCATCCCTCGGCAAAGACAGTTTGACTGGTTGTTGTGGGGGAAGACGAACGGAGCTTTGCCGTTGGAGATAATAAAAAGTGTAACTCCTCTTTTACTCGGACGCTCTGTTCCGTAGCCCCATTGTGCCGCCGCGGTCCCCCGCTCCAGCCGGCCGTTCTGGCCGGTCATGATTGATCCCCGAGCCCACTCCCATGGGTGCGTTTCCAAGCTGGGCACCTAGCGCCCGCACCTGCCAGACCCTTACCTCGTATTTGCGAGCGCAGCGCCGGCGAGTTGCAGGTCTCGCGGGCGTGGCTTCAGGTGAAGAAGATCATGAGCTGATGTTGAGTGGCGTGGTGGAACGAGGCTGCTGTTTCTGCTGCAGAGAGCTGACAATCACGGATTCAGTCATGTGCTTTTTTCCAAGATAATACCTTCAGGTACTAACTATAAGCTGAAATGTATACACGATCAATCAGAACGATAAACATGATTGAGGCTCTCAAATTTTTTTAGTTCCTATATCTTCTGTACAAATAAAATTACGTCGCGCAGTTTTTCACAAAAACCCCCCAACAAATCATGAAATCAATCCAGAGTCCTTTTCTTAGTATCCTACCAGTTGACTACTTTGCAAAAACGCCCTTCCGTCCCCTTTCAACCTCCCTGGCCGGCAGCCCATCCAGCGCACCGCGATCACCATGGCTTGCTCATCAGGCGACGGATCTCCGGTGGAATCCGCGTCGGAAGGGTAGAAGATGGAGGGGCGGACCTGGTGGCGTTACCGCCGACGTGATGCGGTCCGCCATGGAGTTCCTGGGAAGAAGGTGCTGCTGGTCAATCTGCAGTCTACTCTCCCGTTCGTCGCACTACCTGGTTGTGTGCTCACCACCGGATTGGGCTTCGTCACTGCCTCTGTGGAGGGACCGAGGGACGGGGGCGGCGCAGCTCCTGTCGAGGACGCACTCCTTCGGTACTCGGATCTTGAGCAGGTTCCCTCGTGGAGCTCAATGGAGGAGAGTGAAGGCACCGGGAGAGGTGGAGGGGGCAGGAAGAAGATGGGGAGGGGGACACCGGTGGCTAGAGACTCCAGTGGAGAGAAGGAGAGGCGAATCCGTGGGTAGGTCTCCTGGGGGAGGTAGAGGGAGCCTCTGCAGCAAGACATCCCCGCCCGCTTCCACCAGCCACCAGTTCGAAGAAACAACGTATCCATCGGTCCAATTTCATGTGTCCTGTGCGAGATTAATGCACTTGTGTGATGATAACTGTAAGCTCGCAGCATGCAATTTGATCTGTAAACTCTGCATAAATGAATCAGATGTGCATCCGATAAGTACTAGCTTGGGTACCGTGGAATTCATTTTGTATATTATTGAATGCTGAACGTACAAAAAGCACATTGAAAGCTTCCAGTGAGGTTTAGAACACAGAATTTTAGCATCCCTTCTTGATTCTTTGCCGAAATTCGTATCCCTCCTTCATTTATGGGTTCTTACATCGATGGCAGTCATTGGTCAAGTGTGGTTCTGGTTGAAAATAAAGTTTCAGTTCTTGTGTCAGTCTGCATTTCCTGTTAAGCCCACTGTTTTTTTAACAAGAGCCCACTCAAATTAGATATGCTATTTTACATAAACCTATTTAGATTGATATTTGGCTATTTAATTGTCAGATCTTGTTCTTGCATAACCGCATGAGTGAAAGTACACAGCGCGCAACATATTTGGTTCACGGGAAAGAGAAGAGTACATTGAATGGCAAAATGTCTTATGAAGTTTGGACTAAATAGGCATGCAGGTTTAACAGTGAGGGAGATAATCTTATACTCCGTGTTGTACCCAATAATTTTATTTACCCAGTGTATATAATATAATGTGGATCGGGTGCAAACTAAAGTAATCAATATTTCCTAAAAAATATGTTCATATAGTTTTCTCAGAAAAATGAAGCAAGGGGCATATGCTGTAAAATTTGTCCCCTGTTCCTTGACTTGTAGAAATATGAATGACAATGAGTGCATTGTTATTCGTATAGAACTCTCTATTTGCTTGACTGTTTAATCGCGTTAGTACATCACATCGTGTTACAAGCCTCTTTGTCAACCCACTTCCGGACAAACAAACTTTCGTGGATTCTGGCATGCATTTTGTTATACCAGTATAAGGCGATATTTGTCGCAATACACTAACAAGGCACACATGAAGTACGCATCGTGAGATCAATGCATCTATGTATGACTTTGTTGCTCTGCGGCAACGCACAATCCGTTGGCCTACTCGAGTTTAACCTGATGTTGGACGGCCGAATTCTATTTTAGTTTTTCTTAGATATTTTTTTTGACTCTGGTCTCAAGTTGGAGGAATGTCAATCTGCATTGGATGGTATACAGAGTAGATTATGAATCTGAACTAGGCTTTCAGCTTACTTCCTTGCATTATAATTTATCAAAATTTTTGGTTGTTCATGGGTCTCCTGTAGTGTTGTTATGCCTTCTCCTTCACAATATTTTTCCATTGCACAATTTATTGCTGGTCCTGAACTCCTAATGTTTCACCATGGGCAACAAATAGCGAGTGAATAGATGATTTGGACTAATGAAGATTCAGAGGTGGTGGAATAATTAGAAGGAGATTACAAGTAGTGGCTGCAATTAGCAGCTGTTTTCTTCTCACAACTGCATTGTTAATGGGTTTTCTAATTAAAATTAAGATGTTGTGAACTGTTTTGCCAATGGGGTTTCAACTAATTGTTCATATCGGATACCTGGGTAACTATGAAGTGATTAGTCTGATTTTCCAAACATAATATCAAGAAATAATATCAATTTGTTGGTTTTCTCGTTGCAACGCACAAGCATTTAGCTAGTCAGTAGTAGTATCGATAAACGCATCGGAAAATGGCTATAGAGGACGGGCTCCCTAGAGCCCTTTTTGAATTTTTTGAAAATCGACATTTTTAAGTTTCAAAAAATTTTGAACTAAAATTCTAGATGTTGAAAATAACTTATTCTACATCCCTGCGAAATTTCAGTGCAAAAGAGTTTGTATTCCGGCCTACACAAAAATGACAAATTCTGACAAATCTGAATTTTTTTGAATTCTGTACTGTTCACAGTCTCAGATTTAGAAATTTGTCATTTTTACACAGCCTAAAATACGAAATATTTCGCGTTGATTTTTTGCACGCAGCTAGAAGTCATTATTGCCCACATCTAAGGATTTTTTTCAGAATTTTTTCAAAACTTTAAAATATCGATTTTTGTTGAATTTGAAAAACGGGCTCCATGGAGCCCGTGTACCATATCGACGCACTCCGACTTCTTGGAACCAACAACGGAAGACGAGTCGTTCTCGGGCGGGCTGACCCCAGTGTTTAACGGAATTGATTTGGTTTCCCTATCCTCTAGCCTATAAAATCCCAGGCGAACGGCCACCAGAGCCGAACTATCGCAACAGCACTTCGAAACTCAAAACACCAGCGCAAAATCCAGTCTTCCAAAGTCAAGCCGAAGACGATGTCGTCGCCGCCGCCGGAATCAGGGCTCGAGAAGGAGCCGGAGGCGTCGCCGGGATCAGGACACGGGAAGGAGGCGGAGGGGGTCATCCTGAAGCCGGTGAAGCCCGAGGCGGGGGCGGAGGAGGGCGGTGGGGACGGCGTGTACATCAACATCAAGATCACGAGCCAGACCGCCCCCGACGTCTTCGTCCGCATCAAGCCCAACGTCCCGATGGAGCGCATGATCGACATGTACTGCGGCAAGCAATCGCTCGACCCGAAGACCGTCCTCTTCCTGAACGAGGAGGGCAAACACATCAGGGCCTCTCAAACGGCGGAGGAGGCCGGGTTGGAGGATGGCTCCTCGATCGACGTCCATCTCGCCCAGCAAGGCGGCTCCGGCCGTGCTTCGGCTTAGTTGCTGTCCTGCGTATACCTGCATCGCATGAGCAAACTTCTTCCTTTGTTACAGTATCTGATTTTCCTTTATCTAAAGGCAGACGATGATTTATCAGCTATCGATAATTCTACTAATGTAGATCGCCTGGTCTTTGCAATAGATATGCTTCGGTAACCAGTAATCGTTTGGCAGATGCTTCTTTGATCAGTCGTTTAGTTTGGTGAACTCTGATACTCTTATATTGTTTTGTGTTTGTATCAGTGGTATCCGTCTATCACACCCTGACTTACAAAAAAAAAAGGAGACTCCTCATATACAGGAAATTCCGTGGGTGGGCCTTTCAGTTTCGATTTGGGATCCGTCTGCTTCAAATCCATTGGCCCAATGCGCTTTGGCAGTTAACTTTGGAATTCTCCATCGATTTTTACAACCCTAGAGGCTAGAGCTACATTGTTGCAAACCAGAGACAGCAACCACCCAAGAGAAACGCAATGTTGGTCATCCGGGAAACACTAACCTTGGAGCGAAAAAACACTAACATAGAGAAAAAACTCAAGCATCGGTCCGCAATTCTTCTCCCTTGCTGGCACCATCCATGCCTTATCATGCAAGCTCGGACAATCAGCCTCTTGAGCATCTTGATCACCCCCACATCATTTTTTCGCCTTTTGCAACATGTAATATACCATGCACGTGATTACACATGCTAAAATCAAATTAGTATGATAACTCGGGTATTGGTGTCTCCTGTGAAGTTAAGTCACATTCGGTTTTTAATAACTAAGGCATCATCGTTTACTAAAAATATCAAGTATAGTCAGTTTGACACTGCAAGCTTGTTCTAGCCTTGTGATCTTAATTAAAGAGTAAATTCTAGATCGGGATCCCTCATTAAGGCCTTTCACAATAGGGGTTTCTTAGCACGGTATCCTAAGTACTCCCTCCGTCCCGGTGTATAGGTCCTACGCGTGCCCCTAGATCATCATTTTGACCAATGTAATACAAGTTATATACTACAAAATATATATCACTAGAAACTTCAAACATTATACTTTCTAATGGTATAATTTTTATGTCATAAAATTTAGATTATATTTGTCAAAATGATGACCTAGAGATACGCGCAGAACTTATACACCGGAACGGAGGGAGTATTTTGCTTATGTGGCACTATATTAAATGAGAAAAGAGAGTAGTGTTGTAGCTTAGCTAAGATACAACACTTGCACGAGTAGCCCAATCATATACATGCATTAGACCAAAATCATTAATTAAAAAACAACCCTTAAGAGACAATACATTGGAGAAGTCGTATCTTAAGTTTTAATTACTCCTATGAAAACGTGCTAAGAAACTATGCATTGTGAAAGGCCTAACAGCGGCATACCACATCTAGACAATACTGTTAGCGGTGCGTTAACTACGAGATGCTTGATAAGTGCATTTTACAGCATATTTTAGTCATGTAAAATGTGCTACTTGTCACTCATATCATACTCCATCTAGTTCATACTATACCATTTATGCATGTTTACAAGTTCTCTTTCATTTCCAATGAGTGTTGCACAATTATTAGTTTTATTAGGATTTTATTAGTTTTCCTTGTCTTTGATATGTGTGTAGGTGCAAGGTACAATTATGGATAAAGCAAGGCAAGGGAAACAAAGGAGGTGCAAATATGGAGGAGCTGCAGCCACCAGACTTAGCCATTTGGAGAGTGGAAAAAGTGATTTTTTCCATAATCACAAAATACAAATCCAAGACCATGGTGTTGTAGCCCCCGTCCATACTACTTCAAACACCCAAAGAACAATGAAAACAACGTTTGTATGAGGAAATGACGGCCACTTTAACGTGCATCCATACGAGCACGTCCTGGTCGTATCACTGCCCGTATCGTGGGTCGGGATGACGGAAACCTCCAGAACATACGTGTTTCTTCACTGTTTCGGCCATCATTTGATCCTAGGGTTCCCCCAAGTCATGTGGACGGTATTGGGAGGCCCTAGGGGTCCTCCTAAGCCTATATAAAGAGGGGAGGAGCCAAGGGAGAGAGAACACCATCTATACCTTGTCATATTCCTCCATAGCGAAGCCCTGCCTCCATCAAGATCCAGATCCCGACATAGCCAAGACCTCAACCTTGAAGGAAGACCGGGAGGAGCCCCTAAGCCGCCGCCTCCATCACCATCTTCATCATCGTGGCTTCTTCCTCCTTCCCCATCATGGTCTCCTTGATGGGTTGTATCTTGGCATGAACCCTTAGGTGTGGGGATTTGTAAGTGATTGGTGAGATGTGATGTACCTATACTCTTCATCTATTTGTGATTGTGATTAATTTTATGATTATGAAATGGTGACTACTATGTGTGCGTAATGCTTGTTGTCTAATAATAAGGATCCGGGCAACATGATCATAGGAACCTCATAGATAAGAACTTGTTTATTAGTAAACCAGCGTTCTACCTAGTGACAGGGTAGTAACCAAAGGGGAGCTAGTATTTCTCGAGGAACAACAAGGAACCATAGAGTTTAAAGCCATGATTCGGTCTCACAACCTTAATCACGGGGCTTAGCAAGGACAACTTAGCGATGCACTATAGAATCATGAGTGTTGGATGAGAACTGCCATGTTGATTCCAATTAATCATGGGTTGCTTGCCTACTTGCATATTTCATATGAAGCGTGACAATTCACATACTCCACTTATTCCATCTGGTACATTCACTATCATCATGAACTAAATCCATTACACTTAAACCTCTCATTCCATCCATCCTTCTCTAATTCGTATTTACTTCTGCACTAGTTTTCTTCTTGTTCTAGTTGTAGTAGTTTAAACCATTACCTCATTACCTTTTACTTAGCAACTTATAGTATAGCTATTTCCAAACACCGTATTGGGTGTGAACGTGACCGCATTGACAACGTGGCTACGGAGTAAGAGTGGATACCATTCGGCATAGCTCCTAAGGGACGATACATACTGGGAGATATTTGTCACTGTTAGTACTACAATAGCCATGTTGTTGGTCTAGGTTAAACAGCTGTGGTTGCATAGGAAAACCGCCTCATCAATGCTCCAGCCACAATGTAGGAGACATGGATAACCCGTTACTATAATACATACTCAGCGAGCAAGAGGAATTCAAAGCCGAGAGACTCGCCCACAAGTGAGCCGTTTATAGGGTGGTTGAAGTTGGTCAAGGAGGAAAATCAGTAAATCCTGCTGGAAGAGGAAGTAGACATCTATAAATAACCAGATACCTTCGAAGGATTAGAATGCATCGACTGCTAGATCGCCTACGGGACCAAAGGTGTCGAGGAGGAGTTATCACCACAGTTTAGCATAAGTGTATTGTAGTAAGCCGACCAACCGTAGTGTAGCATAAATAAGTTGTTGAGCTACGATGTGGTCTTTAGTATTGTAGTACCCGTAGTAGTTCCTTTACTTTAGTTGTTACCACACTTTCCTCGGTGGTCTGAGAATAGGCAAAGACATTACTCTCAATGACTTTCCCTCAACTTGTGTACCATATCCAACAAAATACATGATACGTCTCAAACGTATCTATAATTTTTGATGCTCCATGCTTCGTTTTACACCATTTGCCTATTGTTTCGTTACACTTAGTGGCATTCTTATACATTTTCTGGAACTAACCTATTAACGAAGTGCCATAGTGCCAGTTTCCTGTTTTCTGCTGTTTTTGTGTTTCAGAAGTGATACACAGGAAATATTCTCAGAATTGGACGAAACAAGTTCCTGAAGTCATATTTCACCGGGGAGCTCCCAAACATCCGAAGACCTGACGCAGGGGGGCCACGTGGGCCCCAGACGCACAGGCGGCGCGGCCAGGCCCCTGGCCGAGCCACCCCTGTGTGAGGGACCCTGGTCCCTCCTCTGACATCGCCCCTTCGCCTATATATACCCCCTGACGAGAAAAACCTAAGGGCCCGATCAGTTTTCCAGAATACATCGCGATCCGCCGCCGCCGTCGACCCGAAGATCGGGAGGGTCCAGAAGCTCTTCCCGGCACCCTGCCGGAGAGGGGAATCGCCACCGGAGGTCTCCTTCATCGCCATGACTGCCTCTAGAGCGATGAGTGAGTAGTCTACCTTGGACTATGGGTCCATAGCAGTAGCTAGATGGTTGTCTTCTCCACCATGTGCTTCATGTTTAGATCTCATGAGCTGCCATACATGATTGAGATCACCGTTATGTAATTCTATGATGTTGGTTTGTTGGGATCCGATGAATATTGGTGTTTATGATTAAGTTGCTGTACTGAATTATATCTTTTGTTATCTCTATGTTGTTTATGATCTTGCATGCTCTCCGTTGTTAGTAGCTATCTTGGCCGAGTAGTTGCTAGTGACTCCAAGAGGGGGTATTTATGCTCGATAGTGGGTTCATGCCTCTATTTCACCTGGGGGAGTGACAGAAACCTCTAAGGTGGTAGATGTGCTGTTGCTACTAGGGAGAAAACAACATTCATATGCTCAAGGGCATATGCTTTGTTTACATTACACACTTTGCTTAATGCAATTATCTGTTGTTCGCAACTTAATACTTCTAGGGTGTTCAGATGATATCCCCGGGGGTGGATTATTAGTCATAGATGTAGTTGGATGGCGGTCTATGTATTTTGTTGTAATGCCCAGAGTAAATCTCATAGTGATCTTCTTGACATATCACGTTAGCTCTATTCTATCAATTGCCCAACTGTAATTTGTTTACCCAGCATGTTATTTTATCTATGGAGAGACACCACTAGTGAACTGTGGACCCCGGTCCTATTTTAATCATATTGCAATCAACTGTTTACTTTTCCCGCATTGTTTACTTTACTCGCATATTATATTGTTTTCCACTCGATACACTCATAACCTTTGTTTTAAGCAAACCGGTGAGATTGACAACCTCATCGCAAGTTGGGGACAAAGTATTTGTTTGTGTGTGTGCAGGTTCCACAAACACCTTCAGTCGTCATCGTCTCTCTTCTCCTGTTCGATATACCTTGGTTTCTTAACTGAGGGAAAACTTGCTGATACACTCATCATACCTTCCTCTTGGGGTTCCCAACGGGCTGGTCAAGCACCACGCACAAGGACGTCTGCTTCCACATCATCCATACGCCATCAGCTATTTTCTGGCGCCATCACCAAGTAGCAGCCACTTTTCTGGCGCCGTTGCCGGGGAAGGAGAGAAGACTTCTGCGAGGGGAGTTCTTCGCACACACATTCTTTGCTTTGTTATTTGTTTTGCTTTACTTTATTTTATTTTACCTGCATTGCTTTTATATCAAAAACCCAAAAAAATTAGAATCCTTGGTAGCTGTTTTTACTTGTTTACTTTCGTTTTGCTGAAATGGCCAATCCTGAAAACACCAAGTTGTGTGACTTTGCTAGCACAAACAATAGTGATTTTATCTGCACTCCTATTGCACCACCTGTTCCTGCTACCACTTTTTATGAGATTAAGCCTGCTTTATTGAACCTTGTTATGAAAGAGCAATTTTCTGGTGCTAGTACTGAAGATGCAGCAGCTCATCTCAACAATTTTGTTGAGCTATGTGAGATGCAGAAATATAAAGATGTTGATAGTGATATTATTAAGCTCAAGTTGTTTCCTTTTTCTTTGAGAGGAAAGGCTAAAGATTGGTTGCTGTCTTTGACTAAGAATAGTATTGATTCATGGGCTAAGTGTAAGGATGCTTTTATTGGTAGATACTATCCTCCTGCTAAGATTATATCATTGCGTAGCAATATTATGAAGTTTACTCAGTTTGATAATGAACATGTTGCTCAAGCTTGGGAAAGAATGAAATCTATGATAAAGAATTGCCCCACTCATGGACTGACTACTTGGATGATTATCCAAACTTTTTATGCAGGACTGAATTTTTCTTCAAGGAACCTACTTGATTCAGCTGCTGGAGGCACTTTTATGTCCCTTACATTGGGCGCCGCCTCGAAGCTACTCGACAACATGATGGTGAATTATTCCGAATGGCACACCGAGAGAGCTCCACAAGGTAAGAAGGTAAATTCTGTTGAGGAAACCTCTTCCTTGAATGACAAGATTGATACCATTATGGCTATGCTTGCTAATGATAGGACTCATGTTGATCCTAATAATGTTCCTCTGGCCTCTCTGGTTGCTCAAGAAAAGCAAGTTGATGTGAATTTCATTAGAAACAACAATTTTAACAACAATGCTTATAGGAACAATTTTGCTAGTAACAATTATAGGCCATATCCTTCTACCAATGGTAATGGTTATGGTAACTCTTATGGTAATTCCTACAACAATACTAGGGCCGCGCCCTCCGAGCTTGAGGTAATGCTCAAGGACTTCATCGGTAAGCAAACTGCTTTTAACAAATCTGTTGAGGAAAAGTTAGGTAAAATTGATATTCTTGCTTCTAAAGTTGATAGCCTTGCTCATGATGTTTAACTTCTGAAATTAAAAGTGTTTCCTAATGATGTGAATGTGAGCAATATTGTTGCTGCCGCTAATGCTACCCAAGTTGGAATTGATGAAAATATTAGATTGTTAGCGGAATTGCATGCCAGGTGGGAAAGAGAGGATGAGATGGCTAGAGAGATGAAGGTATGTACCATTACTACCTCTAATGATGTTGCTCCTACTGATAGTAATTGAAAGGATCGTATGAGCGACTAGAGGGGGGGTGAATAGGAGCTACCCAAATTTTTAACTCTTTTCAAGTTAAGGCTAGACAAGAAGGTAAATTCTCTAGATGTGATACTAAGTGAATTTACCTAGAGTGACAAGCAAGCTAGCAATAACAATATAAGTAAAGGTACGAGTAAAGGATAGAGGTCACCGCAATGAAGACACGAAGACACGAGGATGTATTCCCGTAGTTCCTTCCTTGTTACGGGAAGTACGTCTACGTTGGAGAGGTGTGGTGCCACAAAGGCCACCAACGCCACAAAGGCTCACCCTATTCTCCGGTGAACAAGCCACAAAGGCGAGTCCACGCTCCACTAAGCGATGCCCTTGAAGGCGGCACGACACCTTTACACAAAGTATTGGGGCAAGCTCCACAACTCAATTGGAGGCTCCCAATAGGCCCACCAAGCTCTTACACACAAAGCTAAGCTTGGAGGACGGCTTCTTCCGGCTAGGAATCTGATGAACACTCAAATTACAAGCCCCTCAACAACGAGAGGGGGGAAATCAAATCGGCTTGGTGGAAGTGTAGATCTAGGTCTTCTCCCTCAAATCCCAAAAGGGCTTTGAGTTCTATTGGCTAGGGAGAGAGATCTTGAGCTTTGAAGCTTTGAAACAATGGAGGTGAGAGAGTGTGAGCCGCAGCCATGTCTTGAGGTGGAAGAAGATTATTTATAGTCCAAGGCATGGACTAGTCGTTGCTGACTTTTTGGGCCAGAGTCTCCGGGGTCCAGAGCCCGGAGTCTCCGGGGTAAGTCGACAAAGCCGGAGTCTCCGGGCCTGAGACAAGCTTCTGAGAAAGCTTCCGCCCAGAGTCTCCGCCCCCATCACTGGGAAGAGCGACACTCGACGAAAAATGACCCCAGAGGCTTAGGCCGGAGTCTCCGGACCCTTGACCAAAGACTCCGGCATGTGGACACCGGAGTCTCTGGGATAGGAGACCCGGAGTCTCCGGCACAGAAACACCAGCAACAAGTGATCTTCTGATTTTCACCTATATTGAAGATTAAACTGAGACACAAGGTTAGATACCTGAGTATTGACAACAAACACCCAAAAATACATTTTGCTAGAAGATGCTCTTTCAATCTCCCCCTTTTTGGTGTTTGATGACAATACAAAGGTTTAAGTAAAAAAACAATAATATGGGGAGAGCTCCCCCTAGATGTGTGCAACCTTCAACAAAAACTTGATTCAAATGCACACATACTAGACACAAAGCTCCCCCTACAATGATGAACTATGATCATGTGAGCATGCTACATAGATAACAACATGACATAATAAAGCATGACTTATTACAATAAAAAGCACACCACAAGTCTCACACCATATTAAGATAGGTACCACAACGAAGTTCAAACTTTCAAAGAACTAAGTACTTTAGAAGAGAGCACAAGCATAGGCAAACGAAAGCTCCAAAAGAAATGCTTGTGCCCAACCCTTGCAAATCCCCGATAACATGCTAATAGAACTCTTCTCCCCCTTTGGCATCGAGACACCAAAAAGGGGAAACGAGCGATGCTACACGTCCCAACAAGTCACTCGTCGTCGTCCTCGTCGTTGACTTCATAGGAAGGATCTTCATCATCACGCATAGGACCCTTGCCACGACTGGAGGAAGACGGATAGTTGGGCTTGGACACTTCATCAAAATCTCCCCATTGGAGTGAGCTGCCCATCTCTTTGTTCCAAGCACCATAGCTGAGAGTATCCTCAGAGTCTGAAGGGGGATGCTCTGGAGGAGGAAGCTTGCGGATAGCACGAAGGTGTTCAACCATCAAACCTTGATTGTGAGTGATATGCTTGTTCTGAATGTAGATGTTGTGCTGCTCTTTGCGAATATCCACTCCCATGCAAAGCATGGTCCTCTTGAACCAGGACAGCTTCTTGATCTCCTTGTTGACTTCTTCTTTGTTGCGAGAGGGAAAAGGCTGGTTGCTAGCATTCTTGCTCCTCCTCTTTGGAGGAGAAGGAGGAGCAGTCCGAGTCACTTCAATCTCTTCCTCACCCTCTTCTCCTTCCTCATCCACATCATCTTCAGCACCTTCCATTTCTTCATCTTCTTCATCTTCACTAGCGGAGGCAAAGGGTTCATTGGTCACTCCCGGTGCCGGTTTCTTTTGAGGCTTCACAGTTTTATGCTCAACCAACTTGGAGACGTCAACACAAAGAGTGTAGTTGGGAGACTTCCTCTTGATAAGCTTCATAACATATGGAGCATAGACCGGGGCTTTCTTGGAAAGAATACACTCATACATTTCCCGGTGGATGAAGTCCATGACGTCAATGGGTTGGACTTGAGCTTCTTCTCCTTTGCAAAAGACCTCATGAGAGTAGGCAAGTAGGTTGACCAAGCCACCACGAAGAGCATCCAAATTACCCGCACTTGGAGCAATGTTTTCACGGAACAAACGGAGGAGAATATTGTACCTAGTCCTCAAACCATAGGCCTCCCCAACAACAATCTTCTTGCCTTCTTCAGTAGCAGCTTTTGTGAGCTTACCATAGAGGGGAGCAAGTGCCTTCTTATTGTAGGCAACTCCGGAGAGGTGCATCCTTGCACCACTTGGCACATGGTTCCCACTGAATGGGTAACCAAGCTCTTCTGCAAACTCAATGAAGTTGGATTTGATAACTTGATCACCTGTCATCCATGTCATGGGAAGCTCTTCTCCATCTCCAAACACAAGTGTTGCAAAGAATTGGTGTACAAGGAGAATGTTGTAATCTTGCTTAAGTTGCATGAGCGGGTGAAGACCAAGCTTCTCAGTGATCCAAAGAGCTTCATTGAAGTAATCACTCTTGTGAAGATGCTCAAAATCAATTACCTTTTGAGGGCAAACCTTGTGGGTTAGGTTGGCATAGAGCTCGGTGCAAATGAGTTCTTGCTCCCTTCGATGAAAACAGTGGTCATTGGTGTTCCTTGGCAACTCATACATTTCCCTCTTCCTCATATCAGCAAACTCGGGAAGTGACATGCCCCTGAGAGATGGCAAGTTGTCAAACTTAGCCTTTTTGGCCCTTTCTTCCTTAGCCAGCTGAGCTAGACGAGCTTTCTCTCTCAGAGCATCTCTAGCCACTTCTGCAGCACTCTGCCTTTCCACATAGCAATCCTTTGCTGGGTCATAGTCAAAAGTGTGCTTCCTCGGGATACGCTTGCGACGACCACCTGTGTTGCTACCTGTGAAGGAAATGGCACGAAGTAGCAAGGGAAAAGTCAAAAACATGCTCAGATGACTGGAGAATAGCATCTTGTGGAGTTAAATTTGTGAAACATCGATCTACACCGGAGTCTACGGTGTCTGACCCTGGAGTCTCCGGCCTCTAGAGGGCGGAGACTTAAAAGTCTCCGGGGTTTGGACCCCGGAGACTCCGGGTAACACGAGGTCAGACAAGGGAGGCTAGGGTTTGCTCGGGAAATTGCACAAAAATGATTCAACAAGATGCTAGATACACACATTGCCGAAAGTGAGTGATTCCAATGGACAAACATCAAGCATTTCATCCAATCCTTTGAATCTAGAGGAATCTAGATGGGAGGAGGAGGAAAATACCAGATGGCTCCATGGAGAAGCAAACACGCCGGAGGAAGAAGCTTCCGGAGGCTTGGAGAGGAGGGAGGCCGGCGGCAACGGTGGATCCGGGGCCGGGGAGGCGCCCGGCGGCGACCTGGTGGAGGCGGCGGCGTCCTGGGGAGAGGAGGAGTGGGGGGTGAATGAGGGTAACCGGCTGGTTGCCCTCACCCCGACCCCTTTTACCCAGGGTGAAACCGCTAGGGCCAGAGTCTCCGGGGCTGGAAACCCGGAGTCTCCGGCCGCCAGACACCGGAGTCTCCGGGGTGCAAAAACCCGGAGTCTCCGGCCTGCCTCGACCAGATCACACAGCTATGAATTGTGAGCATGTTTCTTCGAAAGAAGAAGTGTTTTCAGTTGAAAGGGATAGGCTTGGGTCAGAAAGAGGTAGCTGAGTGGTACTTAGTGTTCAAGTTTGCAAAAATGCAAATAAAACTCAAATAAGGCCAAAAATGAACACATTCCCATTAAAAAGCAAAAACATGCAAATGAGGTGCAAATGGGAACAAACCTCCACATAGGGGGTCGGTGGCCGAGGCCACCATGTTTGAGTATAAAGGTATGGCACCGCGAAGATATATCTTGGGCCCAAAACCAAAACTCATCAATTAAGCTCAAAATTGTCACAAATGACAAGATAGAACAATTTGCTTACTATCGGCATAATGGGGGGAGGGATAGTCCAATCAATTAGGACCGCACTCCCCCTATTTCCATGCCCACATCTAGAGCAACACACAAGTTAGAGTATGGGAGTAAATGCACCTAGCTCAAGCCACATTGCTTGATCAATGATATTTAGTTCATGCCTCAATTCCCGGAATCTTGCTTCATCAAGAGGCTTCGTGAATATATCGGCAAGTTGCTCATTAGTGCCAACATAAGATAGATCAATTCTCCACGGTTGACATGATCCCGAATGAAATGATGACGAATCTCAATATGCTTCGTCTTGTTGTGTTGCACCGGGTTGTGAGCGATCTTGATTGCACTTTCATTATCACATAAAGAGGCACTTTGTCAAAAATGACACCGTAATCCTTCAAAGTTTGCCTCATCCATAAGAGTTGTGCACAACAACTAGCCGCGGCTACATATTCGGCTTCGGTGGTAGAGAGAGACACACAATTTTGTTTCTTAGATGACCAACACACCAAGACCTACCAAGAAATTGGCAAGCCCCGGAGGTTGATTTCCGTTCCACTTTGTCTCCCGCCCAATCCGAATCCGAGTAACCTACAAGATCAAAACTTGCTCCCTTTGGATACCAAAGACCAAAGTTAGGGGTATTCACTAAATATCGAAAGATTCTTTGACCGCCACTAAGTGGCTTTCTTTGGTGCGGCTTGAAAACGTGCACAAACTCCCACACTTAACATAATGTCCGGTCTAGATGCACATAGGTAAAGCAAGGAACCAATCATAGATCTATAGAGTTTTTGATCCACTTCTTTACCATTAGGATCGAGATCAAGATTAACCTTTGTTGGCATGGGAGTCTTTGCACCTTTGACTCCTATCATCTCGAACCTCTTGAGCATGTCTTGAGTATATTTGCTTGGTTCACAAAAGTCCCTCCCTTCAATTGTTTGACTTCAAATCCAAGGAAGAACTCTAGCTCCCCCATCATAGACATCTCAAACTTGTCGGTCATGAGCTTGGCAAACTCATTATTGAAAGCTTTGTTAGTAGAACCAAATATAATATCATCAACATATAATTGGCAAATGAAAAGCTCCCCATTGACCTTCTTAGTAAAAAGAGTGGGATCAATCACCCCAATTTCAAAACCACGATCAACCAATAATTCTTTAAGGTGCTCGTACCACGCACGTGGGGCTTGTTTGAGGCCATAGAGCGCCTTATCAAGTTTGTAAACGTGGTTAGGAAACTTGGGGTTTTCGAACCCGGGGGTTGCTTACAAAGACCAATTCATTTAAGGGACCATTAAGAAATGCACTTTTAACATCCATTTGTTGAAGTTTAAAGTTATGATGAGATGCATATGCAAGTAAGATGCGAATGGATTCAAGACGGGCAACGGGAGCGAAAGTTTCACCAAAGTCAATACCCTCAACTTGGGAGAAACCTTGAGCCACCAATCTTGCCTTGTTACGAATGACAATGCCATTTGCATCTTGCTTGTTCTTGAAGATCCACTTGGTCCCAATGACATTACGGCAATCTTTAGGCCTTTCTACTAGAGTCCAAACATTGTTGCGCTGAAGTTGTTGAGTTCTCATGCATGGCATCAAGCCAATCCGGATCCTCAAGCGCCTCATAAACTTTCTTGGGTTCTACACAAGAGACAAAAGCATGATGAGAGCAAAGTTAGAAAGTTGCCTCCTAGTGGAGACACCTTTACGAACACTCCCAACCACATTTTCCAAGGATATGCTTCTTCGTCGAAGAATGGACTCAAGCTTCTTCTCACGGCGAGTGTGAGCCTCAAGAGGAGATTCTTGAGAGACTACTTGATCATCTTCATGATCACTGTTCTGGTCCTCGCCTTGACCATCAAGTGGATTGCCTTGATCATCAAGTGGCCCATAGCCACGGAATTCCGAAGGATCTTCATCAAAGGCTTGATCACCCCCGGAGACTCCGGTATCCATACCCGGAGACTCCGGTATAGGCCGGAGAGTCCGGACCACAGGGGCCGGAGACTCCGGGCAAGATTGCTCGGTGGGATGATCTTGAGGTTGAGGGTGTGCAGCTTGTCTTTGGTCAATGTCCTGTGTGTGTTCAGCAGGTGAAGGCTCCACATGTGTAGAGCATTGTCCTTCTCCTTCGGCCAAAAGGTGTCCCTCAATGGGCCGGAAGAATCCGACACCCATTCTTCTTATGGCTTGGGGAGGAATTTCGTCACCTACATCACGAACACAACTTTGTCCTACAAAGGAACCATTATCCTCATCGAACCTCACATTACAAGTCTCTATAACATGCCCGGTGGACTTGCTATAGATCCTATAGGAATGTGAGTCCGTGGAGTAACCAACAAAGATACCCTCTAATGCTTTAGAATCAAATTTTGACAAACGAACACCTTTCTTGAGATAGAAACACTTACAACCAAATACCCGGAAGTACTGATGTTGGGCTTTTGCCCGGTAAGAATTTCATATGGAGTCTTGTTCAAGTTCTTGCGGAGATAAAGCCGGTTGGTGGCATGGCATGCGGTATTAATAGCTTCGGCCCAAAAGTTGTATGGAGACTTGAACTCCGCCAACATAGTTCTTGCCGCATCCATAAGAGTCCGGTTCTTCCTCTCGGCAACTCCATTTTGTTGCGGGGTATATGCAGCGGAATATTGATGTTTGATACCCGCATCACTAAGAAACTCATTTAGGGAGTAGTTCTTGAACTCGGTGCCATTGTCACTTCTTATAGTCAATATGGTGGTATTGAATTGACGCTCAACTTCGGTGGCAAAGTCTTTGACGGTTTGTTGGGTCTCACTCTTGAATCAAAGAAATAAACCCAAGTGTATCTTGAATAGTCATCGACAATTACCAAGCAATATTTCTTGCCACCAAGACTTGCATAAGTGGGAGGTCCAAAGAGATCCATGTGAAGGAGCTCCAAGCACCTCTTGGAAGAGATAATAGTCTGGCTCGGATGACTTGTTTCATGCATCTTTCCTTCAATACATGCCCTACAAACACGATCTTTGGCAAAAGAAACATCCTTTAGTCCGAGTATGTGGCCGTTGGTGTAGAGATTTTGCAAAGCTCTCATATTAACGTGGGCTAACCGGCGATGCCAAAGCCATCCCACGTCGGCCTTAGCAATCAGGCATATCGCGGCCGTAGTGGGTTTCTCCGAGAAGTCCACCACATACAAGCCATTTTCGACATACCCAACAAAGGCAACCTTGAGAGACTTACTCCACATGACGACCACAATATCAACATCAAAATATGTGGCATAGCCCATAGTAGCAAGTTGATGAACGGAAAGTAGATTATAACCAATGGTTTCGACAAGCATGACATTCACTAGGGACACGTCCGGAGTGATCACCACCTTACCGAAACCAAGTACCTTAGAGGATGAATTATCACCATATGAGACCGTGACATTTGAAGAATTTGGCTTTAGATCTTCCACAATGTTTTTGCTTCCGGTCATGTGACTTGTGGCACCACTATCAATAATCCATTTTACTCCCCCGGAAGCAATGTCCTACAAGAGATTAATTCTTGGTTTTAGGTCCCCATTTTTGAATGGGTCCTCTTTTGTTAGTCACAAGAATCTTAGGTACCCAAATAGCATATTCAATATAACCATTATAGGGACCAACATATTTAGCATAGACATCACCATAATAGTCCCTAAGAAGAACATAATGAGGGTTATATTTTCCTGCAAAATTATTATGAGAAGGGCCGGAGACTCCGGCCTTTGGGGGTGGAGACTCCGGGGTAGACGAACTAACCGGAGACTCCGGAGCCCTTGACCCGGAGACTCCGGTCTCCTCGATTTTCTTCTTTCCATTCAGCTCCTCCCACTCCTCCTCGGTGTAGCAAATATCAAATGGGACATGAGGAGTAGGAGCAGCAGCAGGCTTTGACTTCTTCTTGTTCTTCTTGTTCTTTTTCTTCTTTGAGGACTCGACCACCAAACAAAGATCCCCTTTCTTTGAGGACTCGGCAACAAAACCAATGCCCTCCTTTCCCTTAAACAATCTTTGATTGTTCAAGAGATCATTGAGATTCTTCTCTCCTTGAATGCATGTGGCAAGGCCCTTAGCAAGATCGGCCTTCAACCTATTGTTCTCCTCAATGATATCACTATGATCACAAATAGAGTTAGAAGAACAAGGAACTTCAATAACTTGCATTGGTGGGACTTTAGATTGTTCAATAGTTAGTTGAATTTGAAGTTGTTCACGAATCTTGGAGAGATGCGAGAAGTTGTCTTGCAAAGCCTTGTGGGCTTCTTCAAGCTTCTCAAACTTCTCACAAAGATCATTATGACCAACGTCAAATTCAACTTTCTCCTTTTTAAGCTACTTGACCATAGCAAGAGCATGGTCACGTTCTTTAGTGAGTTTTGACAAGATTAGATTATGAGACTCTTCTAGTCCCAACAATTTCTCCTCTAAAGAGACTCTCAAGTTTTGCTCTTCTTCGAGCTCAATTGATAGAGAGCCAATATCATCGGCGGCTAATCTTTCCAACTCCTCCTTCTCCTTGATAGTGTCATGAGCATCACCTAGTTCACACATTAGTGTCTCAAAGTATATCTTGGTTGGCCCCTTCATGTTAGCAAGAAAAACATCACAAGAAACTAGTTCTTTCTTAATCGTAAGACTACTCACATCATCCATAGAGGTAGCATTGGAATGCGATGATGAAGGAGTAGGTGATGAGGTTACCTCCGAGGCCTTAGCCATAAGACACTTGTGGGTGGTGATGATGGTGTTCTCATTTTGTGAGTCGAAGAGGGATGTAGATGGAGTGGAGACAATGGCAATGGCGGCCACTTCTCCATTCACTTCATCCTCGGAGTCATCCTCGTCGGACCCGGAGTCATACTCCTCATGAACCACCAACACCCTTTCTCCTTTCTTCTTGATGTCCTTGTTCACATTCTTCTTGGATGGGTAGAACTTTGATGACCGGCGCTTGGGGATGAGCCGGCCCTCATTGTCCTCCTTGTTCTCATAAGGACATTCGGCGATGAAGTGCTTGATTCCTCCACAATTATAGCAATGCCTCACTTTAGAGTCACCACCCTTCCTTTGAAAGGATTTGAACTTGGACCCCTTGGTCTTGTGCTTGTTGGCATCCCAAAAGGCATTTGCATTGAGAGCCAAGTGTTCATGGAGTGCCAACTTGAGATCTTCTGGAGACCAACACTCCTCTTCATATATTTCTTCTTCTCCTTCACCTTGCTTGGACACCACCTTGGCCTTGAGAGCAAGATTGTGAACTCCTTGTCCGGCAAGAACACAAGCTCTAGTTTCTTCCGCATTCTTCTTCAAGATAGACAAGGCGGTGAACTCGCAAAGAACTTCATTTGAGGTCATCCTCCCAAAATCCGGTCTTGAACGGATTATCTCGGACCGCATGGGTTCTCTTGGGTTGATGGAGGTAATGAACATACGCTTGATATAGTCATCACCATTGTCTTTGCACCCAAACCCGGTCAAGGCCGTTGCAAGAGCCAAGATCCTTTGGTACATCTCATCGGGAGTCTCATTGTCACGCATAATGAAATCCCTTTCTTCACTCTTGAGCTCATCAAACTTGGAGGACTGAATATTCTCATTCCCAATGAAGAGCATAGTGAGATAGTCCCATACTTCCTTGGCGGTGCTCAAGTTGTTGATATGTACCGCATGAATATCCGGTACGGATTGTTGGAGGAGATGCTTGGCGATGGCATTGAGTTGCTCATCAACTTCTTCCCTTCCGGTCAAGTTGAGAGGATCATGAGGTGCGAAGCCATTTTGTATGACGCTCCACAAATGAGTAGAAGAGCTAGAAATATGAGATTTCATTAGTCCTTGCCATTTAATAAAATTGCGAGAATCAAGCTTGGGAGGAGATCCCATGTTATTAATGTGTGGCATAGGATAATGAACCGGCAACGGTGAGTAAGTGTTAGGGGGTGGAATGTTAGCACCCTTTGCCGGACCATCATCTTCCCTAGGAAGGTCACCTTTATTCTCGGCCGAGGTGGAGCCATTGTGAGGTGGCTTCACCTTAGCCAATGAGAGTTCCACACTAGGAGTGGTGTTTGGGTCGGTGGGCCCGGAAGGTTTTCTTCCAAAATATTCCTCAAACATAGCCTTCATCTCCAATCTCATAGTGGTTTGCATTGTGTCCAAGGACGCCAAATGCTCCTCACGAGAGATTGAAGAGGAAGAGATAGATGGAGGAGTATCTTCGGGAGGAGGTTCTTTACTCTTATCCCCATCCATGGTCGCTCAAACTCTTAGGCGGTTAAGCCCGAATAAGAGACCACGCTCTGATACCAATTGAAAGGATCGTATGAGCGACTAGAGGGGGGGGGGGTGAATAGGAGCTACCCAAATTTTTAACTCTTTTCAAGTTAAGGCTAGACAAGAAGGTAAATTCTCTAGATGTGATACTAAGTGAATTTACCTAGAGTGACAAGCAAGCTAGCAATAACAATATAAGTAAAGGTACGAGTAAAGGATAGAGGTCACCGCAATGAAGACACGAAGACACGAGGATGTATTCCCGTAGTTCCTTCCTTGTTACGGGAAGTACGTCTACGTTGGAGAGGTGTGGTGCCACAAAGGCCACCAACGCCACAAAGGCTCACCCTATTCTCCGGTGAACAAGCCACAAAGGCGAGTCCACGCTCCACTAAGCGATGCCCTTGAAGGCGGCACGACACCTTTACACAAAGTATTGGGGCAAGCTCCACAACTCAATTGGAGGCTCCCAATAGGCCCACCAAGCTCTTACACACAAAGCTAAGCTTGGAGGACAGCTTCTTCCGGCTAGGAATCCGATGAACACTCAAATTACAAGCCCCTCAACAACGAGAGGGGGGAAATCAAATCGGCTTGGTGGAAGTGTAGATCTAGGTCTTCTCCCTCAAATCCCAAAAGGGCTTTGAGTTCTATTGGCTAGGGAGAGAGATCTTGAGCTTTGAAGCTTTGAAACAATGGAGGTGAGAGAGTGTGAGCCGCAGCCATGTCTTGAGGTAGAAGAAGATTATTTATAGTCCAAGGCATGGACTAGCCGTTGCTGACTTTTTGGGCCGGAGTCTCCGGGGTCCAGAGCCCGGAGTCTCCGAGGTAAGTCGACAAAGCTGGAGTCTCCGGGCCTGAGACAAGCTTCTGAGAAAGCTTCCGCCCAGAGTCTCCGCCCCCATCACTGGGAAGAGCGACACTCGACGAAAAACGACCCCGGAGGCTTAGGCCGGAGTCTCCGGACCCTTGACCAAAGACTCCGGCATGTGGACACCGGAGTCTCCGGGATAGGAGACCCGGAGTCTCCGGCACAGAAACACCAGCAACAAGTGATCTTCTGATTTTCACCTATATTGAAGATTAAACTGAGACACAAGGTTAGATACCTGAGTATTGACAACAAACACCCAAAAATACATTTTGCTAGAAGATGCTCTTTCAGTAATCCTCTTACTTTGATTGGTGTAGAGAAAACTCCCACTCCTTGTGCTAAAAAGCCTAAAACTGCCAAAACTTTTTCTCAAAAGAGTGCTGAAATTTTTCGGAGTGTGGGAGATGATAGCTCTATTTCTTTTAATGATTTTGATGTTGATGGCTGCAATATATCTGAAGTAATTTTGTTCTTGCAAAAGCTTGCTTTGACTCCCAATGCTAGTTCTTTAAATATTGCTTTTACTAAGCATATTACTAATGCTCTTATAAAGATTAGGGATGAAAAGTTGAAGCAAAAAGCCTCTGTTCCCAAGAAGTTAGAAGATGGTTGGGAACCCATCATTGATATGCATGTTAATGGTTATGATTGCCATGCTTTATGTGATCTAGGTGCTAGTATTTCTATCATGCCTAGAAAGATTTATGACATGCTTGATTTGCCACCGCTTGAAAAGTGTTATTTTGATGTTCCTATTGCTGATGTTGCTAAGAAGAAACCTTTGGGAAGGATTAATGATGTTCTTATTGTGGTTAACAATAACCTTGTTCCCGTTGATTTTCTTGTTATGGACGTTGAATGCCATGCTTCATGTCCTATTATTTTGGGAAGACCTTTTCTTCGAACTGTAGGTGCTATTATTGATATGAGGGAAGGCACTATCAAGTATCAATTCCCACTAAAGAAAGGTATGGAACACTTCCCTAGGAAAAGAAAGAAATTACTCTTTGACTCTATTCTTAGAGCAAATTATGAGCTTAATGCTTCATCACTTGATATTACTTGATTCGCACTTTTCTGCGCCTAGCTCAAAGGCGTTAAAGAAAAGCACTCTTGGGAGATAACCCAATGTTTTCTTTACAGTACTTTTTCTTTATTTGAGTCTTGGAAGTCATTACTACTGTAATGACCGCTCCTTATCTTGTTTATTTCGTTTTTGTGCCAAGAGAAGCCTCTAATTTGAGTGAGGTAAAGATTTGGGGAAACTGCTGTCCTGAAACTGTTTTCGGTGCTGCACCGTAAAAATTCGTGAAAAATCTCTGTTTATCTTTTGGACCTGAGATTCCTTGTGCATATGCCCCAGGTTATATCCAAACTTTTCTTAGTTGAACACTTTTTGATTTGAGCAACAGAAAATCCCTCAAAAATTCGTCCTTTGTCAGCTGTTCAGTTTTGACAGATTTCTGCCAATATTCGTTTTTGCCACTTTATCGCTTTCTTTTGAGTTCTTTTTTATCATGGAACTCTTGTGGAAGTTGCTACAGTAGTATACACTTTATATGTGGTGGTTTTGGGTTGAAACCTGAAGCTAAAAGAGGGTTGAATATATTTTATGCTTACACTAATGTTGCTAATAGAATTGTGTTTAGTTTTGTATGAAGGAAGTTTTCAAGTGTAGGGATTGGAGAATGATGAGATGAGTTGAAGAATGGACAAAAGCTCAAGCTTGGAGATGCCCAGCACCCCAAGAAATATCCAAGAAGTACAAGCGTCAAAGCTTGGGGATGCCCCCGAGGCACCCCTTCTTCATCGGCAAAAATCAGGTCACCTTTCAAAACACTATATTTTTATTGCTTCATGCACTATGTGTTTTTCTTGGAGCATCAGTTGTTTTAGTTTTCTTAGTTTGCTTAGTTTGTTTGTTTGCTGCAATAAATGGTTGGACCCCAACAAATTTCCTTTGGAGGAGATGTACTCGTTTTCATTTGCAAGAACGCTCTAGTTTTCACTCTTATTTAAAATCGAGCGTTCTACCTTTTATGCTACTGCTTTTGGTTTTCGTTTTCACCTTGATTTGCATTCAGATCTTTTCATATCTTTTCATCAAGGTGTATTTTTGCCTCTGGACTTTATTGGTTTTCATCAAAAGAGGTGTCTTTAAAAATTTCAAATGGTGTTGGAAAAGAGAAAAAGCTTTGTGCAAAATAGTGGTACAAGAAGGAGCTTGTGTAGACTGCGGCTTAGGCTTTTTCATGTCATGCTAGATGTCTTTTTGATAGTATGCTTAGTGGTTTTGCTGCAGCACGACTTGTCTCAAATAACTGAGATTGCTTAATGAGCCTTTGAAAAAAATCATTCGTTGTTTTTATTGTATGGAAGCATTATTTTGGTTTTCTCCTTGATGCTTTATTTGGGTTGACTTGGCGCATGCTCACACATGTTAGACTCTTACAAAGTCGCCAATAGCCTTCATGATCATTTAATTTTTGACTTTTGATGCCATCGTATGCTTCTTTTAATGTCGCTTTGTCGCTTTGCATGATTATGGCCATTATTGCTCTCTTAGTTGGTCGCTCCCAGTCTTTTGCTAGCCCTCACCTTGTACTGAGTATGAGCTCTACTCGTGCATCCAACTCCTAAAAGCCAAAGTTTTCCAAAGAGTCCACTATAAACTCCTATGCATGGTATTTGTAAGCCATTCCAAAGTAAAATTTTCATGTGCTACCTTTCAAAAACCTTCAAAATACTTCTCGTTTTGTGACACTGTTTTCAGCTCATGGGGACGTAGTGGTCGGATTTGCTATCTTCCATATTGCTTATTCCAAAAAAGAAAAAAAAAGAGAAAAAAATAAAAGAAAAAAAGGCACTCCTCCATGGTATGTGAATGTTGGTGGGCACCCGATGGAATCGGTTAGCCATGATTTGTGAAAGGAAAAAGGTGGGGAGGAGTGCCAAGTTTTATAAAAAGAGCACCAAAGTGCCAATCTCTCTCTCTCAAAAACTTGCTTCATTTTTGTATGGAAGATAGTAAGAACCCCATTGCCAGTCGTTGACAAAGACAACCACCTCTCAAAATCAAGTTTTTATCTCTGTTTTACAAAATGAAAAGCTCTAGCACATGCTAAATCACTGCTTCCCTCTGCGAAGGGCCTTTCTTTTACTTTCATGTTGAGTCACCACCTTCTTTCTTTATGCACCATTAAGAGAGCATAGTTGTCATTCTTAGTGTGATATGCATTGTCCCAAGGTTCATTGATTGACTCATATTGTTGGTTTCACTTGTTCTTAAATTATTTGTATCTAGTCGCCCTCTTAAACTTTGAGGTGTCCTATGCATTTATGTTTTGCTCTCTTTGAAGGACAAGCTGAAAACCACTTGTATGTTTTTCCTTATGATTTGACCACACGTTTGACTTTCATTGTTTCATTATCATGATCTTTTGTTTGTGTTCATTTGCATGTTTACAACATGGTTGCTAAGTTCTTATTGTCATGATTATATCTTCATGCCCATGTTTTAAGTTCTATTGATCCCAGCTCACCAATGCTTACATATATGATCAAGATTGTGTAGGTGCATGTCACCTCAAAAATTATTCTTCTGTTATCACTTACCTACTCGAGGACGAGCAGGAGTTAAGCTTGGGGATGCTTGATACGTCTCAAACGTATCTATAATTTTTGATGCTCCATGCTCCGTTTTACACCATTTGCCTATTGTTTCGTTACACTTAGTGGCATTTTTATACATTTTCCGGAACTAACCTATTAACGAAGTGCCACAGTGCCAGTTTCCTGTTTTCTGCTGTTTTTGTGTTTCAGAAGTGATACACAGGAAATATTCTCGGAATTGGACGAAACAAGTTCCTGAAGTCATATTTCACCGGGGAGCTCCCAAACATCCGAAGACCTGACGCAGAGGGGCCACGTGGGCCCCAGACGCACAGGCGGCGCGGCCAGGCCCCTGGCCGCGCCACCCCTGTGTGAGGGACCCTGGTCCCTCCCCTGACATCGCCCCTTCGCCTATATATACCCCCTGATGAGAAAAACCTAAGGGCCCGATCAGTTTTCCAGAATACATCGCGATCCGCCGCCGCCGTCGACCCGAAGATCGGGAGGGTCCAGAAGCTCTTCCCGGCACCCTGCCGGAGAGGGGAATCGCCACTGGAGGTCTCCTTCATCGCCATGACTGCCTCCGGAGCGATGAGTGAGTAGTCTACCTTGGACTATGGGTCCATAGCAGTAGCTAGATGGTTGTCTTCTCCACCATGTGCTTCATGTTTAGATCTCATGAGCTGCCATACATGATTGAGATCACCGTTATGTAATTCTATGATGTTGGTTTGTTGGGATCCGATGAATATTGGTGTTTATGATTAAGTTGCTGTACTGAATTATATCTTTTGTTATCTCTATGTTGTTTATGATCTTGCATGCTCTCCGTTGTTAGTAGCTATCTTGGCCGAGTAGTTGCTAGTGACTCCAAGAGGGGGTATTTATGCTCGATAGTGGGTTCATGCCTCTATTTCACCTGGGAGAGTGACAGAAACCTCTAAGGTGGTAGATGTGCTGTTGCTACTAGGGAGAAAACAACATTCATATGCTCAAGGGCATATGCTTTGTTTACATTACACACTTTGCTTAATGCAATTATCTGTTGTTCGCAACTTAATACTTCTAGGGTGTTCGGATGATATCCCCGGGGGTGGATTATTAGTCATAGATGCAGTTGGATGGCGGTCTATGTATTTTGTTGTAATGCCCAGAGTAAATCTCATAGTGATCTTCTTGACATATCACGTTAGCTCTATTCTATCAATTGCCCAACTGTAATTTGTTTACCCAGCATGTTATTTTATCTATGGAGAGACACCACTAGTGAACTGTGGACCCTGGTCCTATTTTAATCATATTGCAATCAACTGTTTACTTTTCCCGCATTGTTTACTTTACTCGCATATTATATTGTTTTCCACTCGATATACTCATAACCTTTGTTTCAAGCAAACCGGTGAGATTGACAACCTCATCGCAAGTTGGGGACAAAGTATTTGTTTGTGTGTGTGCAGGTTCCACAAACACCTTCAGTCGTCATCGTCTCTCTTCTCCTGTTCGATATACCTTGGTTTCTTAACTGAGGGAAAACTTGCGGCTACACTCATCATACCTTCCTCTTGGGGTTCCCAACGGGCTGGTCAAGCACCACGCACAAGGACGTCTGCTTCCACATCATCCATACGCCATCAGCTATTTTCTAGCGCCATCACCAAGTAGCAATACACAACCTGACTGAGTAAATTTTCCTATCCAAGGATCTTCGCAATAATCATTCTTCCTCATAATGCTCAACCACAACATGATCGGAACATCTCTTTCCGCGCTACACTCTAGGCTTGTTTGTTCTACATTGTTTTAATAGTTTTTTTACACTTTGTAATTGATTTATATGACTGGTTATTTACCAATTCGAATTTAGATTGTTTAATCTATAATAAAATATGCAGAGTCCCTTGTACCTGAGATTTCTTGTCAGTAGTCAGCTAAAGCCATGCTAGCCTTGATACCCTTATCTATAATACATATAAAGTTCATCCCCACTATAAGCAATTAATGTTTGCAAGCTCAAAGCACGTGCAGCCACGTCACTTCATTTTCCACCGACCGTAGGATTTCATAGTTGTGGCCTTGATTATCGATCCTAATCTCATGCATTCCCGCGTATCAGTCGCGAAAAAAAAAACTTAGTGTCTGGCCGGTTACTTCTCCGCCAGAGGCGAAACGCCTATTCCCTATAGCAAGCACGACGAAAAAGTTGTTCTTCGTTCGGTCGGAGACACGCTCGATGCCACCGATTGTTGTTCCTGCTGATCTCCCACCGGAAACTGCTGGACGCCTCTTGATCTTCAGTTTATCTGTTGTATTCACTCCTCCCGCTATTGGTGGTAACGCCCCCTGTCCCATCTCCCACGATCCGTTCTATGGGTTTTAATGGCTTTTCCATCCTCTGACTGTTGCAGTTCATGGTGTATTTGAATCTGAAGGTGCCTCGTCTTCATTCTCGAGCAACATACACGCTGCGTCCATTGCCGGTGTCTGCTTGTGTTTACGGATGATACCACAAATTGATCCCCACACATCTGTACAGCTCCCAAAAGGTGTTCATCTCATCTGTGCTGGCCATCTTGCCGTTGATTTATTTTTTCTACTATCTGGATGAAGACAGAGCGGTACCTTGCTCATTCTGGCGCACCCGCTAGAACTGATTGTCCCATCAATTTATCAGCTCATTTGCGCGAGGGTAATGCCTGAAGCTGCTGCGGCCAAGATGAGGGAGCTGTCCATGGAGTATCGTTTTCCCCAATAGATTCAGGCACCCGTAGGAGCCGGCGGTACCATGGAAGAGGATGAGAAACGGGGGAGCAGTCTGATTCTAATCTGTCATCACAATTTGTAAGACTATTTGCCCCCAGAAAAGTTTAACTACAACTCTGTACCATCCCAGAGAAGTTTCTGATGCCCTCTAGCTACTCATCTAATCTAATGTTTTGCAGGATTAAAATCGACTCAGAAGATATTACACTGAAGACACAGATAATGCAGCAACTACAGGCATGAAATTGCCGTTGACGGTATTGAAATTTCACCTACTATGCCTTTTTCCCAGTATTTATTATTATGGCTTTCATTTGGATTTTGTACCGTGTGCACTGTGTGGAGGCTCTAAGCCTAAGGGATAATAGCTCACGTGTCTTTAAGTTATAGTTCCTTTAGCTAAACATCATATCAGTACTGATATTTAGAAGTTAAAAGGGGCTAAAAAACGTCAAAGGTAGAAGAACTTCTAAGATCCACGTTATGCTTTCTGATAATGTTGGCAAACTGGCGGTTACTTGATTAGCAACCTCTTCCCTGTTCTAACTATAAACTTTTCATGTGTATACTATAGGTAAGATTCAGCGTTGACGTTAACGACGCAGATATCTGGATGAAGACATCTTCAAGTTTAAACCCTGGTTATCTAATTCAATGTACATATGTACCATTTGCTGCACCATGCATCATATATATCCCCAGAAAAGTAAACCACTACACTCCATGCAAAAGTAGTATTTCTATTGTGATTTTTTTGGCTGATGCTTTTTGTCCATGTTCTTACCGATATACAATACAGTCCAGCATATGCTCCTGCAGTAGGAATTAACATTTGCTTTACTAGAGGATGAAGTCATGTTGATTCACAATACAGTCCAGTATATGGTCCTGCCCAAAGAACCACAATCCTTTCAATGATTGGTTTAGAACTTTTGATCGATTTTTATGTTACTATGAGTGGTCAAAATTTTAGTTATAAATTTCCGCAGCAACGTGCGGGGTATCAACTAGTTTCATAAGTTGATGTGCTCATCTGCCTAAGTGGCATACCTAGCCAAAATGAGATGAGATACTTTTATCTTCTTACTTAGAAAGTGCTATATGAAGTTGTTCTTGTGTGGGAGAAATTATAATTTTATATTGCCCTCTTTCGTATTTGTTGTGACCTAGGGCACTTTGTTTCAAATTGCCTTGAAACAATCGAAGAAAAGAAGGGCAAGAAGGAGAGGAAGGATAGAAAAGATAACGGCTCGTAAAGGTAGCGTAGCTCTAAAACTTCCAAGGTGAGGCGAGATGAACGACGTCTCCCTGCCTTCTTCACGCGTTCAGCGGACTGCACGGTTTGAAGCACGCGCGCTCGGCCGGTTTAGGCTCCACGAAAAATATCGATTCAGACGTTTTCAGCGGCTGCTGCCTGCTGGCCGGCCAGCCTCATGTAGGCTACCAAACGCAGTCTTTTGCACCACCGGGTCAAAGCCCCGTCCGCCCACGTCCAGCTTGTCAGTTGTGCATATTTTCCAGCCAATGGCAGGCTGCATGCAGGGCCTATTCTCACGCGCGGCTATCAATTGGAGGAAGAGAACCATGCAAGCTAATTAATCGGATCGTTATTTGAGAATAATTATTGAAGATTTACAGTCTAATTGATGGGATAATTCTGATTCTTTAAGATTTAGAGCCTAATAAACAGATATGGAGGGGAGAATAACAAGGCTATACAACCTATAAAACCCCAGGCAAACGCGCACGAGAGAGCGCCTAAACAATCGCAACAGCACCGCAAAACACAAGCCCAGATCCAATCATCCAAAGTCGAGTGGAGCACGATGTCGTCGTCACCGCCGCCGCCTCCAGAATCAGGGCACGAGACGGACGCGGAGTCGACCATCCTTAATCCGGTGAAGCCAGAGGCGGTGGCGGAGGAGGGGAAGGGGGGCGGCGCGCACATCAACATCAAGGTAACGAGCCAGACCACCCCGGACGCCCTCTTCCGCGTCAAGCTCGACGCCAAGATGGAGATCGTCATCAACAGGTACTGCGAAGAGCACTCGCTCGACCCTAAAGCCGTCGTGTTCCTGAACGAGGAGAAATACATCAGGGCCTCTCAAACGGCGGAGGAGGCCGGGCTGGAGGATGGCTCCTCGATCAGCGTCCATCTACACCAGCAAGGCGGCTCCGGCCGTGCTTCGGTTTAGTTGTCCTGCACTCCTGCGTATTACCTGCATCGCATGAGCAATCTTCAGTTTCCTGTGTTACGGATGGGAGTATCTGATTATTATCATCTATCAATAATTCTACTAGTATGTAGATCGCCTGGTCTTTCGTCTTTGCAATACATGTACTCCGGTAATCGTTTGGTAGATGCTTCTTTGATCAATTGATTGGTTTATTTGTGTATCAGTGGAAAATTTTAATCAATTGGAAGATGCTTCGTTGATCAATAGATTTTCCAAACTCTGATAGCGAAAGGAAACTCCTCATATACATGAAATTCCGCAGGTGGGCCAAATAGGTTTTGCGCTTAACTATGGAATTCTCCATCGATTTTTTCATTAGAGAAATCGCCCACCTGGTAAAAAGTAAAATCAACAAAAGTCATATTGTTACAAACCTATTAGATAATAGAGACAGCAACCACATAGTTTTGGAAGCTAGAGACTCTTGGATTAAAAGGTTCCTTAACTAATTTGGTGTTGTTCTAGAACCACTCGACTCTATTGTTAGTAGCAGCACACTTGGACAGGCAAGGGAATCGTTCAAGAAAAGCAAAGGGAAATACGACTTCGGCCATCGCAGGTCCCATGCTGAGGATCTCCTCAGAACTCCTACAACAAGATCTTCCCGCAACGTAGATCAAAGATGGACACGTCTAGGCATCGCGCGTGCGATATCCGGTAGGTTTCATCGCACAGCCGAAAAAGAGGTCTGGCAGCAGACGCCGCGCGCCGCCCCGCCCCTACTCCCCGCTACTTCCGGAGGTCGCCCCCGGCCAACAACCTCACAGCGCGCGGCACCGCCGCCTCCCCCCGGCGTGCGTCGCCCTCCCTCGCCCGCATCCACACGCGACGCTCGGTGGTCTCCTCCATGCGCTGCCCTTCTCTTCCTCTGTGGCTACAACGCATCGGCCATGAACAGCAGTAAAGCAAACAGCTCGGGGGTAGCAGCACAGCGCCGGAACGGCGTCTGGTTGTTGGGGAATTGGGGCAGAGGAGGCCTGCAGGGTCGCGCTGTTGAACGATGCTGCGAGAGGAGGCCGGTGGAACTGGCAGCGCATGCTCGATGGGAAGACAGATGGGAGAATCACGAAGGAGAGAGAAGGTGGGAGGAAGAAGATAAGGTCAAACTTGGTACTCGGTAAATTTATTTGCCTAAAATTGCTTGTTAGTTGCTCCGATAATACAAGTGGTCTAGCAATGTTAGTTGCTCAGATAATGCCAAGTTGTTGCCTAATATTATATAATAATTGCTAAAAATTCTAGTTTCTTGTCTATAATTATATATAGTTGCTAATTTATTGTTTAAAACAATAAAATTGTTCCTAAAAATCATGTAGTAATTGCTAAAAAATAAAGAAATTATTTCACGTGAACGGCGTGTATGTGTGACGACTTGACGTAGCAGCGGCCACATGACTTTAGAAAATGACGGTGGGATGAAAAAATTCATTTGTTTTTCTTTGCTAAATGTCATGTTACCATTGGTCCACACTTTAAATCGCCGAGCAATTTGGTCTCCAAAAAATGCTAATTATTACTGAAAGTCACACGATGGTTTTTGCCTAAAAAATTACCAAAGTTGTAGTTTGTCTGGTAATAGTGCAGTTGCCAAATTTTAAAATTGCATATGGATGTTATATAATTGCCCACTTGTGTTGTGAGAGGAAATCACCATCTGCACCGACAACGATGATTCAACTGGCATGACTCAACTGGCATGGGTGGTGGTGTGGCAACAATTTCGAAACGCAACACCAACGACGTCAAAATGGAGGGACCACGGAGGGGCGGCATTACATGTGGAATGTGTTGATACATGGGGCTCTTGATGCGGGCCTCATACATGACCAGGGAGGATGCTATGCTCGACAACGTCGACACTGTTGTCTACCGCTGTTGCGGAGTTGCCTATCGATGTTGTGAAGTTTTTCTACAACTGCTCTAAAGTTGTTTACCGCCACACTAAAGTTGCCTATGGGTGTTGTGAGTTTCATATAGCTATACTAAAGTTTCCTACCACTACACCAAAGTTGCCTGCCGATGATGTGAAGTTGTTTGCCTGTGTTGTGAAGGTACCTACCGCTACTTTGAAATTCTTACTGCTACATTAAAGTTGCATGACCGTTATGTGAAGTTTTCTATAGATACCGTGAAGTTGCGTACCGCTATACTAAAATTGTTTGTTGATGCTGTAAAGTTTCCTATCGCTATACCGAAGTTTGCCAGCCGGTGCTGTGAAGCTACCTACCGCTACAAGGAAGTTCCCTCGTGATGATGTGAAGTTGCATGCGGTGTTGTGAATCAGCCTACCGCTACTCTAAAGTTGTCTATTGCTAATTAAAGTTGCATGTCAGTGCTATGAAGTTGTCTACCGATACACTGAAGTTTGTCTATCGGTTCCATGAAGTTGCCTCCGCTATACTGAAGTTTGTCTGTCGGTGTTATGAAGTTGCCTACCAGTACTCTCAAGTTGTCGACTGCTACATTAAAGTTGATGAAGTTGCCTACCACTACACTAGAATTTGTCTGTCGGTGCCATGAAGTTGTCTCCGCTATACCAAAGTTTGTTGCCGGTGTTGTGAAGTTGTCTACCGCTAAACTAAAGTTGTCTACCGGTTCTCTGAAGTTGCCTAGATCTGCTATAAAGTTGCTTTTAGTTGGTTTTCGCCTAGCGATATTTTAAAGTTGTCTACCGTTGCAGCAAAGTTGTCTCCTGATGTCTTAAAGTTGCCTACCATCTATAAATATGTCCCACACTCTCCGGATTCAAGATCATCTTATTGCAGGAGCAGATGATTGAATAAATTCTAGGTGCACCTTCCCTGAAGAGCCTAGACTTCCTTGGGAGAACCGCCGAATTACTAAGCGCATCTTGAGACTTTCTATAGGGCTGTTCTGCACTCCTAGTAAAACAAATTTGCGCCTATGGGCACCAAAGTTGCGCCTATGGGCACCAAAGTTGCATGTCAAGGGAACCTGGCTAGCGCGGTGGTATATTTTGCTGGCGCATGGCGTATTGCGATGTTCCACCGGCGTGCTGGGTAGTCTGTCATCGAAGAGAGTTGAGGGATGTGTGGCGGGGCTGCGGTAGCGATTGCTAAGTTGTTTACTTTTGTATACTAGCTGATTTTCACCTTTGCTAAGTTGCTTATTAGTAATGTTTTTTAGTTTTATAGAGAGATAAGCAACTTCATAAATGTATTAGGCAACTCTGATACCGCACTAGGAAACTTTACAAGAACTGCAGTCAACTTTGCGAAAAAAGAAAATCCACAACAACATTAGCCAATTTCTCAGTTTGATAACTATGTTTGATGCAGGGCAAATACAGCTACTATATACTTCTAGGCAAAAGCTACTATGGTTAAATTGTGTAATGTATTTAAGCAAGTACCATAGGATAATAGGCAACGAATAGACAGTATTGAGCAACCGCCATTCGTCATTAGGCAACAATCTGACTTTTTTTTAGACGAACAACAATCTGACAAAAACATATGGAGTATGCGTTGACGTAAAAATTTCAGACCAAAAGAAGCCCATCGGCTCTCCTTTTCCTGTCGGAGGTGTTCAAGGTGAAGCCTAGCGCGGATGCCGCGGCGAGCGATCTCGGCAGCTGCTTCTCGCTGGCCACCGACGAGAGGTCCGAGGCGGCATCCGAGTCGTCGGTCGTGACCAGCGCCGTGGCGGGGCCGGAGCGGTCGCCGGGGAAGCCGGCCAGGAGGCGCCCGGTCTCCGGCGAGCTGGGGCTCGCCCGGCGTGACCGCGCCGTCGCCGCGGCCTACGGCGTCCGGTCCCGCAGCTGCCGCGCCTCGCCGTCCCCTCCTCCGCGGCGGGAGCCGCCACGGGACTGCTCCGTGAGGAGGTCTCCGTCGCCGGCGGCGAAGCGGCCGTCGCCAGAACAGCATCGGACCGCAAGCCCGGCCTCGTCCCTGCAGCGGAAGCCGCCCGTCCCGAGCAGGCGCGTACTGTCGGGCAGGAGACTTCATCGCGCAGCTCGCGTTCGATCCTACGGCCAGCGAGCGGCCGACGAGAATCGTCTTTTCTCGCAGCTGCGTCGCCAAGATTTTCCGATCAAAGATTGGGCCGGAGGTAATCTTCTCCAAAATCTCGATAAAAAAGCCCTTACGAACATAAAAATCCACAACGCCGTTGATCTCAAGGTCATGTGTGGTTTGAGTATCTCCTGGGAACTCCTGCAACATCAACTAGGTAAAAATAGCGGGCACGTCCGAAATCACCCCTTTTATTAGTGCGGTGTTTGAATGGGGGAATACCCAACCGGATAGGCACATGACATGGAGACATCACAGTAGGGCCACTCTAGTGCACTCTCCGGGCCAACATGATTTCTCCAAGCACAGGTCCAGTCGGCAAAGTCTGGAGAGGCGACTTGGAGGACACGCCTTGGCCAAATAGGTGATTAGGTGCACCGCACCAGAGTAGTTTCCAAGTTGTAACCTATCCCGAGCGCATATGTAAGCCCCGACAGGGAACCTCAAACCCTAAGCTCTAAGCTATCATCGCATACACACCACCATAGTATCCTAGTCGCACACCTCGCCTCTGGCGACCCCCTGTAACCCGACTATGAGATCTATACATATAAGCAGCTGAGGGGGCAAACTTGGGAAAACCCTTGTGTTTGATCCGATGGCTCCCTCGCCTTTCACCTCTAAGTCACCCCTAGTGGCATCTGCCGGTTCAATCCACCGACAATGTTTCCAATGACTCAAGAATAAATAAGATAGGAACTTAGAAGAAACTTTGGTACTTTTCTTGATTATGAAATTTGAGGTCTCCAACCATCATCCATCTTGAGCTATAACCATGTATGGGGTCAGTAAGCTTGCACTCTAAGGACTAATACGTATAAAGGTGGGATCATCTTGCACGTGCCGCCACTACATTGTAAAAATTTCTATTAGCGCAAACTAATCTAGAAAAGTATAAATCTATTAAACTATGTCACATTATATTTAGACACATGCATTGTAGAGCCTTCTGTCAAATCATTTTCAGGAATATACATTTGGAGGCATGCTGGCAATCGACACATACATATAGACACACTATAGTACAACTTGGAATAATTTATTCCATCTGAAGGTGATCTTGTTACACCAACAACTAATTTAGCTCAACGCGAAACTCCTATACTTAATTTTTGAGAATAACATAATCTATGATACAAAGTAGAAGTTTAGTTTAGCAATTAAATGTTTGGGTGGTATTATGAGCCAAATTAAAATATGACAAATACAACTTGTGGCTAAATAGATTAATACTACAAATAAATGATTGCTATGACTCTATAATGATTGTGTCCATTAGCAAACCTAGCTAAGATTTGAATTTCAATTAACTATGAAATAAGTAAAAGTATTTAGTATAAACTATTGTACTTGAACATATGTTATTTTTTAGTTTCAGTGCATCACTCAATGGATAATTGCATATATACTAAATTTATTTGTATGTAGTTGTAATAAAGTTTATCATTGAATTAATTTTCCATAGTTGCGTGTAATGAATGCATATGAGTTTGTCCATGTGAATGGATAATTGCTATTTTGAGGCTGAATATGGACACATAATGCACAAGGCCGACATCAAGGTTAGGGATAAAAAATATTTAACCATGTATGCTACGTTTGTTGCATGCTTTGTCTTTTCTATTTGTGGAATGTTTGTTAGGAAAGTTTTGAGTGTTAGTTTGCAAACGATGAATTATGAAAATGTAATGTAGTTGAGAAAATGGTAATGTTATGAGATGTATGGTTCACTCACAACATTCAAAATTCACTAATAATGTATATGAGCGAATATTCAAAATTCACTGGCAATGTTCTTACTAGATAGATAAAATAAGCTACTGAAAATTCTCCAAAGTTCACATATAAACTAGAACTTGCAAGAAAACAAGAAACAAAGTTCACTCATGAACTAAGTGAAACAAAACCATCTACTTAACTAACTCAGGTGCATTTTGGGTGAGTTCAATCTCATTTAGATCAGGAAATTATGTTTGTTGTTGTCTTGCCTGGTCATCATCAAACAACATGTAATGTGTTAATCCAGATCCTGTGTTGCATGTGCCATTATTGTCTCCTCCTCTTGGAGCATGTGAATTTGTAGTCTCATCTACCTCTTTGTGTTGCCAACCTTTTCCTTTAAATCCTTTCCCTCTACCTCTTGCATGCTGGGATGTGGTTGCCTTCTCTACGTCTTTTTGTTGCTGAGATTTTTCTTTTAGATCATTTCCATCTCCCTATGGTAGCCTATGATGTAGTTGCATCAGTGCCATTTCCTCTTGCTCTGTCTGTTGTTGCACTGCCTCTTCCAGTTAAGCCTCCCCTGCTTTATGCACTTGTCTTCCTCTTGCTCTGTCTGTTGTTGCACTGCCTCTTCCAGTTAAGCCTCCCCTGCTTTATGCACTTGTCAAGCTTGCAGTTGGAAGTGATTCCCTTGCAGCCACAAAAAAAGAAATCTTCTTGGGCAAAGGTTCTTGAACTCTTGGCAAAGGGAAATGTTCATTGCCTTGCAAGATGTATGAGTCATTGGCTCATAGCGCATAAAGAAGATAAAAAGTGTAAGAATGATAAAAACCTCTTGTCCCATTTGGAAAACCATGCTACTACCTCACGTCCTCCCATTATGTTGCGACCATAATGTACCAGTCACAATGTTGGCTCTATTCGTACAGATGACCATATGTGAACCACTTTAACAAGTTGAATGACCGAAGCAGTTCTTGAGTTTGAGGGCTAGATTGCATCTCCGTAGCTCCACAAAGTTTGATAATTGTAAATTTATTTCACTCTGTTTCAAACATGAAGTTTTGATTGTCATTTGCATGTAGGTAATTATTAGTAGTATATTAGTGGAATTTGCTCTATTTGGAATTTGGATAGCACAATGATCAAAGCAAAAGTTTTTGGTTGACTAATTTGATACTATCAAAAAATCTTTAGTCTTTTTGGACAGTGTTGTGCATCCTCCAGGGATCAATCCTGATGATCCCATGTCTCATGAGTTGTCAGATCAAATGTTCATTTGAAACACCATTGCACTATTTTATCCCAGCTATGGACCAAAAATGTATAAAAAAATATCGTAGCATTTTGAAAAGATGCAGCAAAAGACTAAGTCAGTAGCAAAAAATACAAGTCAAAACACATCTCATCGGCCGCAACAAAATCAGCCCAAAAAAAAATCAAAACACCTCTACAATATGAACGACCATAGTTTGCAGTCAGCCAGTCACAAAAATATGTCTAGCATATGAGCAAATATTTATAGTAAAACACCGAAAGTCATCGCAATGTCTCGCTCGTGTGTTCGCAGCAAACACACTTGCGTTTGAAGCATGTTGAAAGAAGCCTTGCAACATCGCAAATCCGCAAAAAAAAAATTGTATTGTCACCCATGGCGGCTAGGATACCATCGACTTGGACTCGTCAGCCACAAATCCGGCTAGCTGGAGCCTTGGTCGTCGCCGCTCGATATGGCTACCATATAGTCATTCTTCCCAACTCTTTTATCTTTCCCGGCAACATTTCTCCTATTTGAAGGTCTACCACGACCATGGTAGTGACCTCCCGGCTGGAAGGGAAGGAGAAGGATGAGGAACAGAGGGGCAGAGGAGAAGCAGTAGGGGAAGAGGGAAGCGGCGGCCAATGGGTAGAGGCGGTGCAGCAGCACACCATCAACACATGAGGAGGGTGAGAGAGAAAGGGAAGAGAAAGAAGACAAGGAGAAACACGTGTCAGCTAGTAGACCCGAATGATCGATCTCCAGGGTATACCAGTGTTTTCCTTCTTTTTTTTAGGGGTAAAGGTAGGCGTGTTCTGGGCTCGTTTGGATTGTAGCCCATGAGTACCTTGCCAAAATATTGGTGTTGACTGTCAGTATGGGGCAGCGTTTGGATCGAAGCCGTATCTTTCCAGCCATACCAAAATTTTGGTTGCCAGTTCAATTTTCACGCCCACAGGCGGGCGAAACGGGGCGCCCAAATCGGTCGCCAATATTTTGGCTGCCTATGATTTGGTGCGGCAAGCAGGGGCACAAACCAAACTAGCCCTAGATTACAAAGGAAGAAAAATATTGACAAGAACATAAACTCGATATTTAAAGTATACTAAGGTTCATCTTTTCTAGTTAAAACTTGAAATTTGAGTGTGCTTGATGCCTTGATGTCGCAACCAGTGTATGTCCCTTGCAAGCGCCCAAGTTGACAGGAGAAGCCGGTCGATCCGGTGCTCCATCTCGTCGGTTCATCCCAGCAGCAGGGCCACACAAACCACGAACGGTCGTCGCGCCCCGCGATGCAGCCCCGCCCTCTATCTTCTCCCGCTCGACGGCTTTTCTGGTCCAGTCGTGCGTCCACCGTGCGTGATCCATTCCTCCCAAATCCCCCCGGCCGCGCTACCTGCAGCCGCAACGTAAAAACGAAGGACAGCTACCAATATCTTAAGCTACTACCTCTCTCCTCGTCAGCGCCGGCCGGATTACACTAGGCAGTTACAGCACCAGCAGCAATGGAGACCGTCGCGGCCGCCGGTTACGCCCGCGGGGCCGCCACGCGCTCCCCAGCGTGCTGCGCCGCCATGTCCTTCTCGCAGTCCTACAGGCCCAAGGTGTGTACGCGCATCGGCCTAAACGGAAATCCTCTTCTATTTTTTGCTGATGATGACCGCCGGCGGGTAATGTGACGGCAGGCTGCCAGGCCGGCGACCTCGTTCTACGGCGAGTCGCTGCGCGCGAACACGGGGAGGACGTCGCTCCCGGGGAGGCAGTCCAAGGCGGCGAGCCGCGCGGCGCTCACCACCCGCTGCGCGATCGGGGACAGCCTGGTGCGTGCATGTTGTACATCCATGGACAGTCGGCGAGTGATCTGTGCACCGTCGGTGCACGGGAAGCTTACGTTTTTTGGGGGGTTTTGTGTGTTGTTAGGAGGAGTTCCTGACCAAGGCGACGCCGGACAAGAACCTCATCAGGCTGCTGATCTGCATGGGGGAGGCGATGAGGACGATCGCCTTCAAGGTCAGGACGGCGTCCTGCGGCGGCACGGCGTGCGTCAACTCCTTCGGAGACGAGCAGCTCGCCGTCGACATGCTCGCCGACAAGCTCCTCTTCGAGGTGAGACGATCGACCGAGTGCTTGCTGCCCGCGCGTGCACGTCTCGTCCCGTCACGGTTTCCGTCTCACTTGGCTTGCATATGTAGGCGTTGGAGTACTCCCATGTCTGCAAGTATGCCTGCTCCGAGGAAGTCCCTGAGCTGCAAGACATGGGTGGCCCAGTCGAAGGTACACATCCAGTTCTTGTCACGGTCGATATGCATACATAAACCAAAAGTCTATGGAATACATGTGATTAAGGAGATGTTAGAGTGAGTACTGATCTTAATTTCGCCTGGAAATACAGTACTGGACAGTGTTCAAGTGCAGCACACACTGCTACTGAACAAAGCAGATGCCCCTGTTCGCACCTTCAGAGAACTATAGCAGTGAAATAGTATATCAGTATGTCTAAGTGTGTAACCATAGTATGCTAATCATGCTATACTAACTGGAGGGAGCGGTGCATATTATGCACTCACCAGCTGCTTCAGCCAGCAATCTAGAGATTAACATCTTGCAATGACACTGTATTTGTACAGGTGTCATCTTAACTGTTGCTTACAAAATGCAGAAAATTCAGGAATACTCCATTTCAGATCGGCTTAATCCTACCATCTCGTGATCTCGCAGGCGGATTCAGTGTCGCGTTCGACCCCCTCGACGGTTCTAGCATCGTCGACACCAACTTCACCGTGGGAACCATCTTCGGTGTCTGGCCCGGCGACAAGCTGACGGGCGTCACCGGTGGCGACCAAGTTGCTGCTGCCATGGGAATCTACGGCCCTCGCACCACTTTCGTTGTTGCCCTCAAGGACAGCCCCGGAACACATGAATTCCTCCTCCTTGACGAAGGTTCGCTTCAGTTCCGAAGTAGAGCTTCCGTATGCACTTAGTGTGATACTGATGGAAGGTCTACAAATGTTGCAGGTAAATGGCAACATGTCAAGGACACCACGACCATCGGTGAAGGGAAAATGTTCTCCCCTGGTAACTTGAGGGCCACATTCGATAACCCTGACTATGACAAGGTACTAACTTCTTACAGTTTTGGTTCTCTTTAACACCTGGAAGAGTCCTAATCAGAATTTAACAACTGGAAAATGTGTTTTGTCAGCTTGTCAACTACTATGTCAAGGAGAAGTACACGCTGCGTTACACCGGAGGAATGGTTCCTGATGTCAACCAGGTACAACTATCAACAGTTCTTCAGTTTTTACAAGTCATGCTCACATCCTTAGAAACCACAAATGTTATGTTGATCCTGCCTTAACAACATCTGCATGGTAGTTCACTGGCATGGTACACTGAGAATGCAAAGATCCAACAGAATGCTTCCTTCTGAAAACACTACTCCTTCCGATCGGAAATAACTGTCAGCAATTTTACACTAGCTTAGTATAAAGTTTGTACTAAGTGTCCGACAGTTATTTCCGATCAGATGGAGTAATAAATAATGATATGGTACACTGAAATGCAAGCCATGACAGTAGATTGAGTACGGGTGATCGGATTGGCGATCAGGGTTGCCTGTTCGACCCAGCATTGAACAACCCCATGATCAATCAGTCATGTCAGTTCCACTTCAACACCTTTCGCGCCAAAGAGACAGTCTTTCAGACAAGGCAATGTAACTTTTGGGGACACGAAATTTTGGTTGGGTGCTCCCAGTGAGTGCCACGAACTGTTGTTCCACCGCGAGCCCATGCGAGATCGAACTATTGAGCCTGTACCGACGTCTGCTTTAAGCAAGGCCGTGCTGTCGACCGGCAAGTACGGCACATATGTAGTGAACGAACTTTGCAGTGCTTTCATAAATTACCTGAACTCCATTGCACAGAACTCTGATGCATGCGTGCGACTGAATCTGACTGGATGTGTTTGATGATGATGCAGATCATCGTGAAGGAGAAGGGCATCTTCACGAACGTGACGTCCCCGACGGCAAAGGCGAAGCTGCGGCTGCTGTTCGAGGTGGCGCCGCTGGGGTTCCTGATCGAGAAGGCCGGCGGGCACAGCAGCGACGGCAAGCAGTCGGTGCTGGACAAGGTGATCACCGTCCTCGACGAGCGGACCCAGGTGGCCTACGGGTCCAAGAACGAGATCATCCGGTTCGAGGAGACGCTCTACGGCTCCTCCAGACTCGCCAGCGCCACCGTCGGCGCGACAGTCTAATATAATCAAGCATTTTTTTTTCTTCTACCTTTTTGCTGCGGGCCGGCCGTGAGACAGACACGAACCTGGGAAACAAACTCAGACTGTTGTCCGTTATAGAGTCCAAGCATACATATGTTGTGACGCGAACCGGCAACGCAGTGGACAGACGAGCTTGTAGAACTCTTGGCTCCGTGTCTCCACTACTGCAGTGCAAAATCCTGTGCGCAGCTGTGTGCGCATGGCAACACCAACACTTGTGTCATCAGATGTCGGCGTGTCTACGCTAAGTAAGTGGGCGGTGTCATCCCCTTCCTCTGCAACTTTGCTCCTCTCTCTCTCGCTCGGCGCTGTCACGCAACAGTGTGGGTGTGGCAATGGAATCCATGTCGTCCCGATGTTTCTACGCACGTAACAGGCCGGAGCAGTCCAGGGTATGGGGTGCGCAGGAGGAACAGCGGCATACACATTCTGATTCCTGAGAAAGCAGTTTGTCTGAAACACGTTCCTGCAGGCCCGTGTTTACAAATCCTGACCGCCCAACCTCTAGCTACGTACTGTGGCCGTTGGATCATTCTATGTAGAAGATTGTTTTTCTCTAAAAAAAATATACTCCAAGATTGTACAATGCAGTGGGATGCAAGATGTGATGCCAAGCTCTGCACGTAGCGCGCATGCCATGCACTGTTGCACGGCGGTTTGCAGAATTGGCCGCCCAAGTGCAAAGCAAGAGTACTCGGATTCACTGCAGTCCGGCCAGCAATGGCTGCAGCCGGCACGTGACATTTGATCGAGAGTTCATCCACAATCCAAGTCGAGCGTGGTGAAAAGGAAACTACAAGGACAGATAAAAAAAATCCTCATGCGATCGTTGATTGCGCAATGGATCGGTTCAGTACATATGTGGAGCAGGTGCAGGCCGTGACAGGCAGCCACAGCAGCCTACAACAGCAGGATCATGTCTATACACGTCGGAATATGGCGCGCCTCCAACACCATGCCTCTGACCTGCCGCATAGCGCCATGCAACAGACGCAGCGCTCTACGTCGTCCCAAAACACATTCCAGCAGTGGACGATGGAGGTGACCGGCCGCCGTCGGCGTCACCCCTGTCATGCAAAAGAAAGGGGGAGTGCTAGCTGCTGGCAGTGGCAGCCTACCCGCGGTAGGAGCTGAGGGAGACCGCGGTACCAAGCTGGAGAATGGCGACGCGTACGGCTCCACAGTCAAAATGTACCCTCACATATTCGACCTCGATCGTCTGGGAGTTTTGCTGGCCTTCGTCGTCGGCGCCGGGAGACATCGGGTACCGAGCTGACGTGAGTCCCGGCGAAGCGACGGCTGCCGGCTCGCCGTGCTTTTGCTTCACGGCTCGCGCTCAGCCGCTTGTCGCCGCTATCATTCGCCTCCACCGTACGTATACTGCTTAGTAGTTCGTGGTTAACGTTGGACGGTTTCGCTGGTCCATGCTTATTTAGTCACGAACAAATGGGGCAGCGCCGCAGCGGCGCCCCTGACGCCGTCGGGAAGTTTTGTCTCCTGATCGATTAGTTTGAACTTTACAGGTGGCGCGCCGATCGCCATGTGCGATCTGGGTAATGTATCCAGCATCCGGCCGGATACCCGGATCCACCGTCTTGATTCTGTCAGGGATTACTTAATTACGGCTGACAGTCTCCAGATTATGCCCATGGAAGCTCCTGGGAGAACATGAAACACAGTGCATCTCTGCATGCGTCTCTTGCTTCGATAGTATGCTTTGTTTAAGCTGGGGAATTTCCTTGTTACATTACATCACATTTTTAGAGGATCGCGTATTTGTGTGCACAATTAAAACTTGCACCGCCAAAGATCATTCTAAGCGTATCTCTTGCAAATCCCTTATATCTCGTGACCCTTAGAATAACTCCTTATTCTAGATTTTGAAGGGGGGGGGGGGGGGGGGGGGGACTCCGAGTAATGCTCGCGATCTGGGTTGATTTAATTACAGCCAAACCCCTTTTTGGCATGCTCCACAGCTTCAAGGGGCCATGCCAAAGGACATTGCTCCAAAAATCTATGAGATATGTAAGAGAAAGAATTAAAAAGTGGCTCAAGCTTTACATGAAGACGAATGGATCAAGAAACTTACTGTCGAGGCTACCATATCTATTGAGCATCTCACGCAATTCGTGCAACTATGGGCCCTCATTCAAAATGTGCAACTAAATGAGGATGTGGAGGATGACATTCGATGGAAGCTCATGGGGAATGGGCAATACTCCATAGCTTTCGCTTACAAGTTGCAATTTTTTAACCTATTGAATCCCCTATTAACAAGGTTGTTTGGAAAGCGTGGGCTCCACCAAAGGTGAAGAACCACGCTTGGTTGGCATTGCAAAATCGGCTTTGGACGGCGCATAGATTGCGGAGGCATGGTTGGGAGAATTGCGGGCTATGCCCACTTTGCAAACAAACCGAAGAAAGCAACAACCACCTCCTCATCCATTGCCGCTACACCATTATGATTTGGGAGCTTTTGAAGGAGTGGCTTTGCACCCAAGGCAATGGGCGGGCCTCGACATCAAAGAGTGGTGGTCTTGTATGGCGGAGGGATCAAACCCGCACCGAAAGGGTTTGGCTTCACTCACCTTGCTAACCGTTTGGGTGATTTGGAAAGAGAGGAACGCTAGAGTTTTCCACACAAAAAATTCGCCATCCTTTGTAATCCTAGATAAGATCAAATGTGAGCCTAGACTTTGGGTCATCGCCGGGGCGAGGCGTTTGGGTGATTTGATGCCGAGAGAGTAGAACTTCTAATATAGAACCCTTTTAATTTCTTGTTAACTCATTCTTAATCAATAAAATGGGGCAAAACTTTTGCCCCCATTACAAATTTTTTGACAGCCAACAGTGTCCAGATTATGTACATGGAAGCTCCTGGGAGAACATAAAACACAGTGCATGATCTTTGGGAGCTCCTTAAAAGAAAGTTCATCGCTCAATCCGTAGTAGAAAGGGCAAGAGAGAAATAGTGCGGCCTAGTGAAGATTGGTGCACATGGGCACCAGTGATCTTATTTCTTATAAAAATTAAATATCAAATTTCTAAGTTAAAAAATATTAAAAAAATACTTGCGTGTAGGCAATTATTTATCCCACAAACATACTAAAAATCAAGTTCAAATTATATGAATTTTGGGCTACAAAAAATGACAAATATCAAGATCTGAGTATGAATATTTAAATCTACAAATTTTATCATATTTTGTTATTTTTGTGTTGCCCATAATACAAACAATTTTGTTATAAAAATTTGCATAATGTAGATTACATCATTGACTATGTCTAGATTTATTTTCATTATTTTTTTAAAACTTAAAATTGTACATTAAAAGAATGCATGGAGCATTGGAACCCAGGAGCCAAAAGCACTTTTCGACCGTGCGCCCCAATTTCAAACATAAAAGAGGGAGATGCAAATACCAAATTCTTCCATATGCGATTAAATACTAGAAGAAGGGAAAACAACGTTCATGGGCTAAAGCATCTAGCTTCAGATTTCACTCTAACTCAATGATCAAATGATGAGAGACAAGGTACCTGGCCTGGATGGTTTCACCATAGCTTTCTTTAAAAAAAAGGGAACAGTAGAGAATGATGTTAAGCATGTCATTAACCATTTCAGAGATCTTCATGTGGCCAACAACCATTGGCTAAATCCGCCCAACATCTCTCTCTTGCCAAAAAAGATGGGACGGAAGAAATTTTAGAGTTTAGGCCCATTAGCTTGATCCACGCCATCACAAAGATAATCGCCAAGATGCTTGCATTTCGTCTTGGTCCACTCATGAATGAAATTGTCTCCAATGCACAAAGCGCTAGCATTAAAAAGAGAAGTATCCACGACAACTTTCTTTTATGTCAAGAACCTTGCTAAGAGATTTTGAAGAAGCAAAACTCTCGCCCTCCTATTTAATCTTGACCTCCACAAAGCTTTTGACTCAATTAGGTCGGAGTACATTCTCAACCTCCTTCAAAGACGGCCTTTCCAAATAGATCTCACAATTGGATTGCTGATTCTCTTTCGACCTCGTCTTCACATGTTATTCTCAATGGTGTGGCCAGAGACCCTATAGCTCATGGTCATGGTCTACGGCAAGATGACCCTCTTTCACCGCTTCTTTTCGTCTTTGCAATTGATCCATCAAACCAAATTCTCAACATTGTGACGCCTTGCTACATAAACTTTGTGAGCGCGACATCATCTTGAGAAACTTCCTATATGTGAACGATGCGATAATTTTCCTTGCCCCGATAACTAAAGATATTTTAAACCTATCCAACATTCTTGAAGGCTATGGAGAAGTCACCGGTCTTTGCACAAATTTTTAGAGAAGCTCTGTGGTCCCCGTCCATTGTGGAAATATCAACCTTGATGATGTTCTTGAGGGCCTTGTTGCCATGCACACCACTTTTCTAGTGAGATATTTTGGCCTACTGCTCTCAATTTTTCTCCTTCTGAGAGTTGATTTTCAACACCTTGAGAACAAGGATGCCGAAAAAATACCAACCTAGAATGGGTAGTTCATCGCCCCCGCCGGCCACACTTCGCTTGTCAAGTCGATGATTACCTCTCAAGAAGTCAACCATTTGACGCCTCTCATTGTTCCACCGGGCACCATTAGTTACTTCAACAAGCTTGAGAGGGCTTCCTTTGGTCGGCCAAAAGACAAAACATGACTACACAATACAAAGTTAATGAGGGTAACGTGTGTCGGCCAAAAGCGCTTGTAGTGCATGGTGTCCTAAACATTTCACAAGTTTTCTCGATCTCTGATATTGAGATAGCCATGGTTAGAATGGAAAGACAAAGAGAAAATTTGGATTGGTACAGGAAACTTTTGCACCGTGATACATGCAAATCGTATCAGAATATTTGGTTTTTTTGACTTGAGAATTCCTCCATCATACGATTGACCTCAAGTTATTTAATCGCTTTTAGATCATATATGGGGGTTTTCCTATAAAAAACTTTGCATTGTTATTTAACCATGCAGGACAGAACCTCAGTTTTGTGTATTTGGGACTTGTAGGGACCTTAACGGAGTCAAACAGACCTGGAACTTTTACTGAAGGAGTTTTTCATCGGAAGGAGAACTGGCACAAAGGAGAGGCAGTTAGGTCGCGCAAGGGCCAAGATAGGGCCCACCACACGCCCCAGCTTTCTGGCTGCATGGTGGGGGCCACATTCGCCCTAGAGTGTCGCCTCCTCGCCTCCTTTTTATGAGACCTCCGTATCGGGGAAAAATATATGCCCTAATTTTTACATAATTTTATAAGACGGCGGTGGAGGCGAAAGTCCTCTTCTTCTCTAGAAGAGGGTAGATTCTGCTGGTCCGAGGCTGCAATCGAGGGGAATTTGACACCGTCATCGTCACCGGCACTCCCTTGGCATGGGGATAGGTGCTATCTTCATCATCTATAGCAGAATTAGGTTGGTAATTCTATTTTATCCTCTGTTCTTCTTGGTTGGACAAACCCAACCGGCGATTTCTGATAAGTCTTTCTACTTGGAGCAAGAAGCGAAACCAAAATGAGGCTTTCTTTATTCTCATTTATGGATAACCAATTCATTTTATTAGGTGTAGGCTCCAGAATCATTGTTTTAGTTGCCATTGTTGCCACTTGGAAAGCGAGGCAAGTTTTTGGTCCTAGAGACCAAATCCACTCCCGGACAATGGATATTGATATACTAAAACAAAAAGTAGAATCTGCACTACGAAGACTTTTGGAACAAACTCCAGACAATGCTAGGAGGGACTCTCACTCTAGGATATAATTAACAATATGGTTTTTCCTGGGGTCTCTATAGACAAGCAGATATGACATATAATAATATCTATCTTGATTTGGTCGTTCTTGGCCCCACTAGTGCCCACTTTTTCACCATCATCATCATCATCATCCCTTCCGAGATCAACGTCATCCCCCTCACAGTTTGTGTAGATCGAAACCCTAGATCGTCTTTGTTGAACATTGTGCATGCTTATACTTCGAGATTATTTTGTGGTGAAGTTATATTTTCAAACTGTGTTGAATTCATCATGCCACCGGTCATGATCATGTTTCATTTTTGTGAGTAGTTCTCTATGTTTATGAGGATTTAAGATGACTTAACTATGGTTTCTATGTAATATGCATTGAGTAAGAGGTCAAGTTTTATGCTTTGATATGGTTCTATGATAGTATGCGAATGTCGACTATGTATTACTTTATCTTTATGGGCTCATAGGGCTGCACCTTAGAGCAAGGATATAATGATAAACCGTGAGAGACAGAAACATGGTTTTGATCCATAGACTTGTGATAAGAGGTGCTTGATTGGGGACCTTAGAGTCTAAGGTAGTGGTTGAAATTTTTAGTCTTAATATTTCTCTTGCTATTCATCATTAGGTGATCTTGAGATCAATCATTAGGGTTGTTTTTGCTCTTTTAAGAAGCAACACCTATTTTGGCTCCTTCCAATGAGACTAGAACTTGACAATTTATTCATCATATTGTCTTAGAAACTTGTTTGATAAGTTAATCTGTGCTGCTCTTGGGAACGTTTGTTTCTTATATGTGCACTCAGCTTGTCCTCTTGTGCATAGAGAAGTGGGCTTTCTCTGAAAAGAGCGGCTACTTGTTATCTTATTAGTTGCTTGTACTTAAATGTTTGCACTTTTGCAGTTTATAACCAAAAATAAAAACACTTTGCATCTACTATTTTTATTGTGCCAACTTGTGAACCAATTTCTTTAGCTCTTCGTGGGTTCGACAACCTTTTTTTATTGAAAGGTATTATAATTTAACCCCCTACACTTGGTTGTTAGCACACCACCAAGGATATGAAATTTCTTTTATGCCGCCACATTCATCACGGTGGGGGCGGAAAATAAAATTCCATTTTGGGAGGCCCTGTGGCTTGAGGGGAAGAAGCCGGATGACATTGCCCTGCTTATTCTCGGTATCAAAACAAAGAAATGGATCATCAAGGTAGCCATGGACAATAACGCTTGGATTGAGAAGATCAAGATGAACGAGTTTTGTCCTTTGATTATGCCACTCAATACATGGACCTTTGGATGCTACTTGCTGACATTCAACTTCAAATCAGGATGGAAGATGATATTCAATGGAAGTTCTCCACAAATGGACAATACTTGGCAGCATCAGCTTACAAAGCGTAATTTTTTGGAGCCACACGTACTAATATGAAGGTAGCCCCCCCCCCCCCCCCCCGCACCACCACCATCACCAAGATAAAACTGTTCGCTTGGCGGAATTCAAAATAGGCATTGGATGGCGGATCGGTTAGGAAAGCATGGACACGCAAATTTTGGCATGCGCCCCTACCCTATGCAAAGGGTCCCAGTAACTATCAACCATCTCCTAGTCAATTGTCGTTATACCATTCACATTTGAGGGGAAATCAAGGAGTGGCTTGTCTTCATGCACTCGACTTCCAACAATGGACAAACATTTCCATTGAGAGGTGTTGGTACGAGCTGTCTGATGTCTCAACCCCGAACAACGAAGCTTTGGCATCTTTCACTGTGCTCAGTTCTTGGGAAATTTGGAATGAGTATAAAGCAAAAATCTTCTAAAACAAGCATTGCCCCGACTAGATTGTCCTCAATAAAATTAAGAGAGAAGCCCGCTTGTGGATGACCACATGTGTGGCGCGGTTGAGTGATATAATGTTGGGAGGCCTGTCGTAAAGTGTTTATTAGTTTTCTCTCAAACTCCTCTCTTAATTAAATGATTGGGGCAAAAAAATTACCTCCATTTTAAAGATAAAATAAAAAAACTTTATTTAAGCTTGCGAGTTTTCTTGTGATTTTTGTACTGAAAGAGTTTGTGTCCGGTGGTGCGCTGAAGGACAGCAAGATAGAGGGGCGCAGTTTCTGCGTCTGAACCGGCAGCGGGCGTGGCGAGAACTCCGCCGGCGTGATTTGGCCGGTAGCAGAGCAAAAGCGGCCGGTAGACCAGCGAGCGACGGATCAACGCGGGCGAGGGCCCAAGTCTTGCTCTGCCGGTGGGTGGGCACGCAACGGGCAAACTCCGATGAGGAAGAAACAAGCGCGGAGCCGGGCGAGACGACGACATGGCGCTGAGACTTGAGAGCCCCAGCCAGCCAGCCATGTCGACGGCGGGCCAGCGGAATATGAGCCAGCCGCCTTTAACGGTTTCCGAGGCGGCGGCAAAGAAAGCGCGACCTCCCCTTTAAGGACCAATCACGTGCAGTGAGCCTTGTAGTACTACGTGCGTGGCCGTCCATGTCAAAGCTCCTCCTCTCGGGACTCCAAGGTTGGACGACGAGGAATTCCTTCCGCACGATCCAAAAGAGCCAAACCTGTAGGGACTAGGGACCCTCGCGTTTGACACAAAGCGATGATGCTGTTCTAGCGTGCCGCGCCATACGCAAATCACATCCAGAATTAGAATCAGCTTTGAGAATGCCACTTGGGAGATGGCAACAAACTCGTGCTTTGTATGCGTGACACACGTCGAGAACAATGGTCAATTTTAAGGACAAGAACGATTGGGATCATGCGACAAGGATAATCGTAAGAGTGGATCATGGGACACAGATAATTTGTAAGAGGAAATTATGACATGAACTGCGTGTTATCCACCACCCCCGACCCCCACCCCAAATGAACAGAAAGAAATAGCAACAACTTAGTACAATACTAGTACACGAAGATTGATTTATGGCTACGACCGGTCCCCTTCAGCTGCAGTGCGCGCGGAACCTGCCATTGGCTCTGGCACTGGCAGGATCGCTGGGGTTTAGTACAGGCGGAGCACGCTCCGGGCGAACGACTGCGACGTCAGCTGCCGCCCGGCCTTGCCCGGCACGCCGCCTCCGACTCCGCCTCGCCGCGCGCCTGCGCCGCCGGTCCCGCTCCGCATCGGCGTCAGGTAGAACCGCAGCATGCCGTTGTCCACGCTGCCGCGCCCCGGCGAGTGCCGCGCGCTGCGGTTCCGCTCCAGCGCGTGTGGCGGCGGCGGCGGCGGCAGCTCCTCGCCCCGCCGCCGCACGTTCCCGTGCACGTCCACGTAGCTGCGCCTCGAGCTGCCCAGCCCGCCGCTGTTGCTGCTGAACGAGCTGCGCGCGCTCAGGTTGCTGTTGCACCGCTGCATGTTGCCGCTGTTCCCGGCGCCGCCGCCGCCGCGGACGCGGAAGTCCGGCCACGGCTCCGAGAACGAGCGGTCGGCGATGTCGGACGGGCCCCCCGTCCTGCGCCCCGCGGCTCGACGGTGGATGAACCCCCACAGGCTCCACGCCTTGCGCCACCGCGGCGGCTTCTTGCACTGCCCGCCGGACATCGCGGCCTCCAGGCTCGCGGAGATGTCCTCCACGAGCGAGTTGGAGCTGAAGCCGCGGTCCAGCAGGTCCTCGGCGTGGTGGAAGTGGTAGAACTCCGGGCCACCGCCGCCGCCGCCGATGGGCGACTCGTTGCCGTTCGTTGCCGCGGTGGCGGGCGCTGGCTTCGGCGGCTCGGGGACTTCGAACGACGGCCTGCGGACGGAGCTCGTGCGTTCCAGGCTCCGGCGCCGGCGGCTGGAAGAATCCAAGTAGTAGTCTCTTGTCTGGAACGATCCACCTGGAGGCTCAGGGTCAGCGTCGTCTTCCACGGGGATTTGACCGTCCGAGCGCTCCACGACGGGGCCCGGAGCGTCTTCCATGACAGACAGGATGGGCGGGAGACGGGTCAGCGGCGGAGGCGCGCGGCCGAGGCCAATGCCGGCGCCCGCACCGAACAGGTACCCGTCCCAGGACGCGCGCGGCTCGTCCCAGGAGAAGCCCGCGTCGTCGATGGACATGCGGCCGGCGTCGAGGGAGAAGCGCGGGTCGGTGTCGCACGAGCGCCGGCCCAACGCGTGCTCCGAGCCGGCCTCCCCGCGCAGGCGCCGGCGCCTGAGGAACGACGGCTTGGAGGGCTTCTCCGGCGGCGGCATTGCGGCGGCCGCGGCCTTGCTCACGGCGGCGTCCTTCTTGATCTTCTGCTTGCGCCGCCACTTCTGCCACTTCTTGCTGAACACGGAGGCGGCCACCCAGAAGCTCCCGGCGATCTCTTTCAGGTCTTTCGGCGGCGGCTTCACGGGCTCCGACGACTCGAGATCCATATGCTCCTTCATGGCCTTGACATTGCGGGCCGCATTGGGCTCGGTTTCGATGATCTCGCCGGAGGTGTCCACCCGAAGGGCGGGCTCCTCCACCACCGGCATTATCTCGTCCTCGTACTCCATCACCACGGGTATGTCCTCCTCCGAGAAATCCTCCAGGACGCGCGGTGGTTGCTGGGGCGGGAGAGGAACGGCGGTGTTGAGCGCCACGGCAGCGGCGGCGGAAGACGAGACCGGGAAGGAGCCGAACGCCGTGCCGTCGCGGACGCGGTCACGGTCGTCCTGGTGGAAAAGCGCCCAGAGCGTAGCGCGCCCGCGCACGTCGCACGAGTGTCTCTGCGGCTCGTCCCCCCTGGCAGCCGCCGCCGCAGCAGCGGCGGCGGCGGAGAGCACGTCCCCGCCGCGGCCGCAAGAGAAGGACTTGCATCGACGGAGGTCCGGCGGCTCGGCCGCGCCAGCGGCAGAGGAGCCCCCTGCGGCGAACGGCCTGGCGAATAGGGACCTGATGGCCGAGGTGGACTTGCGCCCGGGCGCGGAGGCGGCGGCCGCGGACGCCTCGAGCCCGGCGAGGCGCTCGCGGAGGCAGGCGGCGCAGAAGCCGGTGAAGGCCTCGTCGGGGTGCAGGTCGCAGCTCGTGACGTTGGAGCGGCGCGCGGGCGGCGCCGGCGGGTCCATGTGCAGCGACATTGCCGTGCCGTCCCCTCCCCCCACCACACCGCACGTCGACGACGTCACCTGCTCACAGTGCTCCTACTGCTCGCTCTGCTTCTGGTTGGGAGTGAGTGAAGTTGCTGCTGCCGGCGGGCATGGCTGGTTTTAGAAGGCGCGTGAGAGGGCGTGGAGAGAGGAAAGCGAAAGTTAAAGGCGAATCACGGGCCCCGGCGAGCTCCCATTCTCTCTCATGGCTGTGTGTGTCCCTCTCTCTCTATAGTTCCTTTTGCTTTGCAGCTCTGTGCCTCTCTTGGGGTTCGAGGTTTGCTTGTTGCTTTGTGTTCTTTCTCTGTAGCGTCTCTCTCACATTCTGCGACCGATCCGTGGCCGTCCCCATGGGGATTTGCCTGATCCAAAGGTGATTATTTCCGAATAACCTGCACGCGTGTGGTAAAAAAAACGTCACCTTGCAAAGGAGAACACGCACGGAGCAACGGCCGGCCACCGACGGCGCCGTGCGCTCCCGTAGGAAGGATTGGTTCGGGACGAACATGAGCTTTGCTAGCTTTCGCTCTTTCCTGCACAGCATCCCATCTAGCGATTCCCTCTTTGAAACCATCAATCAGCTTTGTGCAACGCAATGCTTGTAGTTATAGTTCCAAGAAATGCTCACGGTAAAGATTTCTGAATACTCTTAAAAAAATGGATTTCAAATACAACACAACTGTTACTTTCTTAAAGGCATCGTTCTTAGAGAACTTTTTTTGCAGTTGGGGTGTGGCATTTGGTAGTTTCTGCCGCTTTGCTGATTAGTACGGCGTTTTTCCTCTTTTTTTTGATTATTATGTGCATCTTTGATGTCTCGACTAGCTCTTAACATCATATTGTTGCAAAGACTGGGTGTAATTGATATCTTTTTAATATTAATATATTTCCTTTATCAAAAAAAATTATTGCTATGCATAATAATGGCGTTGCTTCGTGGCAACGGCAACGAACCTCAAGCTATTTATCTTATGCGGCTCACCTACGAGTCTCGTGTCACCATTTTCTCCATGTTTGAGCTCTCCGATCGGTGGTGACGGCGGCAATGCTTCTTCCTCTGGTCAATAGTGACCGGCGGGGGAAAGGATTCTTCCTCCTCTTCTCCGAGTTAGTACCTTTGCAACCTCTCGCTTGTCACATAGTTGTAAGTAACATCAAACAACCATAGCTCATGTAGCTTAGATTTATGAGAATGTGCTATATCGGCATGGTTGTGTGATAGGGTTTCCATGCATTCCTTGATGATGATGTGTGAGGATGTGGTAGTTGGCTTGGTAAATTCACAGATCTTGCATGTTGATTACATTAATTTTATATATTTGTTGTGTCAAAGACAACCAATCCTCAAGACTCTCAGAGCATGGCCAAGGATGATGGTAGATGCATCAACGAAGTTTTCCCAAATAAATTACTAATTCAAACCTCTCAATACCACAGTAGCTTGAAGGACGGTCGAGACCGAGCAACCATACATGGTCGCCAGGAGAAGCATTGTCTTAGACATGGACAAAGAGGAGAACATCAATTTTAAAATAAATTGCGAAATCCAGGACTCAAACTTGTAACTATGGGCTCCGATACCATGAAAGCATATGAATATGGCGTAATGTGGTAGTGGTTGTATTGAGCATCATGGGCGAGTATATATAGGGTACAAGAATTGTAGGCTAAAAGGCTCTACTAGAGATAAAAAGAGGTGAACTATAAATCCTAAACTACCACATAAATGTACACCAAATATATCTGTAACACGGGATCCCAAAAGGGTATTAGGGGCTATTGGGGTTGTCGTCGGAGATGCTCTCTCGCAACGAGGAGCGGAATGAAAAATGGTCAGATCGATGTGAGATACTCGGACCCGAGGATGAGTGTAGATGATGCAGACCAGCGAAGCGGATGGAGACCACTCTCACGCAAGGGTGTTGGGTAGGTCAATAAATGTTTAATTCAGTGGAAGATGGAACTAAGAGGGAAATCCCTAAAAAAATTCTAACATGGAAAGGTATGAAAGACCTAGTTACTGCATTCATTCCAATGGCCGGTTAAAAACTACAAAGAGGTCCAAGCATAAACACAATTTGCTATTAGGTCCTACAAGATTACATAAAGGACCATGAAATGTAAAGAAGAAAGGCCATTGACTCCTTCTCCACCGCGTCGATATTATCCTCTCAACATTGGCCAACATCGTCATCTCTGAGGACGCACCACTTGGGACGAGGGCGTCCTAAAGTGCCATGATGGAGCACATTAATGGCCTTCACTACGGCATGTCGCCTAGAGGTTGAAGAACTGCCAACCTCTAGTGGTCTAGGAGGGTCGCCCTTCGGCCAAGTAAAGCAGGGCAAGAGAGCTCTGATCATTGTAGGTTCCCTACCGAGGATCTCGTAGGAACTCCTGCAGCGATATCTCCCAACAACGCAGATCGTCTCCAGCCAACTCTGAGGGAAGAGGAGCCGGGGACAACAATGGAGCTCTCAAGAAAGGGAGGAGAGAGGACGTTGAGGGGGAAGGGTAAATAAGTCGAGATGGTCCATCTGGAAATCCCTGATAGAAAGAGTGTGTTAGAGAATGGTGACATCATTTGTTGATATATTCTACACCATAGCACTAGCGGTGCCCCAACCAATACACGTGTGGGTTAGTTTGATTGCACTCTAAGGACTAATACGTAGAAAGCCACTCCATTCTAGAATTTTATATTAGTGAAAACTAATCTAGAAAAATCTTATTCGATGGACTTTTGATAAATATGGATATATATACATTGGGCGATATGCTGGAGAGCTACACTCTATATTACATACTAGCAAAATTTATTATGTGTGAAAGCGATCTTGCTTTTTTTATGCATTGGTGAGATTAAGAACTAGTTCAGTTCAACACAAATTTTAAATACCTAATTATATAGAATAACATAATTTGCGATACAGAATAGAACTTCAGTTTAAGATTTTGTATTACTAAATGTTTGAGTGGTATAATAAGTCAAATTATAATATGGTAGATGCAGTTGTGGCTAAATTTGTTGTATACTACAAACAAACTGTAGCTAATACTGAGTTAAGATTTGAATTTAATAAATTGTGAAAGAAGTAGAAGCATTTAGTATAAAATTATGTACCTGAACATATGGCTCCTATTGCAGCTTAAATAAGTACATTATGATGTAGTGAAATATCATAGTTCGCCACATAACAATGTTTCTAAAAATTAGTTGTAGTTTTATTTGTTACGCAATTATAATACATCCATAAAGTCCATACAATGACATATAGCTTTCTCCACCATGGATGTACTTGGTCTCAGAACATGTTTGAGCTATGTAGATACTTGATTTAAAGGATGGCAATGCATGATTTGTACTGCAAAATTATGCATCCAGATAGTGGTCAAAGCAATTTGAAATCCTAAGCATCTCTTCAAAAAAATTGTTGACAGAACTTTTACAACGTGGATCAAAGCCCCCACGACCTGGGCGAAGTGTGTGACCATATAACATTCGAGCAATTAAACAATCCATACCCTACTATGCTCATCTGAATATAGTGCAAAGAAACAACGTGTGTTGCACATGTTATGGGTAGGGTTCCTCTGAATATAGCTTTTTAGAAGGAACATAACTGGAACCTTAAAGTCAAGATATTTAAGTTTAGTTTGACGTTTAATTGATATTTATTTTTCTGAGAAGAATGATAAATTTTTTGTTGGGATTAACCTCCTCGGGGAACTTTTTAGTGAAATCAATGTATTTAGATCTAATTAATGTACAAAGTAGGTTCCATCATAAGTACACACTAAAATTGAACGTGCCACTGGAAATTAGAATATTAATGTGTGCTTGATTCATCATAAAGTTATCTAACAAATGATAATATATCAAAGGGAAACTGACAAGGGAGTAAAAAGTGTTGTTTCACTAATGAAAATGAAACTATTCTTATTTGTTTATAGATTGTCCCTCTCTGAAAATCATTTGGTGCTTTGTTTTGACCAAACTTTTTGGGAAATCTATAATTGCATAGATAAATCTAATAAAGCTCAGATTTGAGTCAATATTTCTGCTTTATTATGGGCTATTTAGAGTGCAAGAAGATACAAAAAAGAAAACCCATTTTATGCAGGCTATTCTTTTGGCAACAACTTGATCCGCATATGGTCTTTTATCTAGCCGATGGACATGTATATCAGGTGCAATTAGGGGCTGTTTGGAAATGGTTGCATTGGATTTATTCAACCTCAGCGTCTAGGGTTTGATAATAGAAGATCGTGTTGATGTTGTTTACCTTCATGCTTCTGCCTTTGTTTGGAAGGTTTATACATGTCACGGACCTCTACTATCATTGATCTGTGGTATGATGTAATAAACTCTCCATTAATAATTTAATAAAGGCTATATGCATCATGTAGGACGACATTTTTCCGCTTTTTTCAAAAAATACTCTACTAATCCTAATTATGGGCATTTTTATAAATGTAACTGTCCATTATATTAAAATGTTGGCATTATCAAATAAAAAACTAGGGCGTAACTGGTAGCCTATAAACCCTGGACCAGGTCAAGGGGATCTAAAACCGGGCTGATTGGTTTCTCGGGCGACCTTCGACTTGCGTCCCACATGCTACTCAAAGTAGTCTCGAGCCAGGCCCGCTGGTAGGGATGTCATCGGATCGGGCATTAGATTTTGTTATCACCATATCCTATATCATTTTTTTTCAATGGATTTAGAGCGAATCGGATAATGGCCTGTTGCGGATTCAAATACGGATATACAAGCCCACGGGTTCGGAAAAGAAATGGGGCAGAATCAGGGCGGAAACCAAATTAATCAAATATATACATGCATAAGTTGGTCGGCAAACCATACAAATGAAAAAATTGATAAAAATATTTTATCAAAACACACATAACATAAGTAATGTAACCCGATATAACAATGAATATAACATGACCATTTAAACAAAGTGGGTTCAAATGGATGCAATAATGCAATCACAAGGGTTAGGATAACACCAATGCATATCATAACAAGTTTGGACTCCATATTCAATCGCGTGACTATGTAAGTGAGCTATTATGTAACGAATGAACTCGAGACTCACTAGCTACTAAATATTCTCCATCGGGTCCAATGTTTTGGATGAAAATCATCAGATAATCCTAAGTAATTTATGGATATGGATATGACTATTAGAGAGCAGTGCTAAGGACACCCAACAATATGACCTATGATTAATCAAATTTACGCGTGGCCGGATGAGGGGCGCCGAGTGGGCCATCGTCGGGACGTCCACATTGCAAATGGGCTTTTTTGAATAAGTTGCAAATGGGCTTTTATAAAACCTGTATCCCCAACCAAGGGAAACAATTTTCCTCAAACCTCCATTTCTGATAAATGCACATCACAATCGGCTATTAACAAATCTCTATTTTGTGATTGTTAGCCCAAAAGGCCCAATATTTTCCCTTATAAAATACCCCACACTCTGGGTCTCTCCCAACCCTTGCCGCACACTCTATCTCGTATCTCAGCTCCACACGCTTTTGATGGCGAACTCCTTTAGCATTGGTGAGATGCAGGACACCACATCCTTCTTCAATAACCGCGGCACATGCCGGTCCCTCGAGTTGTCCTTGTCGTTGGCTGCCACAATCTCTTATTAGTCCTCCTCCTCAGACAAAGACGAATCATACCTGCATGTAGGGTGCCTCCTGTCTCGTGCCACATACAAGCGTGAGCGCATCAACATTGTCAACTGAGCGACAATAATGCATAGGGATGTTTATATCTCCGCCGTCGATCATCATATGGAACTCACAAAAGAGTCATTGTTCTATATGCAGCTCAAGGCCAGCATATCATGGTCTCTGCTCCCCGGTGTGCTGTAGCCAAAGGGAAAGCAGCAGTGATGGCCGAAGAGGAGCAGGAGGAAGATGATTAGAACGAAGAGGAGAAATGGGAAGAGGAGTAGGAGGATGAGGACAGGACGAAGAGGAGTGGGAGGAAGAGGAGTAGGACTCAGGGGTCCTCTGACGCCACCTCTGGCGTTGGGTCCTCTGCCGGCGGTGGTAAGCGACCCCACTTTAGCTAAGGTAAAATTAATCCATATTTACATTTTTGTTTCGTACAAATATACTCAGTCTAGCTCTCAGATCTTGCTATGTTTAGTATAGATCTGTTTACTATAGATTTTGCTCTATTTAGTTCTCAAATTTTTCTTTGTTTATTGTAAGTCCTTATTGCCAGTCGGGTGACAAGTTTGGTGGTGGTGAGGTTTCGACCTCGCAGCATCGGATCGTTCGAGGGTTGTGGATGGGTTTTTTCAAGATAAATCCTTGTCGGCTTGATCAACACTGACACGGTGCCGCCTTCGGGTGGCACCATGCCTTTCTGAAGGGCGTCGTGCCTACCTTATGTCCACTTTCCTCAGTGTGCCGGGGGAAACCCTAAGACCATATGGTCCGAGCAGCAATGTATCGCTTTCTTTCTTGAAGGTGTTACTTTGGTACTTGATGATTCGGTGCTTGGAGCGAGGAGGTACATTTTTGGAGGGCACAGTGGTTGCGGGTCGCCGTCGTTTAGTTGATCCGCCTTTGCCTCCATTTTGTTTTTCTTTTGGGCATGTTTTTGTTGTTGCCCCTGCATTTTATTTTGTTTCAAGACTCTCTGATTGTATTGTGTGGTTGCTTTATTAATATAGCAAGACGAAAGCCTATTTCGAGAAAGTCCTTATTGCCAATTAACAATGTATTAGGATAGTTTAGTTCTTAGATTATGTTCTGTTTATTGAATTTTTTGAAGCATTATAACTGATTAAAATTCTCTTCATTCATAAGGGTGAGCTGGAAACCTTGTGACGATTCAATATCCATGAAGACATACAAGCGTAGCTCTCTCCATGGACGAAAGATGGTGTCATTGGGAGAAGGACTTTTGTGCAATCGGGCAAGGAGGAAGACATCGAATCTAAGAGCCGGCGTCCATGGGATACACTTATATGCTAAGCTGGTGTCGCTGGGAGAAGGACTTTTGCGCACTTGGGCAAGGCGCAAGACGACATTGGAGCTGACGTCCTTGGGATACACTTTAGAGCATCTCCACTCGCCCCTCCCCCCCTGACGAGGGTTAAACTCGACAAATGTCCTAGATAAAGGACTTAGGATCGGGGAGACAGGGCGTCGGATGAACTCGAAGTTAAACTCAGTCAAACAAGGTGGCTATGAAAGTAAACGTGGGTGTAGAACCTGGCTTGCTTTCAATCTGTCTCCCACCGTCCCCTCCTGGCCCCTTTATATAGGTGGCCAGGTCTTAAGGATCGGGTGGGATCCGATACAGATTACAATATCGACATACGACATGAACTCGTATTTCGACTAGTATTACAATTGGGCCTAGCTTAACGGGCCTCAGGGGTACTCAACTAACGGGCTCTATTATCTATACCCTTGTCAGTAGCCCCCGAGATTCTACCAAAATTGCAGATTCGGGTTGAATCTCAGATCTTCAATTCTTCGACTTGATCAATTCTTTGACTTCTTCGTATCTTTAAATCTTCGACTTGGTCTCTTGACTTATCTTTTTCTATAGTATCTCGCAAGGGGCTTTGATGAACAAGCCTGACAACTCTGACGGATCAAGAGGTCAGTTAACTGCCGGAATAGACACTTGCCACCTACTTCAAATTCAATCCCCTTGGACTAGAATTCGGGAAACCGGTCAAACCCACTCTTTTGCCGCATTTAGGACTTACAAAGAATGAATCCCAGTGGTTCTCAGGGTACCCGGTGCGTCCACCAGGATTTTTCTTCGCATTGTAGACACGGATACATACCAGCAGAGCGCATCCATGTGCGTATACCGGGCCACACAGGACGGATCCTGGGGTCTTACCTTCGTGATATATTTCAACCACGGCATTCGAATTTTGTCGCGATGACACAACTCGAGAATCATATGTCGCAGCCTTGTTTGACTGATCCAGCGCACAAAATGTTCGGGTTATATAACCATGACTTAAAAAACTCACTCCCGATGGTAGTAATGATATTCATCATTTCTTTCTTCGCCTTCCTTGCTCCAGTACTCATGAATAAACATCATCGGGTGCGCGACCAGCGCTCCCAATGGTAGTAGCCCCCGAGGCTATAGTCAAAAAAATTCTCTCTCTTTTTTCGAGTATAGGCTCAAGTATATTGTACCCACCTGTAACCTTTAATTTAGAATTTTTTTAATGATAATATCGTCGGGTGCGCGCTCAGCGCTCCCGATGGTAGTAGTCCCCAAGGCTATAGTCGAATATTTTCGGGTATAGACTCCAATACTAACCCCTTTACTGACTTTTGTCGTATACCCTTCGCAAACTATTATACCCAATATTCGTTGAGTATACACATCTGCCTTGTTATCCTTATAGCTACTTTATGACGTCAGTAGCGAAATCTCATTATACGTCATTTTGACTGAGCGCTTACCGTTTCATGGGTAGCGCGGTAATTTTATATTTCCCCCGCCCGTTAGTGGGCTGCCGCTTCCTCTCCTTACGCCCCGTCTCAGCCCACGTTCCTTCAATGTGAAGGTATATAAGGGGAGAGTGGGGAATCGTACTGTTTACCAGCTCATAGCTTCCGCCGCCGCCGCCATTGCTGCAATCTTTGCGCACTTCCGACCTTCTGCATAGCCCTCGTGCGCAATTTGTGGATACGTGTGAAGCATTTGGCGGAGAAAAACAAGATGGTCAAGGGGAAGGCTGTGAATGCCGCTACGAGCTGGGTACCTTCCGCTTTCACGCAGAAGGATCTAGACAAGGCCAAGGCAGACAGGCTCATCTCCAATAGTGACTCAGTCATCTTCCCCAGCACCGAGCGGATCCCCAAGCCCCAAAGCGGCTTCCGGGTGATGTTTCTTGCTTTTCTTCCTCGCGGTCTTTCTCTTCCTGCCCACGAGTTCCTTTGTGGGCTTCTTTATGTGTATGGTGTGCAGCTTCATCAGCTCACACCAAATTCTCTTCTTCATATTGCCTGCTTTATAACTCTTTGCAAGTCATTTTTGGGGATCGAACCCCATTTTACTCTCAGGAGGTCCCTCTTTCGGCTTCGCCCCAGCGTCTCCTTATCGAAAAAACCTGAGCTGGGCGGAGCTGTCATCTTTGTTCGTGCTGAGTCTCAATACCTGGACTTTTCCATGGCTGTATCAGTACAAGGTTGGAGGACTAAATGGTTTTACATCAAAGACCGTAAGGTCTCTTCCACCGATGAGTACGGCCTTTCCCCCTTTGATGCCTCTCAGGAGTTGAAGAAATTGTCATCATGGGATTCGCCTCCTTCAGATGTTGAGATGGAGGAAATTGCACCACTCCTGACCCGCATTCAAGTTCTGAAAGGAGGTAGAGGAGGCGCTCTATCGGGTACCCAACTCATGGCGTTCTTCGTACAACGTCGAGTTCAACCCCTGCAACACCGTCTTTCCAAGTTGTGGGCCTTTTCTGGTTTGGGAGATTCTTCTCGAGTATGCAAAGATCTGATGGAGAAAAAAGATGTCGACAGGCGGGTCAGAGCTCTTACAACTCTTACTAGGGATCACGAGATTGCAGAATTGGCCGCTAATCATTTTGACTCCGAGCATCCCTTGCCTGCGGTATGTTCTCTTTGTATATCAACTTTTGCCTTTTCACTTTCTTGCTATTGTTAGTTTGCTTGTCTTGATAGTTTTATTGACTTATTTATGTACAGACCCATAAATTCCTTGTTTCACGTCCGCCTCTTCCCGAGGAAGGACCTATTCCGGTGGATCTAGTTGCTGCTTCATCCGAAGCCCCCGAGGCTGAGGAGATTCAGGACGGAGATGATGCCGAAGAATCACAAGAAGAGACCAGTTCGACGACGTCGCCTCCTCCTGCGCTTTCTGAAGATCTTGGCGTGGATAAGAAGAGGAAGCGCTTCGAGGAGCTTGCTTCTTTGAGTACCTCTGCTCAGAGAATTGTGGCCGAAGAAGCCCCTGGTCTAGAAGGGGGAGTAGAACTTTTTGACCTCTTGGACTCGTAAGTATTTTGCCAACTCTATGCTTTCTTTTTTACTTGCTTTCCTCCTTTCGAGTTGTGTAAAATCTCTTTCCTTTGGCTTTCTTTGCAGTGATGACGAGGACCCGAAAAGGGATGCTGCCATTGCTCCTTCTGCCGGAAATACAAATCCTGATGGATCCCCCTGCGCAGGAAGTGGAGCCTGCCACGAAGTCCCCAAAGGCTCCCCGAACTTATGTCAAAAAAGTTTCTGTGGCTCGAGGCGCCAAGGTTCGAAGAAGTCGAAGGAAACCGACATTTCCCTTGAACCCCATGATTCCAGGAGCTCCCCTGATGATGTGCGTGGTGGTTTTTTTATGGGTTCGTAGCATAGAAAACAAAAAATTTCCTACGCATGAACACAAAACTAGCCAAGAACATCTACGAGATGGTAGCAACAGAGACTAACCCTCGAAGACCGGTAGCGGGGATTACGTTCCCGCACAAACGTTGCCGATGGAGAGTCGAGGAAGACGCACGTAGTCGACGTAGTCGTTCACTTGACGTAGTCGACGTAGTGGTTCACTTGACGATCACGAGATCGTGTACACGGCGCCACAACTGGCGGCGCCCCCGTACTCGGTCACACGTACGGCTTGTCGTCGTCTCCTCCACGCCCTCGGTCCAGCGGGGCAGCGGAAGAAGGGATCCACCAGACACTCCAACACTCACTTCTCCAAGTGTGTGAAACTCGAACTAACAATCCGACAGAGCTTCGCTAAGCCAAGACGGATTTGGGGCAGCAACTTTGCGGGAGAGGGGAAGGATCAAGCAAACATGAACATGGAGGAGAGGGGGGGCCTTTTATAGGAGAGGATGGGCAGCCCAAGGGGTGGCCGGCCAAGGAGAGCCTGTCCTCCTCTTCATGGTCCTCTTCATTGTGGTAACCCCCTCTTCATGGTGGTAACCCCCTCATCAACATGAGGTAACCCCCCATTTAATTTTGCATGACATTCATGCTAATTAAATTCATACTAATTGATTTAATAAAAAAAATTATTTCTTTAATATTTGTTAATTCAATCAATTAACAAAACATTATCAAATACCCCCTTGAGTTATTTCGATATACCGAAACAGTTTCGGTGCTTTTCTGAAACAACCCTCATGTTATCCTGTAATTCGATCGGAGTATCGTATCCACTCAAAAACGATGGCGAACCTTAAGTGTGTCACCCTACAGTTCATGAATAACGTGGACATGATCGAGACTCCTCTCCGATCAATAATCATCAGCGGGATCTGGAAATCCATGATGACTCCCACTTACTCAATGATGAACTAGTGATCGTGTGAACCAATAACGAACATAGTTAATTACTTTTGTCTCGCGATACTATTACTTGTCCGAGATCCGATCATTTGGTATCAACCATACCTAGTTCGATCTCGTTCCCAACAAGTCTCTTTACTTGTTCCGTGATAATGCATTCCCGTGACCTAGTCACATGCTTGCAAGCGATTCCAATGCAATATCACCGAGAAGGGCCCAGAGAATATCTTTCCATCATCTGGATGGACAAATCCCACTCTTGATCCATGAGCCTCAACTAATACTTTCAGAATACCCAAATCAACCTTTATAATCACCCTGTAACGGTGTGACATTTGATATCATCAAAGCACTCTTCCGGCATCAGTGATTAACATGATCTCATGGTCTGAGGATTAGAACTATTTCGTATGAGTTTGATATAGCAATGAACTTGATGACTTGATCGTATTGCTATTCGTACTATGGGTGTGAGTGTTCATCACATCATTCTTCTAATGATATGACCCCGTTATTAACAACATCCAATGTTCATGATCAGGAAACCTTGATCATCAGTTAATCAATGAGCTAGTATGAAAGAGAGGCTTTACTAGGAACCTTTTTTAGTTTATTAATCACACAAGTATTAATGTTTCTGTTTAATACAATTCTAGCATGAGAAATAAACATTTATCATAAACATGGAATATGATAATAACCACTTTATTATTGCCTCTCGGGCATATTCCCTTCATTTTTCTCCTTTTGCCTTTTGTTCCTTGCGTGATCCTTATGCTTACGTTCTTTTTCCCTTTGCAGATCTTGATGAATAAATTTATCACTTTGGGCACTATGTGTCACTTTGTCATACATAATATATATCCTTAGTCCTTCCAAAGCACATAAGGATATCCTTACTATTGTCCAGTGATCATCTTATGACATTTATCACTCTAGTATATACTCATAACATTTAGAGCATAGGACATGTCTGGATATGTACATATCATGGTATACATGATCGATAAAATCATTCATGTGGCTTCACTCATCAAGTGTTAAAAACACCTGAATCTTGTTTCAACCTCTTCCATGCGACAAGAACTTTTCTTGTCGTTTCCATATTGAACTTCATTCAATATTTCATCTATGTACTTTGGCACAACCATATTGGTACCTCGATCTATCTACATAGACATCGGTACCCAATATTTTGGTTTTGCCTAAGTCTTTCATTGAAATCTAATTTTAATGAAATTCTTAACCTATGTCAATAAAAGATACATCATTTCCAATTAACAATATGTCTTCTACATAATGTACTGAAAATATGTCTCAACGCTCCCACTTAATTTCTTGCAAATGCAAGCATATTCATCGTATCTGGTGAAACTAAACCTTTTAATTATTTCATCACGGTGAATATTCCAACTCCGCGATGCTTACTTCAACCATTGGAGTTTGCATGCCTTTTTTAGCATCCTTTGAATTTACAAGACCCTTTGGACCATGTCATGTACATGTCCTAGGTAACCATTCTATTAGAAGAATATTGTCTTGTTTGTTCAACTAACATATACCAAACTTGGCATATGTAGTGGTTGCTACAGTAATCCGTCCAGACAAAATGTCGCTATGAAAGATCAAATCTTGTCATAGTCAACTCATTGAACATAATCGTAAACTCTTTTGACGATATGTCGACTATTTCATAGATGCAAAAAACATCCATGTCTGTTTATAGATCCAAATACGTTCATTAGGCTTCATGCCTTTTGAGGGTCTTCCAAGTTCAGAAGCTTGGTTTGTTGTGTATGGAACTATCACGGAAGTTTATGGCTTCTAGCCATTTGACGGAGTCAGGGCCCATCATCGCTTCTTTGCATGTAGTTGGTTCATCATTGTCAAACAATAATGATATGTTCTCAAATCTAACTATTTGATTGTTACCCGACTCACACGGTTCAATAGGAACTTAGATCTACGTGACCACAACCTTTGAGGTACGACAGCCATGCGCATTGTGGCCGCCTCCGGGACACTTCCCAGCGCTGCGCTACTCAGCACATATAGCTTAGGTTCAATAACCCAATCAAAGTTCTATTGTCCTCCCACTTAACTTTTTGCAAAAAATTCCTTCTCAAGAAACTTGACGTTTTTCAGCGACAAACACTTTTGTCTTCAGTGTTCTGGAGGAATACCCAACAGTTACTTTGGGATAACCTACAAAGATGTATTTATCCGACTTTGGTTGTAAACATTTTTCATATGCCTAGCATACCAAAATTTTAGAAAAGACAACTCGGGTTTTATCCCATGCCGTAGCTCATATGGTGTCATTTCAACGGATCATGATGGCGCTCTTTTCAGTGTAAAAGCGGTAGTATCTAAAGCTTTATCCTTCAAATATAATGGCAGTTTTATAGATGACACATTTGATCCAACGATGTCAAACAAAGTTTGATTTCATCTCTCGAACACTCCATACTCCTCTGGTGTTTCGGGAAATACAAGTCTATGGAACGATTCCTCAACTTTTAGGTGTTTGCTAAACTTGTAACTCAAATATATTCCTTTATGATCAAATCATAAATTCTTTATTCTCTTGTTACAATGCTTTTCAACTTCATCTAGAAATACTTTGAACATTTTTCAAATATTTCATACTTCTTCCTTATCAAGTAAATATACACATATATCTACTCAAATCCTTGGTTAAAGTAAATAAAGTTCAAAGATCCACCACACTCGGCTACGCATAATGGACAATATACATCAACATGTAGAACGTCCAATAAGTTAGTCGTCCGTTCTTCTTTGGCCTACAAACGGAGTTTTAATCATCTCTAGGAAATTTTCACAAGTGTCAATTGATTCAAAATCAAAATGACTCCAAAATTCCATCAACATGGAGTTTCTTCATGTTTACTTTCCAATATGACTTAAACGGTGGTGTCACTCATAGGTGATCTTCTAATCATTTGTCTTAAGACATTTTTAGCATCAGTGTTATGGATGTGATTTCTCCAACAAGATAAGCGTTCATTCATCTTTTATGAATGCGGTAATAATTTGAACAACCATTGTTCTCATAATACCATAACAAAATAACAATTGTTAAAAAAAATCTTGAAGGCTAGGTTTAATTCCAACGAAACACAATAACACTTTATTTGTTTTCGATGAGAATCATCCGATATTCATTTGCTAGTTAATTAGGCCATTGTAGTTCTTGTATTGCGTTGTTCTGTATGACAGTTCATACCAACCAATTTAGTATCAAATACCCAAGAACCACATTCTTTTAACAAGCAACAAATACACACATAACATGTATATCTTCTATATACCTGAGCTGGACATTTCCAGTCTTTTCTTTTCCGCCAGAATAAATTTCGGATTCTCTTTTAGCAATTCTTTTCCTTTTAGAAGAATCTATCAACATCAATAGTGGCACCATTCACATGGCACATAGTTCAAGGCATGATTAGTCAAACACTAATACCCTTGGACTCACACTTTGAAGTAGATCACCATAATCAAATATTTGGCATTCTTCCAAATTCCATTCTTTAGTAATCTTTTAATGTAGTAAACATTTTACCTACATCTTCTATTCATCCTATCATGACAACTTTCATGATCAAGCTACTATAGCTCATGAGGACGAATTGTGAGTATAATGTTAGTTCCTAAAGCTTTTAGGAGATCTGGACGCCTAGCATCTCCAATCTTCGCAAATTCTCATACAATACGAGAACATGTGTCTTACTAAATTATAATCTATCACATTGCAACCAAACATTGTTTCAGATATCAAAATATCTTCCACATATGATAGTTTATGAAACAATTCTTTCAGTTCCTAGATAACCTTGATATTAAAAACAACTTTTGTATATTAAGGATCATGGAGGCAAGTGTGATACTTAGATCCTAACACTGGAATTGTTACTCTTGATTTAATACTACTTATTAAATTTTATTGAGTAACCAAGGTTTGCTAAAAGTTAGCAATAGGACTTTAAACTTTAGATTGACATTCAAACAATACGATACCAATTCGTAAAGTTAACATCCAGAATTCTATAGTTCTATTATCTCAATTATAGCTAATCGCAAGGTAGTAAACGGATGCCAATGCCTACAACAAACTATGCAAATTCACTTTGATTTAGTTCATGACAAATTGAGTTCTATAATTCAAAATTACTAGGTGAACTCCCACTTAAAAACAATATTCCTCTTAGTTTTTTAAGTGATTACACAAACCAAATTCACTATACCGCAACTGATCATCACGTGCAATGGCATAGTTTCAAAGGCGAACATCACCATGTTCATCATATCAACCATATGACTCATGCTTAACCTTTCGGTTCGTGTTCCGAGGCCATGTATGTACATGCTAGGCTCGCCAAGTAGAACTATAGCACTTAGGTGTGTAAAACTGTCTTACACCCGTCGTATGTGAACATAGAGTCTGTCACACCCGATCATCATGTGGTGTCTCGAAACGATGAACTTTCTTGACGGTGCATGCTATGGAAGAACACATTTTTATCTTGATATTTATGTGAGAGGGATCATCTTATAATGCTACCGCGCGATCAAATCTAAGCAAAATAAGATGCATAAAAGGATAAACATCACATGCATATATAATGTGATATGATATGGTCCTTCACGCATTCGATCTCCATCTTGTGCGTCATGGCATGATCTCCATCATTCCACCGGCGCAGCACCAAGGTCCATGGCGCGCCACCTTGATTGTCTTTGACAAGGGTATAGATAATAGAGCCCATCAGTTGAGTACCCCTGAGGCCCGTTAAGCCAGGCCCAATTATAATATTAGTCGAAATAAGAGTTCTTACCGTATATCGATATTGTAATCTGTATCGGACCCTACCCGATCCTCGAGACCTAGCCACCTATATATAGGGGCCAGGATGGGATGATATAGGCCAGATTGAAAGCAAGCTAGGTTCTACACCCACGTTTACTTTCATAGCCACCTTGTTTGACTGATTTTACCTTCGAGTTCATCCAACGCCCTTTCTCCCCGATCCTAAGTCCTTCATCTAGGACAATTGTCGAGTTAACCCCTCGTCAATTGGCGCCGACCGTGGGGACTCTGGGCGTTGGAATCATGAATTCGACGGCTTTTTTGCTTTTAGCCAATAGCAACCAAGAAGTCAACGAAAGTCAAGAAAAGGAATTGACGTTCGGAAGTCTAAGTTTCTACATTGGACCTTCGGGTTCAACCCGCCTCTCGGATCCGACGAAATCAATTCCGTCAGCGGGCCAAGCAGAGAGGACGACAGCATCGAGATCATCTGTAGGCTCTTCTAGCGAGGTAAACTCGCTAGTCAGCTTAGCAGCAACAGAAAATCTGCTGGGAAAATTAGAGGAACCTGAAGAAATTGAGCAAGAAATCATTGTGGAAGAAACAGCGGACAAATCAAGGGATACCGCCGGCAGAAGTAGCAGCGCCTCCAGGAGCGTGCATCAGTTATGCGTAATCATCACTGAAGTAGCAGAAGAAGATAACAATCACCTCGGCAATAAGGAGGTCGACATGCAAGTCGACAAAATAAGGAGCAATAGCAAGAAAGAGAAGGAGAAAGTACATGTTTTGGCTGGAGAATGGAGAATGATCATGACAGCTGTCAACCACGGGACTGATGTACCCGCAGATTCAAGAAGAGAAGTTTTAATGGGGTACCAATACGCGCTGCACCAGCGTAGGAAAAATCTCAGGCAGGAAAGAGAGATGATTATGAGAAGTCCAGATTACAACAACACACCAAGTGAAGGATATTGGAGTGAATATACCAATTCATCAGAATCCAGCATGGAGAGGCACAGAGACCCAAAGCACAGTAGGAGGACAACAACACGTGTAGTAGAAGAAAGCTATACGAGAAGTACAAGCCCAAACCAACCTGAAGAGGAGGAAGAATTCATACAAGAAACTCCAGAGGCAGCATTGATAGCAGCACAAGCGTACCTACTAATTACACAGCCAAAACCTGGTGACCCACGGGAACAAATGCATCAAGCCGCGATACGGAGCCTCGAGTTAGTAGAAGAGAAGCTAAAAGGAAGTATTCCAGAGAAAAAGTCGACTCACGGAGTGCAAGGGAAAAAGAAGAAGTCAAGTGCAAATTTTCGCGAAATGAAACCAGCGAATACTCAGAAGACGAGAAGCGTCAAAAAAGGAAGGAGGATGCAAGGAACATAATCGCACAAGCAAGGGTACATAACTCGCATTACACATGGAGGGAAGAAAATTACGAGGACGACGAAAAAGAGATGGGCGCGCTATGCTTTACCCGAAGGGTTCGCAAAATGCGGGTACCCAAAGGTTTCAAGTTGCCACATGACCAAGAGAAATATGACGGATCGCAGGAGCCAACCTTATGGTTGTCAGATTACCTGCAAGCAGTATAGATACTAGGAGGAACAAGAGCAACAGCCATGCAAAGCCTGCAGTTACACCTCACCGGCGCAGCACGGTCCTGGTTAAATACCCTACCCAACGATTCCATTGGAAGTTGGGGAGAATTAGAGAGTCAATTCGCAAGAAACTTTCGCTCAACATATAAGCGCCCAACATCGCTAGAAGAAATCAAGTCATGCATGCAGCAGAAAGGCGAAACACTACGTTCTTATATACAACGCTGGAGTGTAATCAAAAATTCAGTAGAAGACGTCTCCGACGAAAGAGCGATAGATGCTTTTTCGAGCGGCCTTCGTCGTACAGATCTAGTGGAAAAGATAGGAAGAGCAAGGCCAAAAACGGTATCAGAGTTAATGGAAACAGCCAACAGATTCGCCGATGGAGAAGACGCGTACAATAACAAAAGGGGTCGATCACCGGAAGTCGACAGAACAAGCAGGCAAAGACAAAGATACCGCAACGACGACAACCACGGAAGGAGAAATCAAATAGCCGCAGGATATGACGAAAGGAACGAAGAAAGCTATGAAAACATTGAGTTTCCTACGAAAGACAGCAGGAGAAAGGAGAAGCCAAGGTACTCAGGTCCTTCGGCAGAAGATATGTTATATGGTCCTTATCGCATCCATTATGCTTACCTAGACGGGAAGAGAGTATCCAACCACCAGATGAAGGATTGCAGAACCTTCCTAAGGTTGCAAAATGCCATGGATTCAAGCCAAGGGGCACGGCAGGGAGGAAAAAACATAAATCAAGGATATCAAATGCAACGACTCACAAAACAGCTGGAGTCAAAAGTATATATATCAGCAATGATCCAACCAGTACCAAAGTCGAAGAAAGAAAGGAAGAGCATATCAAGACATGTCAACCTAGCAATAACATCACCACCAGCTACAACGGAGTATCTAAAGTGGTTCGATCAACCAGTTAGGTTCAGCAGAGCAGACCATCCAAGGAAAGTCCCCAGACCAGGCCACTCGCCAATGGTGCCCAAAGCCCGGATAGGAGGATATGATGTCGGAAGAGTATTCATGGATGCAGGAAGCGGTATAAACCTAATATACGCCAGAACATTGAGAGCAATGTGCATATCATTGGAAAATCTAAAGCCAACAGATTGCTCTTTTCACGGAATAGTACCAGGAGCCGCAAATTATCCTTTGGGCAAAATAGAACTCGACGTCTGTTTCGGCAACAGCAGCAATTATCACAGAGAAAAGCTGGAGTTCGAAGTCATGGACTGGCCCTCACAATATCATGCAATCCTGGGACGCCCAGCATTTGCAAAATTCATGGCAGTACCTCATTATGCATATCTCACACTCAAGATACCAGGACCTAAAGGAACGATCACGGTACAAGCAAGCTTCAAAGTATCCAACACCTGCGACAAAGAATTTAACAGGTTGGCACAAACCTTCGGCATGAAAGCAGAGTACGAAAGACTAAAAGGCGAAACCGACCACAACGTGCTATCCGACGTCGGGCGATCCCTGCCAGATCAGGCTTTCGATGCAACTCAAGACTCGAAGAAAATACAGGTCCATCCGACGGATCCAAACAAGACCACTTCCATAGCGATAAACTTGGACCCCGCATAGGAAAGCGCGCTCGTCGAGTTCCTCCGTGAGCACTGGGAAATCTTTGCCTGGTGTCCCTCAGATATACCAGGTGTTCCCAGGGAACTCGTCGAGAACGCACTAAACGTGGATCCTAAAGCAAAGCCGGTCAAGCAACCACTACGACAATTTGATGAACCCAAGAGGAAAGCAATAGCATCAGAGCTACATAGGCTGGAAAACGCAGGGTTCATCCAAGAAATCAAAACGTCGACTTGGGTATCTAATCCAGTAATAGTCCCCAAGAAGAATACAGACATACAAAGAGTATGTGTCGATTACACATCTCTCAACAAGCACTGTCCAAAGGATCCCTTCTCCCTGCCTCGCATCGACCAAATAATTGACTCAACAGCAGGGTGCGAAAGGCTTTCCTTCCTCGACACATATTCCGGCTACAACCAGATCAAGTTGAAGAAAGAAGATGAGGAAAAAACAGCTTTCATAACACCTTATGGTGTGTTCTGCTAGCAAGTCATGCCTTTCGGCCTAAAAAATGTAGGAGCAACTTATCAGGGGATGATGCAAAAATGCCTTGGAAGTCAAATAGGGCGAAACATCCAAGTTTACATCGATGACGTGGTCATCACCACGAGAAAGGAGGAGTCTCTTATCAGCGACCTGGCGGAAACCTTCGACAACCTGAACAAGTATAAGCTCAAGCTAAACCCGACAAAATGCTCCTTCGGTGTATCAGCAGGGCAACTTTTAGGGTTCCTAGTATCAGCAAGAGGAATAGAGGCAAACCCAGAAAAGATCCAAGCAATATTAACAATGGGAAAGCCAATGAAGCTACACGACATACAAAAACTCGTAGGGCGCGTCGCGGCGCTAAGTCAATTTGTGGCTCGACTAGGAGAGAAAGCACTACCTTTCTACGCGCTCATGAAAAAATCAGATGATAAATTCGAGTGGATGGAAGAAGCGGACGTGGCCTTTACGCAGTTAAAAAAAGTGCTCTCCACGCCTCCGGTGTTGGTCGCACCAAAGGAAAAAGAGCCGATACTATTATACATTGCAGCAACACATCAAGTGGTAAGTACAGTACTAGTAGTCGAAAGAAGTGAAGAAGGAAAAGCTCACGGCGTTCAGAGGCCAGTGTATTTCATCAGTGAAGTACTCTCTCCAACAAAGCAAAGGTACCCGCACTACCAAAAGCTCGCATATAGTGTTTTCACAACAGCCCAGAAACTACGACAATACTTCACGGTGCATCCAATCATAGCGGTCAATGAAGCACCACTCTCCAATATATTGAACAATCCTTCGGCAACAGGACGTGTCTCTTTATGGGGAATTGAATTATCACCCCTGGACATCACGTACGAAAAGCAAAAGGCAATCAAGTCGCAAATTTTGCCAGATTTTACAGCAGAATGGCTAGAGTTACAAAGTACAGGTCCTCCAGATTTATCAAGTGTGTGGACGATGTATTTCGACGGCTCCAAAAGAATCCAAGGCGCAGGAGCAGGCGTAGTCCTGATTTCACCACAAGGCGACAAACTAAAATATGTGTTACGGATGAGTTTTCCCCAAGCTTCCAACAATGAAGCTGAATACGAGGCGTTGCTCCACGGAATGAAAATGGCAAAAGCTTGTGGAGCAACTCGACTTAAAATATTTGGAGACTCGAACCTCGTCGTTCAACAAGTAATGAACAAATGCGACGCCATCAGCGACAACATGACAGCATACAGAAACTTATACTACTATCTCGAAGGAACATTCGATGGATGCGAAGTTTCGCATGTCAGCAGAGCCAGCAATGAGGAAGCTGACAATTTAGCAAACATCGGGTCCCAATGCTTACACGTACCACAAGGAGTCTTCTGGGAGGAAATCATGGAACGATCAATAAAGAACAGCAAAACCTCGACTACGGAGGGGCAACCGACAGGCTCGGGGGCTGGAAAAGCAAGTGCATCAGAACCAGAAGAAGTCATGATGATAGAAGAAACTTGGATGCAGCCATATCTGGCATATATGATAAACAAAACACTACCGGAAGACACGGTAGAAGCCAAAAGGATAATACGACGATCCAAGGCTTTCATCGTGTTACAGGGAAAATTATATAAGAAACGTATATCGGGCGTCCTACAACGATGCGTCACTCCTCAAGAAGGACAAGAAATCTTAAAGGATATTCAAGCCGGAGTATGTGGACATCACGCGAGTAGCAGAGCTATCGCAACCAAGGCCTTTAGAGCAGGATTCTATTGGTTAACAGCCATCAAAGACGCAAAAGATATAGTTCGAAAGTGTGAAGCATGCCAAAGGTTCGCATCTCGGCCACACGCACCAGCAGCAGAGTTACAACCAATACCATTATCATGGCCCTTTGCGCAGCGGGGTCTCGACATGGTAGGAAAATTACATAAGTCTTGGCCAGGAGGACACGTTTATATGCTGGTGGCAGTCGACAAGTTCACCAAGTGGGTAGAAGCAGCCCCAGTGACAACTCAAGATTCTAAAGCCGCAATAAATATCATCAAGTCTATAGTCTTTCGCTTCGGAGTACCACACAGCATAATCACAGACAATGGTACGAACTTCACATCGAAGGAGTTCAAGAACTATTGCGAAGGACTGGGAATCAAATTGAAGTTTGCATCTGTAGCACATCCAAAGACAAACGGACAAGTCGAAAAAGCCAATGGCTTAATATGCAACGGGATAAAGAAGCGGCTGTTAGCACCCCTCAAAAAAGCCAAGCACGCTTGGGTAGATGAGCTACCCTCTGTACTTTGGTGTCTATGAACTACGCCTAACGCAGCCACTCAAAGAAACCCCATTTTTCCTGGTCCATGGCGCAGAAGCTGTGCTGCCAGTTGAAGTAACTCATGAAGCTCCAACGATCGTAGCATACGATGAGGCAACTTCCACAGAAGCATTGCAGGATGATGTCGACGCACTAGATGAGGCAAGAGATGTAGCGCTCGCCAGAGCTACTCAGTATCAGCAAAACTTGCGAAATTACCACAGTAGTCGAGTTCGTCCACGATCTTTCGTGGTAGGAGATCTAGTTCTACGACTCAAACAAGATGGCCATGGAAAACTCGAGTCCCTATGGCTGGGACCTTACATCGTAACAGAAGTAATACCAGGAGGAGCTTATCGGCTACAAGACAAGAAAACGGGGCAACACGAGAGTAACCCGTGGAATGCAGAGCAACTACGACGATTCTACGCATAGGCAAAGCTAGGAGGCTAAGGAGTTTTTCGAGTTATGACCCTCTGGATCCAGAACATGAGGCCATAGGTCGGGTTTATTGGGTGAAATCGATAATATGTGTAAATATCTTACTTTACACTCGGGGGCTAGGACCCTCGAGTCGTACAAAATAATATTAACAAGTTCTTGCAATTATCTATGATATATTCTACGGTTGATCACAACCCGATATTTTTGACAACACAAAGAACGGTCCAAAAGGAACCCGATAAAATAATAAAAATATACCTCGGAACCATGATTTGTTCCCATGGTAAAAACACATAATTCAGATGCAATTGTTCATTACAAATAAGCACGACAACTGGATTACATAGCAAAGAAATCTAGTAAAAACTATGCTTCAGCTTCAAACTCCTTCTGGCATTGAGTACAGTCGTAGATTCTCACGTCGAACTTCGACGTGCCAACATGATAATCAAAGGTCATGAAGAACCCCTGATGGAGGTCATGGTCCTCCGCAAACCGCGACCAGCCGCCCTTGAAGAACTACTCACCGGGGCCGTCGTACCACACCTCCACTTCATATGGAGTTCCTCCACCAGAGTGTTCGCGGAGAACTGCTTCGCGCAGTTCCCGCCCATCCATGAAATTCGTGAATTTCGATGGCAGGCGTTGAATCTCATGACATTGCGGGCCGGCGATGCAGAAGAACGAGAAAAGTATGGGCGGAGGAAGAGACGCGCTATCAGAAGGAATACTTGGACCAGGTGCAGCTAAGTGCACCTTGGGTTTGTTTTTGCTCCCAGCCGGATGGCCGGGGCGCCGCTTCACCACGGCGGACGACGAAGCCGCCAAAGCATCAATCGAAGCCTTGTTCTTGCTACCGCGAGGGCGGCCGCGGCCCCGCTTCTCCACTAGGGCGCCAAGGTTCAAGCGGGACCCAGTTGCATCAGCCATGGTGGCAGGAGCTGGGGGGAAGAAACCCTAGATGAGTTTAAGAGGTGAAAGATGAAGCGGCGGAAAAGCTAAATACTGGATTAGGGTTTTTTACCCATCGCCAGACGTGCTTTATTTATAAGCACGTATAATGGGCCTTTACAAGGACCAAAATATAATCGCAGGCTCTTATATGCTGCCCAGAGCAGACGATATCAGACAGATCAACGTACCCAGGAAAAGAAGGAGTAAAAAAAGAGAGAGAAGAGGGAGGAAAACAAAGAAGCATAAGTTTACCCCGTTTATGACTCGGGGGCTTATGACATTTGAAGGAAAGGAATACATTGCGTAAGTGAAAGGAGTCGACAATTGACGCACGAAGAAGTACAACGAATATACTTGTCTATTTTCTTGAGCCTATACCCAAAAATTTCAGCTATAGCCTCAGGGGCTACTCCCATCGGGAGCGCTGGGCGTGCACCCGATGATATTTATTCATGAAGTACTGAAGCAACGTAGGTGAAAGAACGTTCAGAAAGTTCTATTACTCCCATCGGGAGCGACCTTTTTATCAATTTAAGTAAAGTCGAATATTTTATACTCTGAAACAGTCAAACAAGGCTGCGACATATGATCCTCGAGTTGCGTCATCGCGACTACAACTCGAATGCCGTGATTTATCACGAAGGTAAGACCCCATGATCCGTCCTGTGTGGCCGGTATACGCACATGGATGCGCTCTGCTGGTATGTATATGTGTCTATGACGCGAAGAAAATCCTGGTGGACGCACTGGGTACCCTGAGAACCACTGGGATTCATTCCTTGTAAGTCCTAAATGCGGCAAAGGAATGGATTGGACCGGTTTCCCGAATACAAATCCAAGGGGATTGAATTTGAAGTAGGTGACAAGTATCTGTTCCGGCAGTTAACTGGCCTCTTGATCCATCAGAGTTGTTAGGCTTGCTCATCAAAACCCCTTGCAAAGTACTATAAAGAAAATAAATCAGCAAACCAAGTCGAAATATCTAAAGAGGCGAAGAAGTCAAAGAATTCATCAAGTCAAAGATTTAAAGATTAGAGATTCAACCCGAATCTGCAAATTCTGGTAGAATCTCAGGGGCTACTGACAAGGGTATAGATAATAGAGCCCGTCAGTTGAGTACCCCTGAGGCCCGTTAAGCTAGGCCCAATTGTAATATTAGTAGAAATACGAGTTCTTAACGTATGTCGATATTGTAATCTGTATCGGACCCTACCCGATCCTCGAGACCTGGCCACCTATATATAGGGGCCAGGAGGGGATGGTGTAGGCCAGATTGAAAGCACGCTAGGTTCTACACCCACGTTTAATTTCATAGCCACCTTGTTTGATTGATTTTACCTTCGAGTTCATCCGACGCCCTATCTTCCCGATCCTAAGTCCTTCATCTAGGACATTTGTCGAGTTAACCCCTCGTCAGTCTTCCTCCATTACAATATATTGCTTGGATATATATATTCGGCACGCAGGCCATAAAATGAAAAAGACAACCATATGGCTCCTACCGGTTGTTTATAACTTACAAAAAGGATCATTGCATACAATTTGTAACATAAACAATTTAACCATATCACATCACATGCCCTGCAAAAACAAGTTAGACGCTTCTAATTTGTCTTGCATATTTTACGTGGTTTGGGGCTTTCTAGGAAGAACCGTTCTTACCTACGAACATGTAACCACAACGGTGATAAAAATATTATTAACAACTCTTTGTAAAATAGATCATAACTATAGTGGGAGAAACATGCACCCGCAAAGCCACATATGCCGAAGCATGTCAAGTATGGGACAAGTCTCGTGAATGCGGTCACGTAATGTTAGTCTTGGGCAGTTTCAATCCCACTATGCCACTATGATCCAATAATACAAAAATAGCAATAACATGATCATCAACGCCCACATCTCCATGTGTTCTAATCGTGTATACCAACTACGCATAGAGATGGCTCTGATACCACTGATGGGTTCGTAGCATAGAAAACAAAAAATTTCCTACGCATGAACACAAAACTAGCCAAGAACATCTATGAGATGGTAGCAACAGAGACTAACCCTCGAAGACCAGTAGCGGGGATTTCGTTCCCGCGCAAACGTTGCCGATGGAGAGTCAAGGAAGATGCACGTAGTCGACGTAGTCGTTCACTTGACGTAGTCGACGTAGTGGTTCACTTGACGATCACGAGATCGTGTACACGGCGCCACAACTGGCGGCGCCCCCGTACTCGGTCACACGTACGGCTTGTCCTCGTCTCCTCCACGCCCTCAGTCCAGCGGGGCAGCGGAAGAAGGGATCCGCCGGACACTCCAACACTCACTTCTCCAAGTATGTGAAACTCGAACTAACAATCCAGCAGAGCTTCGCTAAGCCAAGACGGATTTGGAGCAGCAACTTTGCGGGAGAGGGGAAGGATCAAGCAAACATGAACATGGAGGAGAGGGGGGCCTTTTATAGGAGAGGATGGGCAGCCCCAAGGGGTGGCCGGCCAAGGAGAGCCTGTCCTCCTCTTCATGGTCCTCTTCATTGTGGTAACCCCCTCTTCATGGTGGTAACCCCCTCATCAACATGAGGTAACCCCCCATTTAATTTTGCATGACATTCATGCTAATTAAATTCATACTAATTGATTTAATAAAAAAATTATTTCTTTAATATTTGTTAATTCAATCAATTAACAAACATTATCAAATACCCCCTTGAGTTATTTCGATATACCGAAACAGTTTCGGTGCTTTTCTGAAACAACCCTCATGCTATCCTGTAATTCGATCGGAGTATCGTATCCACTCAAAAACGATGGCGAACCTTAAGTGTGTCACCCTACAGTTCATGAATAACGTGGACATGATCGAGACTCCTCTCCGATCAATAATCATCAGCGGGATCTGGAAATCCATGATGACTCCCACTTACTCAATGATGAACTAGTGACCGTGTGAACCAATAACGAACATAGTTAATTACTTTTGTCTCGCGATACTATTACTTGTCCGAGATCCGATCATTTGGTATCAACCATACCTAGTTCGATCTCGTTCCCAACAAGTCTCTTTACTTGTTCCGTGATAATGCATTCCCGTGACCTAGTCACATGCTTGCAAGCGATTCCAATGCAATATCACCGAGAAGGGCCCAGAGAATATCTTTCCATCATCTGGATGGACAAATCCCACTCTTGATCCATGAGCCTCAACTAATACTTTCAGAATACCCAAATCAACCTTTATAATCACCCTGTAACGGTGTGACATTTGATATCATCAAAGCACTCTTCCGGCATCAGTGATTAACATGATCTCATGGTCTGAGGATTAGAACTATTTCGTATGAGTTTGATATAGCAATGAACTTGATGACTTGATCGTATTGCTATTCGTACTATGGGTGTGAGTGTTCATCACATCATTCTTCTAATGATATGACCCCGTTATTAACAACATCCAATGTTCATGATCAGGAAACCTTGATCATCAGTTAATCAACGAGCTAGTATGAAAGAGAGGCTTTACTAGGAACCTTTTTTAGTTTATTAATCACACAAGTATTAATGTTTCTGTTTAATACAATTCTAGCATGAGAAATAAACATTTATCATAAACATGGAATATGATAATAACCACTTTATTATTGCCTCTCGGGCATATTCCCTTCATTTTTCTCCTTTTGCCTTTTGTTCCTTGCGTGATCCTTATGCTTACGTTCTTTTTCCCTTTGCAGATCTTGATGAATAAATTTATCACTTTGGGCACTGAATGTGCCGAGTATATGAAATCTGCTAAAGCTTCCGAAGGTAGTCTTTTTTCCTTGACTTTGCTTATCCCAAGCGCCTTTCTTTGCTTCTTTATCATACTTATCTTTCCCTGTTTTTCACTATAGATGACTTGGCAACAGCTAATGCTCGTATCTCTTCCCTGTGGGCTGAACTTGAGGCCTCCGGGAAGGCTTTTGATGCTGCCACTGCTGCCAAGACCAGTGCTGAGAAGTCCTCTAAGTCAGCACTGGATAAGGTTAAGAAAAATGGAAAAATCCTTGGCTGATTTGAAGAAAGAGCGGATTCAGCGAGATCAAGCCATGGCTTTACGCCTAAATAAGATGTCGGCTCTTGCTGGAGGTAAATACCTTTTTCCTCTACTTTGCTTGAGTTGCTTATTCTTATACTCTACTGATGTATCTTTGTTTCCTCGACTATATAGAACATACCGGGATTTCTTCGACTTCTATGCAACCAGACGACGACTCTCTTATGGCTGCGGTTAGTCTGCTAGAGTCGAACTAGAATTCCATCCAAGAGATCTTCGGATTGGCTAGCCGTGTTCTTACACGGATTTTCATCGGGTTGTGGCCGAAGCAAAAGGCTGGCGTTGAAAATGCTGATTTGAAGAAACTCGTCAAGGCCTTTGACACCCTCGAGGACCCTATTCTCTTGCTGAAGGGTCGTTCCGTGAAGCGGGGTGCAGAGGGGGCCATCGCTCTTGCTTATGCTCATGGTGAAGAGATTGACTAGGAGAAGGTAAACTCCTTCCGCGGTTGGACTCTACCTGAATTATGAGGTTTCCTTGAAAGGGCAAAGAAGTACGCGCCAGGAATTGTGTCGATTATTTCCCCTTCGGCGGCTACTTCGACTTCTGCACCTATTTCTTCGACTCGTTCCTCTGGTACAACAATGCCTCCTCCAGGAGCTGCTGCTACACCTGCGTCGCCTGCCACGGAGCATGATGCTGAGGTGGTGTAGTTTTAATATTTCTTTGTAATATTTTCTTCTTTTGCTATGGTGAACTCTAATTGTGGTTTGCCCGAGAACTAGTTAAGGGGCCTTTGCACTTGTTGTAAATATCTTCCTGTTTATGAAGTGTTTGGCTTGAATGAGGTTTTCTGAGATGTATGTCTTCTCTCTCTTTTTTTCCTTGACTTCCAGCTTGCGCCTGCAAGTGAATCGTCGGGTCGTACCCGGGCGTTATCTCCTGTTAGTATGTTCGACTCCGAAACTTCTTCGCCTCCTCCTTCTTTCTGCCGATGTGAGGAATATTCGTCGAGGATTTCGGAACTTAAGAGCCATCTATCCTTGATAAAGCGCCAGGCGCAAATTGCTTTAGACAAGACCGGTAAGTCCCATGATCTGATGAAGCAAGTGTCCAATCTTGAAGATGAAGTTTCGAGTCTAGTAGCGAGAATCACACATTTTGAGGAATGCGAATCTTTTCTGATTGGTATCGTCGAATCTGTTTGCGAGATGATGTTGTGTAAGTCTTCGGGGATCCTTTTTCTCTTTTGTTTTTGCTCTGGCTTGCTATGTGCTAATTTTTATTTGTACCGTAGGTACTTGCCTTGATCTTGCCGGCGAATCACGCCGGGTTTCTGAGCGGATCGCTGCTCTTCAGAAAGCTGCTCAGGGAACTGAGAGCTTATGGTCGAACCTCCATCGCTGTCGCGCCATCGTGCTTATTCAGGATCACGCACAGCATATTGGCGAAGCTGTTGATGGTTGTCGCATGTCCCTAACAACCATGTACTCTGTTATGTTGCCTCGTAATGCTATGCTGAGGGATTTTAGGCAACTACTTGAAACTTTCCGGACGAGCCAGCGGGTTCATCTCCTTATAAAACTGAACCTGATTGCTGGTGCTAATTTTGCTCTTGGATGGATGCGAAAGTGGCATCCGAGACTTGATTATGACCGCATGTCCCAGAGTTTGCCTTCAGAACAAGCTACGATTGGAGTTCATATGGATGCGACGCTAGAGCCAGCGAAAAGGATCATCTCAAGGTTACTGCAAGAGGATGCGAGGTTTTTCTGCGAGTACCATTATTTGAATCCTTTTAATAAGGATGACTCAGATCCGCCTGTGTTGTAATTTTAATGTATATACTTTATAGTCCGCGAGAGCGTTTTTCCCTGGGCTGATTCTCGAGGGAATTTTTAGTACTCAAGGCGTTTTGTGGGTGTTGGCGTTTGTCGCGTTTAGACATGTAAACTCGAATATGAGGAACTTGCCTTTATTATATTTGTAATATAAGATACATGGGGTGACCCAAGAGATCCGGCCGGTGACCTGTGTTTTGGATCTAGAGGGCGTTGCCCTGGAATAACTCATGGCTTTTACAGCCTTATTTTCCTACTTGGCTAATTTGTATGTCTTGTCTCCTATATTGCTTGAGTCTTCTCTTCTTCTCCTGTAGTCTTCTCTTGTTCTCCTGTAGTCTTCTCTTGTTCGGGTAGCTGTACCCGAGGTTTCTTTATTTCTGGTTCCTTGGGTTTTCCTTCGAGTAGCCATGTCGCCTCTGTAGTCGGGCTTTTTGCTTTGCAGTTGGGTTCCCCGTAGCTTGCCATCATGCCAAAATTTTGGGCCATCTTATGAAACTCCTTGTCGCACAGATCTGATAACTCGAAGCTTCCCTTTACTGTAATAATTCCTTTGGGTCCTGGCATTTTTAGTACTAGGTAAGTGTAGTAAGGTACTGCCATGAATCGCGAAAATGCGGGTCTCCCGAGGATCGCATGATATTGTGATGGCCAGTCCATGACTTCGAAGTCGAGTTTCTCCCTTATGTAGTTTTGCTGATTTCCAAAGCAAACATTGAGTGCTATTCGACCAAGTGGATAGTTAGCACTCCCTGGGACTATTCCGTAAAAGGAGCAGTCAGTTGGCTTTAGGAATTATAGGGAAATATGCATTGCCCGTAGGGTTTTTGCGTAGATCAGGTTTATTCCACTTCCTGTGTCCATGAATATTCTGTCGACATCGTAGGTCCCTATTTGGGCTTTGAGTACCAAGGGCGTGTTTCCCGGCTGAGGTACTGTTATTGGGTGAACATCTCTGCTGAATTCTATGGGTTGCTCTGACCAATGTAGATATTCCGTTGTTTCTGGTGGTGAATTTATTGCGAGGTTAACTTGTCGAGTTATGCTTTTCTCTTCTTTGTTCGACTTGGGCACTAGCTGTATCATTGCTGTGATGTGCCCTTTAGATGGAACATATCCTTCCTTGTCGTCACGTCCCTGGTTTGATTGATCTTGACCCTTGGGAGCTCCACTATTTCCTTGTTGGGTTGCCGGCATGTTGCTTGTGTTTCCCTCGTATCCCTGGCGTTTTGCCTCGGCTTGCTTGTTAAGTGCTGCTTCTTGTAGTTTCAAGAACGTAGTGCAATCTTTCATTGCATGCCTGGATAGTAATTTCCCATCGACGAACGCAGAATGGATGTGACACAGTCCATTGGGCATGTCTTCTGGTGATGGGTTGTACTCTCTGGATTCCCTTGGCGGAAATTTTTTGTACTCTTCTCTGCCATAGTTACGGTATCCCGAACTTTTGCGATCGTTGCCTTGGTAGCTGTTATCTTTATATCCTGCGGCTACTTGGCTGTGGGAGCCATAATTGTCGTAATTACGGGACCTTCTCCTTTGACCTCCATATCTGTTTCCTCTATCATCTTCTGGTGATCGCGTGCGTTTATTGTTGCACGCATCTTCTCCATCTGCGAATCTGTTTGCCACATCGATTAAATTTGATACTGTTTTTGGCTTGATTCTGCCCATCTCTTCGACTAGGTCTCCTCGTCGTAACCCGATTATGAATGCATCTATTGCTCTTTCGTCCGAGACTTCGACTGCCAAATTTTTGATAAGACTCCACCTTTGGATATATGTTCTTAATGTCTCCCCGCGTTGCTGTACGCAGGCTTTGACTTCTTCTATGGATGCTGGTCGCTTGTATGTCGACTTGAAGTTACTTGTAAATTGTTTTGTTAGCTCCTCGCAGCTTCCAATTGTTTCCTTTTCTAATTTGCTTAGCCATGACCTTGCTGCTCCGGTGAGGTGTAATTGCAAACTTTGTATTGCTGTTTCCTTGGTTCCTCCTAATAGTTTCACTACTTGTAGATAATCTGAAAGCCATGACTGTGGCTCCTGGGATCCGTCATACTTTTGTTCATCATGGGGTAGTTTGAAACCTTTGGGTACTGGCGTGATGTGAACCCTATGGGTAAAGCATGGCGCCCCCATCTCCTTTTCATCGTCTTCATAGTCATATGTTCTGTTGGGAGTTCTGTATCGTCGGGTTCCTTTGTTCTTTGGACTATTATATCGTCCAGGTGATGGCGTCCTAGATCGGCGACTTCCACTTCTGTGCCGAGGACTTCTGTGACGGCGTGGTGATCTTGGTTTATGGGTTCCTTTGTTGTGATATGCCTCCTCCTCTTTTGCTGATAATTTGTTGCCTACCATCTTCAATCCATTTAGCGCTACTCTGTACATATGTTCCCTCGGGTCTCCTGGATTTGGTCGTGTCGTATGCAGATACGCTTGAGCTGCCACCAATGCTGCTTCCGGAGTTTTTGGGATAATATTTCCTTACTCGTCGACCGATAGGAAGGACGAGTCGAGGTTTCTCGAGATGCTTTGCCTTTCTGATTACTCTAGATTCTCATACCTTGATCCATGTCGACGATGCCTTCTATTTGTGTATGATGCATCACTACGTGATCTACGAGCAGCGTCGCTTGCTGCAATGGCTGAGCCCTTCCTTTTCTGTATTTCAATCCTCTCCTTTGCTAATTGCTTCGCCTATTGCCTTAGGCCGTAATGGTACCCCAAAAGCATGTTTTGGCTAGAGTTTGTTGGTATTAGCATGCCGTGCTCTATGGCTGTATTGATTGTTCTTCACTCTTCTTCTGATACTCGAACTTTTACCCTTGTTGCGAGGGAGTCAGCGGTTTCTCCCTCTGCTAAGTGATTCGCCCCTCTGTTTATATTTGCTGGATTAAGCACTGGGTTGTTATTGTCGTCGAGTTCTTCTGAGTTATATCCTGCGATGGCGAGTATCTGATGCCGATTGTCGAGCTTGCTGTTGTGACTTGAGAAGATCGAATTGTTGTCTTTAGAAAGTTCTAGTCCAGTTTTCCAGGAGTCCATTGATTGATCTGAGTTGTCATCGTGGTAGATTGTGAGATCTTCGAGTTACACTTCTAAGTCAAAATTCTCCATGGTTTCGTCGCCTCCTGCAATTTTTCCTTCGTTTGCTTCTGCTAAGTTGACCGGCGAGTTTACCTCGCTAGAAGAGCCTTCTGATGATTCCGGCATTGCTACTGTCTCGGTTTCACTTGCCGACGGATCCGTTTTCATCGGATCTGAAAGGCGAATCGAACCTAATGATCCAACGCGAAAGTTTAGACTTCCGATCGTCAAATCCATATCTTGATCCATACTCTCGAATACTTGCGTGAAACTTGACTGGTGAGGTTGAAAATCGACTGTTCCGAAGGGTATCTGAATTTTGTCTACTTGCGAGTTGTTGTTGGCTGAAAGCGAAAAAGCCGTCGAGTTCATGATGCCAACGCCCAGAGTCCCCACGGTCGGCGCCAATTGACGAGGGTTAAACTCGACAAATGTCCTAGATAAAGGACTTAGGATCGGGGAGACAGGGCGTCGGATGAACTCGAAGGTAAACTCAGTCAAACAAGGTGGCTATGAAAGTAAACGTGAGTGTAGAACCTAGCTTGCTTTCGATCTGTGTCCCACCGTCCTCTCCTGGCCCCTTTATATAGGTGGCCAGGTCTCAAGGATCGGGTGGGATCCGATACAGATTACAATATCGACATACGACATGAACTCGTATTTCGACTAGTATTACAATGGGATTTCTATTTTCGTGCCCTCGGGGCCTTAGTTGTACTCAGTTTTCCCCAGCTCCTTAGTTTTTCCTCAGTTTTGTCCAAGCCCTTGGCTGAAACCGTCACCAGTGCTGGAACGGCCGGTTGCCCGACGGTTCAACACCTTTGACCGTTAACTGCTGACTAGTGGGGCCACGTAGAGCCCGCAAAGACACGTCAGAGCATCCATCTTTGTTTGACCGTAAGCATCGCTGTATCCCTGACCAAAACGAGGACGAGTGGGGCTTCGGTATATCGAATGACAAGTGGGGCCATGACGCTGATACAAGGGGCAATACACGGGTAGGATTAGATTTTTAAACGGAGCTCTACAGCGATGGCACGGAGGAGGTGGCCTGCGGGGTGCCGAGATGAGATCGACGTCCACAAAGAACTGCATGAGGCGAGACCAGACGCATTAGATAGATATGAACTAGACGCGTTTAACCATGCAAAGAAGAGAAGAAATGGTCGAGGACATCGACGACGACCTCAACACTTTGACTGACGGTATCGGACACGAACGCGAGCAATGTAGAGAAAACTAGTGTCTCTCCTTTCTGGCGTGTATAGATGGGTGCTAGGGGAGTGTGGTGGCGAAGGGAAAGACCTCGCGGTGGTCTGTGGCGTCCAACATAGCGGGGCGGCGTGGCCGTGCCCATAGCGGCGTGCATGTTCGGCATTGGCATCAGCATGTACGTTCGTCATTGGCCTCGGCGGTATATCTGGTGTGTCAGTGATCGAATGAGGGGACGGGATTGAGGGTGCATCCCGACGGTGACCTAGCAGTGGCGGCGAGCATGCATAGCCGTTCTGACGATGCCGATATCAGCATCGGCATCGTTTGGAGGCTGTGGTGCTCGAATAATCCCCTTATCTAAATAGCTAGATCTCTAAATCGATGCATATGAAGCTACATATATATTCTTGGTCATAATCCCCTTATCTAAAGGGGATGGATGCATGGCTTCACGTCGTCGTCGCTTTCATCGTCAGTATCTTCGTTGTCCGTGTAGTAGTACTTCCTGCACAATGTTACATCGAACACCTTCACTGTGAGCACATCATCGCCTTCATATTTGAAGTGTAGGATGTAGCCGAAATCCACACCGTGCGCGATGGCGAAATTCTCCCAGCCCTTGTCGAGGTACATCCGGCCTTGTCCGTCAAATAAGACCTCCACGGTCCAGAGACGAGGACCGCAGTCAGCTGCTCGCAGATACACCTTTGCGGGCTCCTGGCCGTCAATATAGTTCGCAAACTTTTGTGGGAGTGCCTGCAAAGAGATCGAGCGCCGATCGTTTGAAATTAAAGGCTTTTTTGGAACATGCACATAATTAATCACATGTATCATATATGTGGGAACGCGTACGTACCTTCTTGGCCAAAGGGTCTTCATAGATGACGATTAAGAACTCCTCTATGATCAATGGCAGTGTTGACGGTGGTGGTGGCAATGATGATGATCCACCACCTAGGCCGCCCCTTCCCCTTCCCCTTCCCCTTCCGGTCGGCGTCCGAGACGTGGAAGCCATGGCAATGGATCAAGTGTATGTGAACGAAGAAGAGAGAGGCAGAAACGAAGAAGAGAGAGGCAGAACCTATTGACATGAGGGATGGCCGTTGTGGGGGTTTATAAGGGCGAGATGACCGTTGTGGGGTTTACATAATAAATTAAGGAGGAGATGACCGTTGTGGGTGTTTATATCTCAACAAAAAAGTAATGCCTAAAAGAAATGGAAATTCGTGATAGTTTATTATTTTACCGTGAAAAGTAATGCCTAAAGGAAATTCGTGATAGTTTATCATTTCACCGTGAAAAGTAATGCCTAAAGGAAATTCGTGAAAAGTAATGCCTAAATGGAAATTCGTGATAGTTTATTATTTTACCGTGAAAAGTAATGCCTAAAGGAAATTCGTGATAGTTTATCATTTCACCGTGAAAAGTAATGCCTAAAGGAAATTCGTGATAGTTTATTATTTTACCGTGAAAAGTAATGCATAAATGGAAATTCGTGATAGTTTATCATTTTACCATGAAAAGTAATGCCTACAAGAAGTGGAAATTCGTGATTACCAAACTTGTTGAATCCGGTGGCCAACTCGTTATTTAGCATACATAGAGGGGTAGTAGTTTGCCACCGACAGATAGAGAGAGGGTGGCACAATCCTGCCCGTTAGATCATAGGATCGACGGTAGGTGGGCACGATCCGTGTGACAACAGCTCGACCAATCAGGCCAAGTTTGGGCTTCTGTGAGAAGGGAGAGGGTAAAACTGAGTAGTATCAAGGATACAAGGGCAAGTAAATAGTAAACATGCTAAGGAAGTCAAATAAGAGATTTAGAAAAAGAAAAACACATGTTTTGTACAATGAAACCCAGGTTGGCCTACCTCAAAGTATTAGCAATTCAAATATACATGAGTGTAAAAATTATGGCCCCATTCAAACAAACTATGTTTTGGGTATAGATGTTTTGAGAAGGGGTTTGAGTGGAAAGCCATGAACCTTCATAGCTACTAGTGATTTCAGAAGTGGTCATTTGTGTGAAAACTTGATTTATATATGATTGTCTGCGTGGCAGGTCGTGTAACAAGACTCCATGAGTAGGATGCACAATGATTTTATTTTTTTGAATTTTTTTTGCGCATGAAATGACTCAATTAGATAGCTTAATCCCATTTGTTGACTCTCTGTTGACCAGCCACTTGAGGGTAAAACTGAGTATATTGCACTAGCCAGTATTAGTACTCGAGGGGAAAACTGAGTACAGATATTTTTCCAGTGTAAGACTCGAGGGTAGAACTGAGTACACGTAATGGTGCTGACATGCAGTCCCACGGACGCGTGTCGCGGTGAGCAGCGGTTAGCCGCGCGGTGCGCGTGTTGAGACCAAACGTCAACTGCTGAGACGAACCGTCACTTTGCCAGTACAGAGCCCCTCTCTCCCTCCCTCTGCACACAGTCTCATTATAACTCACGCACGCAACCACGCCTCTCACGTCCCATCACCTTCTCCAAAAAACCCCAGCCGCCCTACGCGCGCTCCCCTGCCGGCGATGGAGAAGAAGAATGCGCTGGTGGCCGTCGCCCCCGAGCCCGTCACCTCCGAGCCCGTCGCATCCGAGCCCGTCGCATCCAAGGCCGTCGCCGCCGAGCCCATCGCCTCCGAGGGCGGCGCATCCAGGCGCGGCGCCTCCGTGAACTGGGCCTCTCTCAGGGCTGACGGACCACTTCACAAGATCGGCGCCTGTTTCCTGGCGAACGAGGAGTATGTGGACACCTACTCTGCTTTGAGGCAAGTTTGTACTAATTGGCGATCAGATTTACCTGAGCCCGACGTGCACCTGCACGAATGGATCATGGTAGAGCATGCCCTGCCACGCATCGCTGAGTTCTCCTTCCTCCACCTCCGCACATCCCGCTACGTCACCATCGATCTAACGGAAGTTCATGCAAGGTTCAAATTCCTCTATATCTATAGAGTTAATCCTTTTATTTTCTATCGTAAACATCTTAGTGCTGAATGTTATCTTCATCAATATATTTTAGATACTACTTCGTCAGCTTTTGCCGTGGTGTCATCATGCTTGCCCAGAAGAACCAGCCGCACAAGATACGGCTTCTGAACCCACTCACAAAGACATCGAACACTATATTTGAGGCGCAGATGCCATCTTTTATTCTGGAGTCAGTCACTGTAATGAAGTCCCCGACTATGCTCTTCGTTTCCACATATTACCCGGCGGAAATTGCTTGGGTCGATGAGAGCACTCCAACTAAGGGTATAGATGAAGATTGGGGAGAAGGAAGATTTACGATCGAGCACCATTCTATGCGTTGCATTACCACGTTCAATGGTGAATTCTATGCACTAGCTCTACCTTGTCATTACCACAATTTGGAGTTCGGAACATTAGTGTGCACCAACAATGTCCAGTTGGAGCAGGGCGCGAGCAATGTCAACATGGAGACACTTTTTTCATTTCCAGAACTTGGAAATGACAAGTTCTACCTTGTGAAGTCGGATGGTGATTTGCTGCTTGTGTTGTTGGGCGGTCGTTTGGATGAAGGTCAAACATTGGTGTACCGTGTGGACACTGAGAGCCGCTCTCTCCATGCCGTCAATAACATTGGCAGTCGTGCCTTCTTCGTCCATCATGTCCGGTGTATCTCCGTCGACACCAGAGTGCACCCGACACTTCGACCTGGCTGCATCTACTACGCGGATTTGGGTTATATCAGAGAGTACTTTGATGATATGAACGCCTGGGATGAGTCGCCACGACGTGTGGATAGATTAGGAAGGTACGGTCTGAAAGATGAATAAAGGCCATACCGTTTGGAGGATGTATTGGCTGCACACTGCAGACGGAAGGAGTTCAATGAATATTTCTTTCAGACCAGAATAGGGAGCGACGAAGATATATATGATGAATGAAGAACAGTTCATTCATCCTGGGGTATCCTAATCTTCATGTTGGGCATACATTGCATCTTGTATTATTTTCAGCTTAGTTTGTCGTGAACATTAACATCGTTATTGGCTGCTTTTGGCTGCTGTATGCAGTTTATGTATTATACTTAGTTTTCTAGATTTATTATGCTGCTGTGAATTTATCCTATACTAGCTTCTAGATTTGCTACTAGATTTGTTACCATATTGGGCAAAAAACGAGGGCCAAAAGGCAACAATCATTGAAGAAAGACAGAAATAGAAGCTTCTCTATATTTGATACTAATTTGGTGAAAAGAGAGAGAACTGTTACAGAGAGAGAGGGGAAAAAGGCGCTCTGAAAAGGCAATGCCAATTTGGCCCGAGAGAGACAGAACCGAGCTCTCACGTACAACCAAACGCGGTCTCGTCCTGTCCCACGCGGTCCCTTTCTACCAGCCCCACGCGACGCAGCCCCACACGACGCGGCCCCACACATCAGCACGGAAACGGTCAACTAAACGGGAATCCTCCGTCCGAGCTCCTTCTGAGGGTTTCAGACAACGGCTTGGGGAAAACTGAGGAAAAACTAACGAGCTGGGGAAAACTGAGTACAACTAACGACCTGAGGGCACGAAAATAGAAATCCCTATTACAATAGGATTTCTATTTTCGTGCCCTCGGGGTCCTTAGTTGTACTCAGTTTTCCCCAGCTCCTTAGTTTTTCCTCAGTTTTGTCGAAGCCCTTGTCTGAAACCCTAACAAGTGCTGGAACGGCCGGTTGCCCAACGGGTCAACAACTTTGACCGTTATCTGCTGACTAGTGGGGCCACGTAGAGCCCGCAAAGACACGTCAGAGCATCCATCTTTGTTTGACCGTAAGCATCGCCGTATCCCTGACAAAAACGCGGACGAGTGGGGCTTCGGTATATCGAATGACAAGTGGGGCCATGACGCTGATATAAGGGGCAATACACGGGTAGGATTAGATTTTTAAACGGAGCTCTACAGCGATGGCACGGAGGAGGTGGCCTGCGGGGTGCCGAGATGAGATCGACGTCCACAAATAACTGCATGAGGCGAGACTAGACGCATTAGATAGATATAAACTACACGCGTTTAACCATGCATAGAAGAGAAGAAATGGTCGAGGACATCGACGACGACCTCAACACTTTGACTGACGGTGTCGGACACGAACGCGAGCAATGTAGAGAAAACTAGTGTCTCTCCTTTCTGGCGTGTATAGATGGGTGCTAGGGGAGTGTGGTGGCGAAGGGAAAGACCTCGCGGTGGTCTGTGGCGTCCAGCATAGCGGGGCGGCGTGGCCGTGCCCACAGCGGCGTGCATGTTCGGCATTGGCATCAGCATGTACGTTCGTCATTGGCCTCGGCGGTATCTCTGGTGTGTCAGTAATCGAATGAGGGGACGGGATTGAGGGTGCATCCCGACGGTGACCTAGCAGTGGCGGCGAGCATGCATAGCCATTCTGACCATGCCGATATCGGCATCGGCATCGTTTGGAGGCTGTGGTGCTCGAATCATGGTGGAAATTGCGATTCCCTATTATTTTTACATGCATAATATATAGAAAATAGCTAGATCTCTAAATCGATGCATATGAAGCTACATATATATTCTTGGTCATAATCCCCTTATCTAAAGGGGATGGATGCATGGCTACACGTCGTCGTCGCTTTCATCGTCAGTATCTTCGTCATCCGTGTAGTAGTACTTCCTGCACAATGTTACACCGAACACCTTCACTGTGAGCACATCATCGCCTTCATATTTGAAGTGTAGGATGTAGCCAAAATCCACACCGTGCGCGATGGCGAAATTCTCCCAGTCCTTGTCGAGGTACATCCGGCCTTGTCCGTCAAATAGGACCTCCACGGTCCAGAGACGAGGACCGCAGTCAGCTGCTCGCAGATACACCTTTGCGGGCTCCTGGCCGTCAAGATAGTCCGCAAACTTTTGTGGGAGTGCCCGCAAAGAGATCGAGCGCCGATCGTTTGAAATTAAAGGTTTTTTAGAACATGCACATAAATAATTACATGCATCATATATGTGGGAACGCGTACGTACCTTGTTGGCCAAAGAGTCTTCGTAGATGACGATTAAGAACTCCTCTATGATCAATGGCAGTGTTGACGGTGGTGGTGGCAATGATGATGATCCACCACCCAGGCCGCCCCTTCCCCTTCCCCTTTCCCTCCCCCTTCCGGTCAGCGTCCGAGACGTGGAAGCCATGGCAATGGATCAAGTGTATGTGAAATGGATCAAGTGTATGTGAACAAAGAAGAGAGAGGCAGAAACGAAGAAGAGAGAGGCAGAACCTATTGACATGAGGGATGGCCGTTGTGGTGGTTTATAAGGGAGAGATGACCGTTGTGGGGTTTACACCATAAATTAAGGTAGAGATGACCGTTGTGGGGTTTGCACAATAAATTAAGGAGGAGATGACCATTGTCGGGGTTTATATCTCAACAAAAAAGTAATGCCGAAAAGAAATGGAAATTCGTGATAGTTTATTATTTTATCGTGAAAAGTAATGCCGAAAGGAAATTCGTGATAGTTTATCATTTCACCGTGAAAAGTAATGCCTAAAAGAAATGGAAATGCGTGATAGTTTATCATTTTACCGTGAAAAGTAATGCCTACAAGAAATGGAAATTCGTGATAGTTTATCATTTTACCGTGAAAAGTAATGCCTACAAGAAGTGGAAATTCATGATAGTTTATCATTTTACCATGAAAAGTAATGCCTAAAAGAAATGGAAATTCGTGATAGTTTATCATTTTACCGTAAAAAGTAATGCCTACAAGAAATTCGTGATTACCAAACTTATTGAATCCAGTGGCAAACTCGTTATTTAGCATACATAGAGGGGTAGTAGTTTGCCACCGACAGATAGAAAGAGGGTGGCACGATCCTGCCCGTTAGATCATAGGATCGACGGTAGGTGGGCACGATCCGTGTGACAACAGCTCGACCAATCAGGCCAAGTTTGAGCTTCTGTGAGAAGGGAGAGGGTAAAACTCAGTAGTATCAAGGATACAAGGGCAAGTAAATAGTAAACAGGCTAAGGAATTCAAATAAGAGATTTAGAAAAAGAAAAACACATGTTTTGTACAATGAAACCCAGGTTGGCCTACCTCAAAGTATTAGCAATTCAAATATACATGAGTATGAAAATTATGTCCTCATTCAGACAAACTATGTTTTGGGTATAGATGTTTTGAGAAGGGGTTTGAGTGGAAAGCCATGAACCTTCATAGCTACTAGTGATTTGAGAAGTGGCCATTTGTGTTAAAACTTGATTTATATATGATTGTCTACGTGGCAGGTCACGTAACAAGACTCCATGAGTAGGAGGCACTATGATTTTATTTTTTTGATTTTTTTTGCGCATGAAATGACTCAATTAGATAGCTTAATCCCATTTGTTGACTCTCTGTTAACCAGCCACTTGAGGGTAAAACTGAGTATATTGCACTAGCCAGTATTAGTACTCGAGGGGAAAACTGAGTACAGATATTTTTCCAGTGTAAGACTCGAGGGTAGAACTAAGTACACGTAACGGTGCAGACATGCAGTACCACAGACGTGTGTCGCGGTGCGCAACGGTTAGGCATGCGGTGCGCGTGTTGAGACCAAACGTCAACTGCTGAGACGAACCGTCACTTTGCCAGTATAGAGCCCCTCTCTCCCTTCCTCTGCACACAGTCTCATTATAACTCATGCACGCAACCACGCCTCTCACGTCCCATCACCTTCTCCAAATCGAAAAAACCCCAACCGCCCTACGTGCGCTCCCCTGCTGGCGATGGAGAAGAAGAATGCGCCGGCGGCCGTCGCCTCCGAGCCCATCACCTCCGAGCCCGTCGCATCCGAGGCCGTCGCCGCCGAGCCCATCGCCTCCGAGGGCGGCGCATCCAAGCGCGGCGCCTCCGTGAACTGGGCCTCTCTTAAGGGTGACGGACCACTTCACAAGATCGGCGACTGCTTACTGGCGAACGAGGAGTATGTGGACACCTACTCTGCTTTGAGGCAAGTTTGTACAAATTGGCGCTCAGATTTACCTGAGCCCGACGTGCACCTACACGAATGGATCATGGTAGAATACGCCCTTCCACGCGCCGCTGAGTTCTCCTTCCTCAACCTCCGCACATTCCGCTACGTCACCAACGATCTAACAGAAGTTCATGCAAGGTTCAAATTCCTCCATATCTATAGAGTTAATCTATTTTTATTTTCAATCGTAAACATCTTAGTGCTGAATGTTATCTTCATCAATATATTTTAGATACTACTTCGTCGGCTTTTACCGTGGCGTCATCGTGCTTGCCCAGAAGAACCAGCCGCACAAGATACGGCTTCTGAACCCACTCACAAAGACATTGAACACTACGTTTGAGGCGCAGATGCTATCTATGATTGTGGAGTCAGTCGCTTTAATGAAGTCCCCGACTATGGTCTTCGTTTGCACAGGTTACCCCATGGAAATTGCTTGGGTCGATGAGAGCTCTCCAACTAAGGATATAGATGAAGAAGATTGGGGAGAAGGAAGATTTTCGATCGAGCACCATTCTCTGCGTTGCATTACCCCGTTCAATGGTGAATTGTATGCAATAGCTGTGAACAATTTTGAGTTCAGAACATTAGTGTGCACCAACAATGTCCAGTTGGAGCAGCACGCGAGCACTGTCAACATGGAGATACTATTTTCATTTCCAGAACTTGGAAATGAAAAGTTCTACCTTGTGAAGTCTGATGGTGATCTGTTGCTTGTGTTGTTGGGCGGCAGCAGTGGCAACAAGCATTTGGAGGAAGGTCAACCATTGGTGTACCGTGTGGACACTGAGAGCCGCTCTCTCTATGCCATCAATATTGGCAGTCGTGCCTTCTTCGCAATTATAAACGGTGTATCTCCGTTGACACTATAGTGCACCCGATAGTTTGACCTGGCTGCATCTACTACGTGGATTTGAGTTATATCAGACAGTACTTTGATGATAGAAAGGCCTGGGATGAGTGGCCACGACATGTGGATAGATTAGGATACGACGGTCTGAAAATAGAACAAAGGCCATATCGTTTGGAGGATGTATTGGCTGCACACTGCAGACGGAAGGAGTTCAGTGAATATTTCCTTTGTCTCATGGAATATAGCGACGACGAAATATATGAAGAAGAATGAAGAACCTTCATATTGGGCATATATTGCGTCTTGTATTATTTTCAGCTTAGTTTGTCGTGAATATTAACATTGTTATTGGCTGCTTTTGGCTGCTGTATGCAGTTTATGTATTATACTTAGTTTTCTAGATTTATTATGCTGCTGCGAATTTATCTTATACTAGCTTCTAGATTTTCTACTAGATTTGTTACCATATTGGGCAAAAAACGAGGGCCAAAAGGCAACAATCATTGAAGAAAGACAGAAATAGAAGCTTCTCTAGATTTGATACTAATTTGGTGAAAAGAGAGAGAACTGTTACAGAGAGAGAAGGGAAAAAGGCGCTCTGAAAAATGCCAATTTGGCCCGAGAGAGACAGAACCGAGCTCTCACGTACAACCAAACGCGGTCTCGTCCTGTCCCACGCGGTCCCTTTCTACCAGCCCCACGCGACGCGGCCCCACACAACGCGGCCCCGCATGTCAGCACGGAACGGTCAACTAAACGGGAATCCTCCCGTCCGAGCTCCTTCTTAGGGTTTCAGACAAGGGCTTGGGGAAAACTGAGGAAAAACTAACGAGCTGGGGAAAACTGAGTACAACTAAGGACATGAGGGCACGAAAATAGAAATCCCTATTACAATTGGGCCTAGCTTAAAAGGCCTCAGGGGTACTCAACTAACGGGCTCTATTATCTATACCCTTGTCACCCCCAAACGCCGTTTGGGGGCTCCCAGGCGCGTAAAATCCTGCCCAGCCGTGCCACTGCTACTCGTGTGATGATGACGCCAGAAAAGAGCTGTGGCGTTTAGTTGACGTGGGAGCAGTAAGTCCTTGTGCGTGGTGATGACCAGCCCGTTGGGAACCCCAAGAGGAAGGTATGATGAGTGTAGCGGCTAGTTTTCCCTCAGTTAAGAAACCAAGGTTTATCGATCAGGAGAAGAGAGACGATGACGACTGAAGGTGTTTGTGGAACCTGCACACACACAAACAAATACTTTGTCCCCAACTTGCGATGAGGTTGTCAATCTCACCGGTTTGCTTGAAAGAAAGGTTATGAGTGTATCGAGTGGAAAACAGTAGTAATATGCGAGTAAAGTAAACAGTGCGGGAAAAGTAAACAGGTGATTGCAATATGATTAAAATAGGACCGGGGTCCACAGTTCACTAGTGGTGTCTCTCCATAGATAAAATAACATATGCTGGGTAAACAAATTACAGTTGGGCAATTGATAGAATAAAGATAACGTGATATGTCAAGAAGATCACTATGAGATTTACTCTGGGCATTACAACAAAATACATAGACCGCCATCCAACTGCATCTATGACTAATAATCCACCCCCGGGGATATCATCCGAACACCCTAGAAGTATTAAGTTGCGAACAACAGATAATTGCATTAAGCAAAGTGTGTAATGTAAACAAAGCATATGCCCTTGAGCATATGAATGTTGTTTTCTCCCTAGTAGCAACAGCACATCTACCACCTTAGAGGTTTCTGTCACTCCCCCAGGTGAAATAGAGACATGAACCCACTATCGAGCAGAAGTACCCCCTCTTGGAGTCACTAGCAACTACTCGGCCAAGATAGCTACTAACAACGGAGAGCATGCAAGATCATAAACAACATAGAGATAACAAAAGATATAATTCAGTACAGCAACTTAATCATAAACACCAATATTCATCGGATCCCAACAAACCAACATCATAGAATTACATAACGGTGATCTCAATCATGTATGGCAGCTCATGAGATCTAAACATGAAGCACATGGTGGAGAAGACAACCAGCTAGCTACTGCTATGGACCCATAGTCCAAGGTAGACTACTCACTCATCGCTCCGGAGGCAAGCATGGCGATGAAGAAGACCTCCGGTGGCGATTCCCCTCTCCGGCAGGGTGCCGGGAAGAGCTTCTGGACCCTCCCAATCTTCGGGTCGACGGCGGCGGCAGATCGCGATGTATTCTGGAAAACTGATCGGGCCCTTAGGTTTTTCTCGTCAGGGGGTATATATAGGCGAAGGGGCGATGTCAGAGGAGGGACCACGCCCCCTCACACGGGGCTGGCGCGGCCAGGGGGTGGCCGCGCCGCCCCTGTGTCTGGGGCCCACGTGGCCCCACTCCGTCAGGTCTTCGGATGTCTGGAAGCTTCCCCGTGAAATATGACTTCAGGAACTTGTTTCGTCCAATTCCGAGAATATTTCCTGTGTATCACTTCTGAAACACAAAAACAGCATAAAACAGGAAACTGGCACTGTGGCACTTCGTTAATAGGTTAGTTCCGGAAAATGCATAAAAATGCCACTAAGTGTAACGAAACAATATACAAATGGTGTAAAAACAAGCATGGAGCATCAAAAATTATAGATACGTTTGAGACGTATCAAGCATCCCCAAGCTTAACTCCTGCTCGTCCTCGAGTAGGTAAGTGATAACAAAGAATAATTTTTGAGGTGACATGCACCTACACAATCTTGATCATATATGTAAGCATTGGTGAGCTGGGATCAATAGAACTTAAAATATGGGCATGAAAGATATAATCATGACAATAAGAACTTAGCAACCATGTTGTAAACATGTAAATGAACACAAACAAAAGATCATGATAATGAAACAATGAAAGTCAAACTTGTGTTCAAATCATAAGGAAAAACATACAAATGGTTTTCAGCTTGTCCTTCAAAGAGAGCAAAACATAAATGCATAGGACACCTCAAAGTTTAAGAGGGCAACTAGATACAAATAATTTAAGAACAAGTGAAACCAACAATATGAGTCAATCAATGAACTTTGGGACAATGCATATCACACTAAGAATGACAACTATGCTCTCTTAATGGTGCATAAAGAAAGAAGGTGGTGACTCAACATAAAAGTAAAAGAAAGGCCCTTCGCAGAGGGAAGCAGTGATTTAAACATGTGCTAGAGCTTTTCATTTGTAAAACAGAGATAAAACTTGATTTTGAGAGGTGGTTGTCTTTGTCAACGACTGGCAATTGGGGTTCTTACTATCTTCCATACAAAAATAAAGCAAGTTTTTGAGAGAGAGATTGGCACTCTTGTGCTCTTTTTATAAAACTTGGCACTCCTCCCCACCTTTTCCTTTCACATACCATGGCTAACCGATTCCATCGGGTGCCCACCAACATTCACATTCTTTGGAGGAGTGCCTTTTTTCTTTCTTTTTTTCCTTTTTTTTCTTTTTGGAATAAGCAATATGGAAGATAGCAAATCCGACCACTACGTCCCCATGAGCTGAAAACAGTGTCACAAAACGAGAAGTATTTTGAAGGTTTTTGAAAGGTAGCACACGAAAATTTTACTTTGGAATGGCCTATAAATACCATGCATAGGAATTTATAGTGGACACAATGGAAAACTTGGCTTTTAGGAGTTGGATGCACGAGTAGAGCTCATACTCAGTACAAGGCGAGGGCTAGCAAAAGACTAGGAGCGACCAACTAAGAGAGCAATAATGGCCATAATCATGCAAAGCGACAAAGCGACATTAAAAGAAGCATGCGATGGCATCAAAAGTCAAAAACTAAATGATCATGAAGGCTAATGGCGACTTTGTAAGAGTCTAACATGTGTGAGCATGCGCCAAGTCAACCCAAATAAAGCATCAAGGAGAAAACCAAAATAATGCTTCCATACAATAAAAACAACGCATGATTTTTTTCAAAGGCTCATTAAGCAATCTCAGTTATTTGAGACAAGTCATGCTACAGCAAAACCACTAAGCATACTATCAAAAAGACATCAAGCATGACATGAAAAATCCTAAGCCGCAGTCTACACAAGCTCCTTCTTGTACCACTATTTTGCACAAAGCTTTTTCTCTTTTCCAACACCATTTGAAATTTTTGTAAACACCTCTTTTGATGAAAACCAATGAAGATCAGAGGCAAAAATACACCTTGATAAAAAGATATGACAAGATCTGAACGCATATCAAGGCGAAAATGAAAACCAAAAGCAGTAGCAGAAAAAGACGAACGCTCGATTTTTAATAAGAGTGAAAACTAGAGCGTTCCTTGCAAATGAAAACGAGTACATCTCCTCCAAAGGGAAATTTGTTGGGGTCCAACCATTTATTGCAGCAAACAAACTAACTAAACAACTAAGAAAACTAAAACAACTGACGCTCCAAGAAAAACACATAGTGCATGAAGCAATAAAAATATAGTGTTTTGAAAGGTGACCTGATTTTTGCCGATGAAGAAGGGGTGCCTCGGGGGCATCCCCAAGCTTTGACGCTTGTACTTCTTGGATATTTCTTGGGGTGATGCATGGGCATCCCCAAGCTTGAGCTTTTGTCCATTCTTCAACTCATCTCATCATTCTCCAATCCCTACACTTGAAAACTTCCTTCATACAAAACTAAACACAATTCTATTAGCAACATTAGTGTAAGCATAAAATATATTCAACCTCTTTTAGCTTCAGGTTTCAACCCAAAACCACCACATATAAAGTATATACTACTGTAGCAACTTCCACAAGAGTTCCATGATAAAAAAGAACTCAAAAGAAAGCGATAAAGTGGCAAAAACAAATATTGGCAGAAATCTGTCAAAACTGAACAGCTGACAAAGGACGAATTTTTGAGAGATTTTCTGTTGCTCAAATCAAAAAGTGTTCAACTAAGAAAAGTTTGGATATAACCTGGGGCATATGCACAAGAAATCTCAGGTCCAAAAGATAAACAGAGAATTTTTACGAATTTTTACGGTGCAGCACCGAAAACAGTTTCAGGACAGCAATAACCCCAAATCTTTACCTCACTCAAATTAGAGACTTCTCTTGGCACAAAAACGAAATAAACAAGATAAGGAGCGGTCATTACAGTAGTAATGACTTCCAAGACTCAAATAAAAGAAAAAGTACTGAAAAGAAAACATTGGGTTATCTCCCAAGAGTGCTTTTCTTTAACGCCTTTGAGCTAGGCGCAGAAAAGTGCGAATCAAGTAATATCAATAGATGAAGTGCTAGGGCCAGCACGTGCCTTACGTCTCCTTTTCTTACCTTTGCTCTTGACTCTAGGAAAGACATGGTTATTGCAAGGTGGAGTAGTAAATGTTATATTGCCTTTTCCCACATCGATAACGGCGCCAAGGAGCTTCAGAATGGATCTTCCAAGTGTGATTTGTCCTTTTCCTACACATTCAATAACAAGATAATCAGTAGATATCATTCTTCCTAGGATTTTTGTAAAGACTCCTTCAGCTATTCCAAGGGGAGATATGGTGGCATTGTTAGTAAGAAAAATTTCTTCTCCTCCCTCAGAAAGCTTCCAAAGGCTCGAAGATTCATAAACATCTTTTGGCATGAGACAAAATTCAGACATAATATCACACCGAGCATGAAAAGTTTCACCACTAATGGTGATTTTTATTGTAGGATACCAGCTTGAAGGTTCAGTATTTGTTGGCACATAATCAAAATGCTGGCGCAAAGTATTGTAGCAAGAACTCAAACTAGCAGTGTGAGTCTCAAGAGTATTAAGTCTATTAAAAATGCTCACAAGAGAGGAATCAAAATAGGTTGGCATGCTATAAATTGTAATCAACTTTTTAATAATATTGAAGGCTTGATCTCCATCACAATGAAGGAAATCTCCTTCTGCAGTAGCATCCAAAGCATATCTATAACGAAGAGAAAGTCCAAAGTAAAAGCTACTAAGAAGCAAACTCAAAGTCATTTTAGGTTCAGTTTTTCCATGCCAATCATAAATTCTAGACCAAGCTTCTTTAAAGCTTTCCTCATCTTTCTGCTTAAAGGTAAAGATCATGTCCGCGGGGGACATAGTAGCAGCAACTAAATTAGACATAATAAACTAAAAGCAAAGAAATAACAACTACCAAGGATTCTAATTTTTTTTGGGTTTTTGATATAAAAAGCAATGCAGGTAAAATAAAATAAAGTAAAGCAAAACAAATAACAAAGTAAAGAATGTGTGTGCGAAGAACTCCCCTCGCAGAAGTCTTCTCTCTTCCCCGGCAACGGCGCCAGAAAAGAAGCTGCTACTCGTGTGATGATGACGCCAGAAAAGAGCTGTGGCGTTTAGTTGACGTGGGAGCAGTAAGTCCTTGTGCGTGGTGATGACCAGCCCGTTGGGAACCCCAAGAGGAAGGTATGATGAGTGTAGCGGCTAGTTTTCCCTCAGTTAAGCAACCAAGGTTTATCGATCAGGAGAAGAGAGACGATGACGACTGAAGGTGTTTGTGGAACCTGCACACACACAAACAAATACTTTGTCCCCAACTTGCGATGAGGTTGTCAATCTCACCGGTTTGCTTGAAAGAAAGGTTATGAGGGTATCGAGTGGAAAATAGTAGTAATATGCGAGTAAAGTAAACAGTGCGGGAAAAGTAAACAGGTGATTGCAATATGATTAAAATAGGACCGGGGTCCACAGTTCACTAGTGGTGTGTCTCCATAGATAAAATAACATATGCTGGGTAAACAAATTACAGTTGGGCAATTGATAGAATAAAGATAACGTGATATGTCAAGAAGATCACTATGAGATTTACTCTGGGCATTACAACAAAATACATAGACCGCCATCCAACTGCATCTATGACTAATAATCCACCCCCGGGGATATCATCCGAACACCCTAGAAGTATTAAGTTGCGAACAATAGATAATTGCATTAAGCAAAGTGTGTAATGTAAACAAAGCATATGCCCTTGAGCATATGAATGTTGTTTTCTCCCTAGTAGCAACAGCACATCTACCACCTTAGAGGTTTCTGTCACTCCCCCATGTGAAATAGAGACATGAACCCACTATCGAGCATAAATACCCCCTCTTGGAGTCACTAGCAACTACTCGGCCAAGATAGCTACTAACAACGGAGAGCATGCAAGATCATAAACAACATAGAGATAACAAAAGATATAATTCAGTACATCAACTTAATCATAAACACCAATATTCATCGGATCCCAACAAACCAACATCATAGAATTACATAACGGTGATCTCAATCATGTATGGCAGCTCATGAGATCTAAACATGAAGCACATGGTGGAGAAGACAACCAGCTAGCTACTGCTATGGACCCATAGTCCAAGGTAGACTACTCACTCATCGCTCCGGAGGCAAGCATGGCGATGAAGAAGACCTCCGGTGGCGATTCCCCTCTCCGGCAGGGTGCCGGGAAGAGCTTCTGGACCCTCCCAATCTTCGGGTCGACGGCGGCGGCGGATCGCGATGTATTCTAGAAAACTGATCGGGCCCTTAGGTTTTTCTCGTCAGGGGGTATATATAGGCGAAGGGGCGATGTCAGAGGAGGGACCACGCCCCCTCACACGGGGCTGGCGCGGCCAGGGGGGTGGCCGCGCCGCCCCTGTGTCTGGGGCCCACGTGGCCCCACTCCGTCAGGTCTTCGGATGTCTGGAAGCTTCCCCGTGAAATATGACTTCAGGAACTTGTTTCGTCCAATTCCGAGAATATTTCCTGTGTATCACTTCTGAAACACAAAAACAGCAGAAAACAGGAAACTGGCACTGTGGCACTTCGTTAATAGGTTAGTTCCGGAAAATGCATAAAAATGCCACTAAGTGTAACGAAACAATATACAAATGGTGTAAAAACAAGCATGGAGCATCAAAAATTATAGATACGTTTGAGACGTATCAGCCACCAAACTATTTTTTCATCCGACGCGGGGTGATTTTTCATTCGGCGCACCCGGTCAAAACCCCAGCGCACGGGGGGGGGGGGGGGGGGGGGCGAGCGGGGGTGCCGGCTATGCCCAAAAATGTCGTGGGCCATCCATGTCGACGAGACTAGCATTTTTCCCAAATCGGCCATCGCATCTCACCCACCTCCCACCAGATCGCCACCGTGCCGCCTCGCCGCACCATTCCCCCGGCGGAACACGATTCTTCCACCAAACCGCCACAACTAGCACCGTATGTCCTCGCCCACCAACTCTTCGAGGTGTTCTGCCGTCTCGCCGGGCTTTCCCACGGCGCCACCCACCTCGACCTTGCCCAAGAGGTGTTCAGCGTATTGCCGAGGCCATGGACGAGCTCATGGACTCCGACGACGAGACTATGTTTGCCACTCTGATGGAGGAGGAAGCCGAGATCTTCGTCGCCGAAAACAAGGAGCACTTGATGATGTTGTCGTGCCTAAGTGCGTTGTACACCTGCATTGATGCAAAGCCGCGACGCAGAGGGTCGGCACCTGGCCGCTGCAAGAGCAAGTCGAGGCAGAGGTTGGAAGGCTACTGCATTCTCTAAGCTAACTACTTCGCCGACGACCCATTGCACGGTGAGGTGGTATTTCGGCGCTGTTTTCAGATGAGCCGGAAGCTCTTCCTCGACATTGTCTATGTCGTTCGGAGTTTCGACAACTACTTCATATGCAAGAAGGATTGCACTGGTATGGTTGGTTTTTCCTTACTTTATAAGTGCACTGCTGCTTTGCGGATGCTTGCATATGGAGCTTCAGGTGATTCACGTGATGATTACATACGCATGGCCAAGCCTACGACCATGGAGTGCATGTCTAGATTCTGCAGGGCAGTGGTGTCGGTGTTCGGATCAGATTACCTAAGAACACCCAATGAAGAAGACACTGCTCGCATTTGTCCCAGAATACAGCGCGTGGATTTCCTGGGATGCTTGGTAGCATCGATTGCATGCATTGGAAATGGAAGAACTGTCTGTTTGTTTGGCAAGGTATGTACAAAGGTCACAAAGGAGGTTGCGGTGTGGTACTAGAGGCTGTGGCTGACCAGGATCTATGGATTTGGCATGCTTTCTTCGGCATGGCAGGATCTCACAATGACATCAACGTACTACAGTTCTCGAATGTGGTCTTCCGTCTAGTTGAAGGCCATGCTCCTCCGGTGAAATTTGTTATCAATGGCCATGAGTACAACAAAGGATACTATTTGGCGGAAGGCATCTATCCAAGATGGGCAACATTTGTGAAGACTATCACTGGCGCTGTGCCAGGAGGTAAAAAGTCTTGTTTTGCAAAGTGTTAGGAGGCTTGCAGGAAGGATGTCGAGCGTGCATTTGGTGTGCTCCAAGCTCAATTCCCCGTTGTCCGGTTTCCTGCACTTACGTGGTCAAATACTCAGATGTGGGAGACCATGAATGCATGTGTCATCATGCATAACATGATTATTGAGAGTGAGCGGGAGCATACGGTGTATGACCCTCAATCGTATCACCGACAGGGTCCTCTTGTGAATGTTGATCACCAGGTACCCGCCACATTTGCTGCCTTTCATGCCATGCGTCAAGAAATCGGAGATGCAAATACCCATAGCCAACTGCAAGATGATTTGGTGGAGCATTTGTGGATGCTCAAAGGAAACAACACCTAGTTTTATTTATAATTCATTTATTTAAATTTTATTTATTTGGATTTCAAACTATTATTCATGTGTATGAACAATCATTTCAATAATTTATATGAATCTAGTGGCTGTATTTCTTGCCGCCTGATGGCGTGTAGATGTCCGCCTAGTTGGGAACCCCAAGAGGAAGGTATGATGAGCACAGCAGCAAGTCTTCCCTCAGTATGAAACCAAGGTTTATCGAACCAGTAGGAGAAAGAACCAACTTCCGAAGGTTGATGCTCGCTGGCTTCGCGACAGCTCCAGACAATTTATATATGGCGCCTCGTCTAGGGCGTAGCTTTGCACCAGCAGCAATGTGGAACCTGCACACAACACAACCAAGTACTTTGCCCCAACTTACAGTGAGGTTGTCAATCTCACCGGTTTGCTGCAAACAAAGGATTAAGCGTATCGAGTGGTAAAAGATAGTAGCTTGTGAGAATGTAAATAAAGCGAGTAAATGGTAAACGGTAATAACAATGTAAAAGAATGGATCAGGGTCCACAGTTCACTAGTGGTGTCTCTCCATAAGATAAATAACATGCTGGGTAAACAAATTACAGTTGAGCAATTGACAGAATAAAGCAAGCGTACAAATGTCATGAGGATCATATGAGATTCACTTGGGCATTACAACATAATACATAGACTGTAATCCAACTGCATCTATGACTAATAATCCACCCGCCGGATGTCGTCCGAGCAACCGTTGGGTATTAAGTTGCAAGCAACAGATTATCGCCTTACGCAAAGTGTGTAATGTAAACAATACAAATGTCCTTGAACACAAGATTGTTGTTTTCTCCCTAGTAGCAACAGCACATCTACAACTTTAGAGGTTATTGTCACTCCCCCAAGTTACTAGAGGCATGAACCCACTATCGAGCATAAATATACTCCCTCTTGGAGTCACTATCATCTACTCGGCCAAGATATCTACTAGCAACGGAGAGCATGCAAGATCATAAACAACATAGAGATAACATAAAGATGATAAATCAATAGATCAACTTGGCAAAGTACCAATATTCATCGGATCCCAACAAACACAACATGTAGAATTACACAACGATGATCTTGATCATGATAGGCAGCTCACAAGATCTAAACATGAAGCACATGGAGGAGATGACAACCATCTAGCTACTGCTATGGACCCGTAGTCCAAGGTAGACTACTCACACATCACTCCGGAGGCAGGCATGGTGATGAAGAAGGCCTCCGGTGGTGATTCCCCGCTCCAGCAGGGTGTCGGGAAGAGCTTCTGGATCCTCCCGATCTCGCGTCGACGACGGTGGCGGCTTATAGTATGTTTCGTGGAAAATTGATCAGGCCCTTAGGGTTTTCCCGTCGAGGGGAATATATAGGCGGAAGGGTGAAAGGACGAGATGTCGCCTAGAGGGGGGGGGGGTGAATAGGCGTTTTAAAAACTATTACGGAATTGGCTTGAAGGAATGCGGAATTAAACTAACGTTTATTTTCTTCAAGCACAAGACCTAAATATGCTAGGCTCAACTAAGTGCAACAACAACAACTAGATATAAGCAAGATAGCACAAGATATAATTCACAAGTGATAAACAAGATATAAGTACTTCAAGCACGATGGCTATCACAAGGAAATAAACTCGGGTATAGAGATAACCGAGGCACGCGGAGACGAAGATGTATCCCGATGTTCACTTACATAAAGTAAGCTAATCACCGTTGGAGAGATGCGGGTAACCACGAAGGCCCCCGAACGCCACGAAGGCTCACCTTCTTCTCCGAGTCCCCCACGAAGCTAGGGACCCCTTCTTGTGGTTAGCTTTTCCTCCACTCCGGAGATGGCAAGCTCCACAACCACTTCACAACTCCCACGAAGGGGAAGCCCGGGCCTCTTCACAATCTTCCACGAAGAGGAAACCGTGGCACAACCACCGAGCCAACTAGGAGGTCACCCTCCAAGAGTAACAAGCTCACGGTCTCTCACTCGAACTAATCGTAATGGAGAGCTCAACACTTATGCAAGAATGCAAAGCAAGAACACCAAGGATGCTCAAATCCCTCACTCCCAAATCTCATCAAAGCAACAAATGCTAGGATAGGATTAGAGAGGAAGAACAATGGTGGAGGTCAACTAATGACCCCAAGATCTAGATCCCAAAGGTTCCCCTCAATTAGAGGAGGATTGAGTTGGTGGAGATTGTAGATCTAGATCTCCTCTTCCAAATCCCTCAAAAAGATACAAGAATCATAGGAGGGATGGAGGAGGAAGGAAGCTCTTGAAAGACAACAATGGAGGTCAATTTCGTGCCCAAGAACACTAGCCAACTTGGGGAAGAAGACCCCTTATATAGCCCCGCAGAAATCTAACCGTTACAGATTTTTCGGTCATCCCGGAGCAGCCCGGAGTAGCCCGGAGTAGCCCGGAGCAGCCCGGAGCAGAGCCCGGAGTGGCTCTGGCCTATACTCCGGAGCAAGTACCCGGCCACTGCTCAGCCCGGAGCAGCCCGGAGCAACTCCGGATTTCACTCCGGATTTGCAAAACAGCAAAACCACTCATACGAAAAACGCGATATCTTTTGCATCTGAAATCCGTTTTTAGCAAACTTGGACTTTTTGAAAAGCTTAGAAAAAGTACTACAACTTTATGCAGAGAAACACCAAGAAATGTCAAGATGAAAAATACCAAATGTGGAGAGGTATGAAACCTTCCAAAGTGAGGAACCGATAAAACCCTTCAACTCAAAAACGCAATAGAAGATACATTTGGATTCCGTTTTCGATGAACTTGGACTTGTTGGAAAGCTAGCAACAAGCACAAGAACCTCACATGGAGAAAAACCAAGAAGCAACAAACTAGGAAGATGCAAAGTATGCAAAGGATTGAGCTCCCTAAGACGATGTGATCAAGTTACCCAACCGAAAGCCTCTCTTGATAGTGCGGCTATCTATCCTATAACCCGGTCTCCCAACAAACACCTTGAGACCGGTAAAAGGAAAACCTAGCAAGGACATACCTTTGCCTTGAGCATCCCGCTTGATCTTGATGATGATGCTTCATGCTCTCATCAGCCGGAATGCTTCACTTGATCATTGTTGCTTCGTGAAGACTTTAATTTGCTCCCCCATAAACCATTATGGGATAGCTTTGTTAACACTCATCTTCACAAGTCCATTATCACCAAATGGATGACAAGCTTTAAGCATATGATCTTCTCGAGATGCTTATCTTGAAACTTGCACTTCTCAACCTTGATGACAACCACCACTTGATGTCATCCTTTCATGGGCTATATGAAATCTCACTAGTGATGCATATCCATGACACAATACCTAACCCACATAGACAACACAAACACACATATGTAATGGGTTAGTTCACAAAGCATAATTAACAAACCATACCATACCACAAGACCGATTGGTCCCATGTGGCACATTCCTTATGCTTCATGTGTTGACCAAACTAGAATCCAATCTTTGATCTTTGCCTTGGTCAACCTTGAATCTTCTCATGCTCTATCACAATATCTTGAGCCACATAAAGAATTCTTCATTTGATCGCATGCTCTAGGTATTAGTCAATCATATCTCAACTCATGAGACCATCATGACCTCGACATAGAGCCATATATTGAATTCTTCTCTTGTAGACAAACTCTCAAGATCTTGAGACTCCTTGGCTTAACACATAAGCTAGAGCATGGATTACTTGAGTTCTACACAAGAACTACATATTTATTTCTTCTTCTTGATCATATTGGATTCATCTCTTCTATTCAATGATCTTGATGCCAATACTTAAGATATATCTTTATCTTCATGGCATCCAAGCCTTGAATCCAACACATGGACTTCAAGCAATTCCTATGAACAATACCTTCATAAAAATCTCAATGAAAACATTAGTCCATAGGGATTGTCATTAATTACCAAAAACACACTTAGGGGCAATTTACGCTTACCATCTCCCCCATTTTGGTAATTGATGACAATCTCAACAAGAGGGTTTATATAATGAATGATAGAAACTAATATGCAACTTATCCGAGAATAAATTGCATACAAGAGGTTGTATTTGATATGGTCAAGTAACACGAAGCTACTACCGCATATCAAAATCAATTGTACTCACATAAACTACAACAAATATGGTTGATGTGAGTGCAACCAAAATATATAGAGCAAACTCCCCCACAATATATGCACGTGTGATGAACTTGAATTTCATTGCATACATTGTCAAGATAAACCTTTGATGGAGTTTACAATATATATTCAACCATGCAAAAAACATCTAACAAAGAAGAGATGCATGAAAGGCAAACACTTAAGCACAACCAAACTTAAGTATAAAAACCATTTCCCTTAAACCCTCTAAACTTCTCCCCGATTGGCAACGATTGCCAAAATGGATGAAGGAATTTAGAAGGCCAATATAGTATGAGTTCCTCCCCAAGATGTGCATTTCTCATAAAAATGAGTGAAATCATATGCACTTATCAAATTAACAATATTTGGAGGAAGTCAAACCATATTGAGGATCAAAGATTGCAAAAAGATGACATAGTGAAGGAAGCTTCAACGAATGAAGCAAGCAAGCAATCAAGAGACCCAAAGAACCAATTGGACACAAGAAGAAGTGATGATAAGAGCTACTAGGTGCTTTAAATGAAATAAGGAAGCTCCCCAAGGTCCATGCATAAATTTGAATTTTTGTTGCATTTGAATACAATATGCACAAACATGGAATCCTCACTCCCTCTATATCATTTAAAATAAAACATGAGCACGAAAGAATACAAAAGGATCAATACGCTTATCAAAGTTAAATTTAGTCCAAAAAGATTCACGAGATATGAGTGCGAGAAGAAGCAATAAAGAATAAACAAGCACTCATAAATCAAGTTCTTACCAACACCATCAAGAACAAAATGGATAAGAAAGGTGGTCGGCAAAGAACGAGGATATCAAGGGAAGAAATTAACACTCTTATGCATATACATTTCTAAGTGGACAAAAAATCATGATGAACAATCCACAAAGGAACATGTATACACAAGATGTTAGTTGAAATTAAGGAAGACATAATATCCAAGAGAGAGTCATAGAATATACCAAATAGCTTTGCTATAAAGCATATATAGTTCAAGGCTCCATTTTCCATTATGGTATATTAACAAACTCCCCACGCAAAATCATCAAAGCCATCACAACTAGCAATAAGGGATCAAAAGATAGTCGGGATGCTTTGAAAGGCAACAAGCATAATAAAGAAGGGTACAACTTACAACATTATCTATATTGCACATGAGAGAGCGTTGAGGAATTAATATGCAATAAATTGCTAAAATGGCATATTTGGGATTGGTGAATCATAAACATGATTTTATATACTTCCCATCATATGCAATCATCTCAACTTGCTCACATATGAAATAAAGATATTTCTTTATAAGACCTTTGCAAGAACCGCAACATTTGCAAATAAATATTATCATGCCAAGAACCAACCTACAAGAGTTGGGATGCTAGAAAAGTATGCATGAATGTTATACTTGTTACCGAGATAGCAATGGTGTGATGTAGTAGATAAGAGTTCTCCGGTCATCCTAGCTTGGCTCCAATAATCATATGGTGATAACACCTTCCTTATAAACGAGACAAGCATCCATTGTATCTCCAATGTACCTAAGACATCATTCAAGTACATCTTGGTCCCCAAACTTATTGGGTCCAAAGTGGTTAGACTAACCACAATACATATGATAGACTCCATAAAAATATGTGCATAGTTAAAGATGAAATTTGAATTTCATGCACATCTTAGCCATTTAGGATTTGATGGAGTATAACATATATATTGGATCAAAGAAAGCAACTAAGATACAAAAATAAGCAAAAAAGAGAATATGCATGCACCTATCTTTCAAGATCCAAAGAAGATACGATTTAGACAAAAACTCCAAGAATACAAGGAGGTATAAAAGGTGTGGCAAAACACATTATTTGTCCAAATGACATCAAGGGAACAAATCAACAAATTATTTATTCATAAAATTCAACAAATGAACCTAACAACTTATTGAGCATGAAAGAATAAATAAATAAAAGCATGCTCAACAATTTATCTCATTCAAGAAAATAAATCATAGAAGAAGGAATGAGATAACTAACTCCCAAAAGAGCAAGGTTCCAACAAATAAACCAAACCCTCTACACTTTTCACAATGGCACAAGTACCAAAAAGAAAAGGTTTGTCTTACAACAACACACACTTGATGGGGATCAAGAGATGAGACAAAGTCAAGCAAAAAGATCCTCAAGAAGGCAATAAGACAATGGGAGTAAAAAAAATTCTTGGCAAGAAATATGGGCAATAAGAGCCAAATTCCAAGGTGAAGATGATCTAGAGGAATTACCACGCATATATATGAATACCAATTGTCAGAGACAAGAAGTTCATATTGGAATTATTTTTCGGTGGTGTATTGCAAATATATTCAAGATCAACTTCACAATAAAAGGCATATGGTTAAATATTCAATTTAATCACCATGCGTGAAAAAGGATTCTTGGTAACTCCAATAATAGACAAACAATCATGCAAGCAATGATTAGAGTATCTTGAAGCAAATGGTTTCCTACTTATGATATAGAGAAATATATTTGAGTAAAACCGCACCAAGAATTCTTACTCAATCCAAGACCAAAGAAATGAGCAATAAAATCTTTTAAGAAATAACGGAGCTTGTTTGAGCAAACATGCCACCTAGGAATAAGATAACTTAAAATATCAACTCTAAGTGGCAAAACCTCAAATGTTCACATTTCATAGGCTTGTGATATGCACAAGGCATATTACTCCCCCAAAATGTGATATTAAATTCTTTTCAACAAAAGGCAAATAAAATTCAACTAGAGATAATTAATGGAGATATAGAATTTGAATTTCTCATGAGCATGGCATACCACATAGTGACTAGATAATCTTGCAATATCAATACTAAGTGGTATTACTCATGTGCACACATTTATAGGATTGTGAGGTGCCAATGGCAAATCACTCCCCCAAAATGGGATGTTCCATTAATCACTCGATAAGAGCCAAATAAGATACCATAAATATACATTAGAGGCTCGAAGCGAACACACAAGTATATGATGTGCCAAACACCCAACACCTACTTGAATACACAAGATAAGTAGGTATAAGGAACAACATATACAAACACATACTTGGTACAAAACCAAAACATGCAAAGGGGCAAGTAACTTACAATGTAAAGAGGTTAAGTACAAGTTACCGCAAAGAGGCACATTGGATATAAAATGATAGTGTCAATGACTTGGCCTGATGAAAATAAAATTAATGAAGATCCCTTAATTCTTCATGAGGTAGCCAAGTCTCCAATGCCCTCCATAAACACCTATTGATCAAGTTTTAACTTGTTGGTACCCAACCAAGTTGGGTCCTAAGAGGTTAGTAACAATAGGCTTGGCAACCCAAATGGTTCTTTTCTTGACACCACTTTGAGTTCCAACAAACTTGGCAAACACATTGCCATCCTTATCTTTCCTAATAGAATAATCATCAACAACAATGATAGGATTAGATAAGGTACCTCTTAAGCATGAAGAAGCAAAGTGCCCCTTCTCACGGCAAATATAGCAACAAGTGCTTCCCTTTATCTTCTTCGTTGAATTCTTGATTTGGGAAGCTTCATCTTGTTTCTTCTTGGGAAGTGGCCTATCTTCAACTTGAGGTCGTGCTTGAGCTTGAACTTGTGGCCTCTTCCCTTGTTGCTTCTCACTCAAGTGCTTCTTCTTCAATGGGCAAGATCTCACATGATGCCCTTCAATCTTGCACTTGAAGCAAACAATCTTGGCCAAATTCTTGACTTGGTCTTGGCCCTTCTTCTTCTTGTTGCTCTTGGACTTGTTCTTGTCATTGGAGTTGAATCCAAGTCCACTCTTGTCATTAGGGGATTTTTGCACACTCAAAATATTATCGAGTGTGGATTTCCCTTCATGACGCTTATCCAAGTCTTTCTCCAAACTAGTGACTTGGGCCTTGAGCTCTTTGATTTCCTCTACAAGGTTAGTAGTAATAAAAGTACTAGAGGAGGTAGAAGCTTCATTGTTAGAGCAACAAGGCCTAGCAAGTAATTCATCACAAGATGTAGCAATATTATGCCTAGACAAATTACTTGGACTAGCACAAGATAATATAGCATTTTGGTTCAAAGTAGTGCTAATGTCCAAATGAGGCTCACAAGATGTTTTCTTAGAGATACTTGCCTCATGAGCTAACTTTAGCCCATTATAAGAGATTAAGAGATCCCCATGAGAGCCCGAGAGCTTTTCATGGCTTTCCTCCAATTTCTTATAATTGCTTGTTAGCAACTCAAGTTGAGCCCTTAGCTCAACATTCTCCTTTAATATAGATGCTTCACAAGAAGTGGAGTTAGTAGCACAAGCATCATTAATAGATTTAGCATTTGTAAGCTCATAAGATTTAATAGATTGAGATAGGCAAGAATTAGTATGCTTCTCTTCGGATAGCTCTTGCTTGAGGAGATTGAATCTCCATTTCCCCTCATTAATGAGGGAGTTCAATTCCTTAATGGTCTCCTTGTGGTCAAAAAAGGTTTCCATTAAGTGTTCCACTTTAGCACGAGCATCATTATTACCCCGAAGAGAGGCATACACAATTCCCATCTCATGCAAGAAAGCTTCATTATCATCATCACTAACATCATCATCATCACTCTCATCATAAGGAGATGTGTCGGGATTCAAAGTAGGAGTTACCTTTGAGCCGCTTGCCATAAGGCACATGTAAACTTGGGTAGATGATGACGGAACATCAATTGAAGCACATTCTTCATTTTCGAGTGTAGGACAAGCTCTTGCGAGATGTCCATACTCGTGGCATTCATAGCATTGCCTTCTCTTGATAGAAACCTTCTTGGTTCTTCTATTGATTTCTTCTTTAATTATTTGACCCAATTTTTCTTTAATTTCCTCTACATGGTTAGTCATACAACAACTAGAGGAAATAGAATCATTTTGAGTATGGTCACAACTAGAAACAAGCATATCATCACAAAATTTAATCAAGCAAATTTTAGGAGATATGCAAGGACCTTTAACACAAGAATGAGTAAAGAATTTATTGCAAGAAGTGTTTAGGTCCAAACTCTCTACACCATTAAGATTTATAGAAATAGAATCATTGGTGCAAAGAACAATACAACCATCATCACATATGATTTCTTCACTCACCGTATCATTACCTTGTGACAAGTCACATGTTGGTGAAGCGGAAGAACTTGAACAATTATCATGACCGGATGTGGAAGCAACTTGGAGCTCTTCATGATGTGAAGGTGAAGAGAGCTCCTTGGGTTCACTTTCAACCTCAAGAGAAATAGACCCACCAAATGACTCTTCTAGCTTGGTCCATATCTCATGAGACGTCTTGCACTTTGAACCCATCAAGCAAACATAAACTATGGAGCTCACAGACAATAAAATTTCATTAAATACTTGAGCTTCTAGATGTAAATTTTTCTCATCCTCTATAGATAGACTTTGAGGATCCATCGGAGGAGAAAAGCCTACATCTAGAAATCGCTCTATATTTGGACACAAAGTCCGAAGATTGCAAAGCATGCAATTTCTCCATAAGTTATAATTTGTGCCATCAAAAATAATTGTGTCATTATGCACCAAATAACTAGCCGACATCTTTACTCTCAAGGCGGTGAAGCCTAAACAAGGAGAGACCTTGCTCTGATACCAATTGAAAGGACGAGATGTCGCCTAGAGGGGGGGTGAATAGGCATTTTAAAAAACTATTACGGAATTGGCTTGAAGGAATGCGGAATTAAACTAACGTTTATTTTCTTCAAGCACAAGACCTAAATATGCTAGGCTCAACTAAGTGCAACAACAACAACTAGATATAAGCAAGATAGCACAAGATATAATTCACAAGTGATAAACAAGATATAAGTACTTCAAGCACGATGGCTATCACAAGGAAATAAACTCGGGTATAGAGATAACCGAGGCACGCGGAGACGAAGATGTATCCCGATGTTCACTTACATAAAGTAAGCTAATCACCGTTGGAGAGATGCGGGTAACCACGAAGGCCCCCGAACGCCACGAAGGCTCACCTTCTTCTCCGAGTCCCCCACGAAGCTAGGGACCCCTTCTTATGGTTAGCTTTTCCTCCACTCCGGAGATGGCAAGCTCCACAACCACTTCACAACTCCCACGAAGGGGAAGCCCGGGCCTCTTCACAATCTTACACGAAGAGGACACCGTGGCACAACCACCGAGCCAACTAGGAGGTCACCCTCCAAGAGTAACAAGCTCACGGTCTGTCACTCGAACTAATCATAATGGAGAGCTCAACACTTATGCAAGAATGCAAAGCAAGAACACCAAGGATGCTCAAATCCCTCACTCCCAAATCTCATCAAAGCAACAAATGCTAGGATAGGATTAGAGAGGAAGAACAATGGTGGAGGTCAACTAATGACCCCAAGATCTAGATCCCAAAGGTTCCCCTCACTTAGAGGAGGATTGAGTTGGTGGAGATTGTAGATCTAGATCTCCTCTTCCAAATCCCTCAAAAAGATACAAGAATCATAGGAGGGATGGAGGAGGAAGGAAGCTCTTGAAAGACAACAATGGAGGTCAATTTCGTGCCCAAGAACACTAGCCAACTTGGGGAAGAAGACCCCTTATATAGCCCCGCAGAAATCTAACCGTTACAGATTTTTCGGTCATCCCGGAGCAGCCCGGAGTAGCCCGGAGTAGCCCGGAGCAGCCCGGAGCAGAGCCCGGAGTGGCCCCGGCCTATACTCCGGAGCAAGTACCCGGCCACTGCTCAGCCCGGAGCAGCCCGGAGCAACTCCGGATTTCACTCCGGATTTGCAAAACAGCAAAACCACTCATACGAAAAACGCGATATCTTTTGCATCCGAAATCCGTTTTTAGCAAACTTGGACTTTTTGAAAAGCTTAGAAAAAGTACTACAACTTTATGAAGAGAAACACCAAGAAATGTCAAGACGAAAAATACCAAATGTGGAGAGGTATGAAACCTTCCAAAGTGAGGAACCGATAAAACCCTTCAACTCGAAAACGCAATAGAAGATACATTTGGATTCCGTTTTCGATGAACTTGGACTTGTTGGAAAGCTAGCAACAAGCACAAGAACCTCACATGGAGAAAAACCAAGAAGCAACAAACTAGGAAGATGCAAAGTATGCAAAGGATTGAGCTCCCTAAGACGATGTGATCAAGTTACCCAACCGAAAGCCCCTCTTGATAGTGCGGCTATCTATCCTATAACCCGGTCTCCCAACAAACACCTTGAGACCGGTAAAAGGAAAACCTAGCAAGGACATACCTTTACCTTGAGCATCCCGCTTGATCTTGATGATGATGCTTCATGCTCTCATCAAGCCGGAATGCTTCACTTGATCATTGTTGCTTCGTGAAGACTTTAATTTGCTCCCCCATAAACCATTATGGGATAGCTTTGTTCACACTCATATTCACAAGTCCATTATCACCAAATGGATGACAAGCTTCAAGCATATGATCTTCTCGAGATGCTTGTCTTGAAACTTGCACTTCTCAACCTTGATGACAACCACCACTTGATGTCATCCTTTCATGGGCTATATGAAATCTCACTAGTGATGCATATCCATGACACAATGGCTAACCCACATAGACAACACAAACACACATATGTAATGGGTTAGTTCACAAAGCATAATTAACAAACCATACCATACCACAAGACCGATTGGTCCCATGTGGCACATTCCTTATGCTTCATGTGTTGACCAAACTAGAATCCAATCTTTGATCTTTGCCTTGGTCAACCTTGAATCTTCTCATGCTCTATCACAATATCTTGAGCCACATAAAGAATTCTTCATTTGATCGCATGCTCTAGGTATTAGTCAATCATATCTCAACTCATGAGACCATCATGACCTCGACATAGAGCCATATATTGAATTCTTCTCTTGTAGACAAACTCTCAAGATCTTGAGACTCCTTGGCTTAACACATAAGCTAGAGCATGGATTACTTGAGTTCTACACAAGAACTACATCTTTATTTCTTCTTCTTGATCATATTGGATTCATCTCTTCTATTCAATGATCTTGATGCCAATACTTAAGATATATCTTTATCTTCATGGCATCCAAGCCTTGAATCCAACACATGGACTTCAAGCAATTCCTATGAACAATACCTTCATAAAAATCTCAATGAAAACATTAGTCCATAGAGATTGTCATTAATTACCAAAAACACACTTAGGGGCAATTTACCCTTACAAAGGGTGGCATCAGGAGGTGGGCCAGGTGGCCCCACCACCTAGTAGCGTGGCCAGGGGCTGGCCCGCGCCACCCCATGGTGTGGGCGGCCCGTGGTCCCCCTCCATTTTAGCTTTGGACTCCGTCATGTTCGGGAAAAATAGGAACTTGTGCTTTTGTTTCGTCCAATTCTGAGAATATTTCCCGTGTAGCTTTTCTGAAACATAAAAACAGCAGAAAATAGGAAACTGGCACTGTGGCATCTCGTTAATAGATTAGTTCTGGAAAATGCATAAAAACGCCACGAAGTGTAACAAAACACAAAGTAAATGGTGCATAAATAAGCATGGAGCATAAATAATTATAGATACGTTTGAGACGTATCACCGCCTCACATCGTCACTATTTTTGGCAGCATCGGCAAAGCGGCGGGAATGCCTTTTTTCAAAAATTTGGACCGAATCTACAATAAAATGGGTCGCGTCGGGCTTTTAGGGCAGAGTTTGGGGGCGCAGCTAGAAAACCGCCATCCCCCATACAGAAATCCATGCCGACGCCGCCAAATGACCCAAAACACGCTTGCGCCGGTCGCCGTTTGGGGGGCGAGTGAAGATGCTCTTAGTAGCAAGGTGCAAGATGACGACATAGCGCCGATGTCTAGATGCAGGACGTAGTCTCCAACAATGGCGCACGTTGTTGCCACTCTTTGTACATAGTATATGTCACTCTTAACTAGGTGACAAGCATATTATGTAACTTTAACCTTTCTTGAATAGGAAACAAACAAAAATTCGTTGTCAATGTAGCTTCACTTGAGCGATTAGTCTCTAGTGACGTAGCACTTGTCTCTTTTTTTAGAACGAAGGCACTCCATGCCCGACTTTATATTAATAAAGTCCTCACATAGATAAGTTTTACAGACCATGTCAACTGTCCTTGGACATGCAAATGGAAGTAGTTTTCAGCAACTAGCCACACTAGCAAAGTCTAGATAAAGTTAAAGCGACAAATAGATACACGGCGCACAGGCCAGAACTAGGGTGGAACAAGTGTTGCGACGGGTGCTGGAGGATAGTATGAGCACGTGAAGAATCTCTTTGTCAAGGCCACCATATCGTCCACCAGGGCCTGATCCTTAGATTTTTTAAGTTGACGCCACAGCTGCAAAGAGATAATGATTTTAAAAATAACGTTAGTTGGTTGGCGAGGAAACCTCCCCTCAATAGAAAATTTATTACGCGTAGTCCACAGTACCCAGCATTGAACAGCAAAAAAAAAATCCACAAAGGGCGCTTTGCTTTGGGACTGAGGGAGTCTAGGATTGAAAACCAGTCTACTCTAGACTTGGGGTGCTAGTTCACTCTGAACATTTCACGCACTCCACTCCACATAAACACTGCTAAAGGGCACTATAAGAAGATACGGTCTACGGTCTCGATCTGCCCACAGAGGGCACAATTCCCAGTTGAAGCACCACCTCTAGACTGAATCAACTCATTAGCAGGAAGGTGGCCCCGGGACAGTTGCCATGTAAAGATCTTTAAGAGGGAGGTGATAGCTTCCAAATCTACTTGGTCAGCGGAACTTCAGGTTTCTTACATAAAGCCATATACAGAGATCTTGTAGAGAATTTGCCTGACTCCTCCAATCTCTAGGAGATCCTAGTAGGAACATTTTCCAGATCTATCTCTTCCACCAAAGAGCATAGCTGGTGCCAGGAGGCTAGGTCCTCCTGAGTAAGATTTCTGCAGAAAGGGATCCTCCACCCCTCCTCAGAGTATGCCTGCCCCAATTTTAAGTCAGTTGCTGAACTCTTGTTGTAAAGGTTGAGAAAACTCGCACTAAGAGTATCCTCTCCTATCCACACATCGTTCCAGAAGCTAATGTTAGCATTTACTGCCTGGGTGGAACCTGACTCCCCTCTTGAAGTGGTCCTTCACCTTGTGAAGGCTATGCCAGAAAGGAGAGCTGCGCACTGGGCTGGTCGAGAAAAAAATCATTAACCCTATATTTTTGCTTTTAACAGCTTTAGCCAAAGCAAGTCCATGTCCTGGTCACCAAAAGAAACAAGATGAAGAGGACACTGGAGGTTGACAGTACTTGCAATATTTGTGGCAGAGTGGAAGAAGATAGTTACCACGCCACTATCCGTTGCACAAAGTCCAGAGCCCTGAGATATGAGATGAGGAAACATTGGGATATCCCTAATGAGTCTAATTTCTCCTTTACACGTAAGGATTGGCTAAAAAATCTCCTGTACAAGCTGGACACGAAGCAAAGAAGCCAAACACTCATGCTATTATGGCATTCTTGGCATCTTAGAAATGACGTTGTCCATGACAAGGGGGAAGAGACAGTAGCAAGATCGGTTGCTTTCCTCATGGGATATGACAAACTCCTAAATGAGGATAACAACGACCAAGTTAATAAGTTATACCATGATTTTTCAAAACCTGAAACTGAGGCTCTTTGTCACAATGCATTTTCCAACAGGGCTACAAAAAGGACAATCCATCTTGGATTCCTCCTGAACGCGACAAGCTGAAGATGAATGTGGATGCTGGGTTTACTTATTCAATGGGCGAAGCTACTGCTGGTTTCGCCTTCAGGATCATCATGGCTCGCTGGTGTTGGCCGGAAGCACTATCCTACCGAATTGAAAGAACGCGGAGGAAGCTGAAGCTCTTGCAATTTGGACGGGGCTCAACACTGCTTACAAGCACAACCTGAAGCTATCCTCGCTTGATTCTGATAGCGCGATGGTCATTTGTGTGCTGAACAGCAGCTCTGTTAATACCTCCAGTCTCTAGCACATCTACAGCAATATCAAAGCTTTATCTCCTTTCTTCCCTGATTTAAGCTTCGGCAAGGTTGATAGATGCTGTAATACTCTTGCGCATGAACTTGATCAGCGTGCCAAAGTGCACAGGTCCACGCATGTGTGGCAGTTGCATTTCCCTGATGATGTTCTGCATACTTGTAATCGTGACTCTGTAAACTTGATGGTTGATTAATGGGATTTCTATTTTCGTGCCCTCGGGTCCTTAGTTGTACTCAGTTTTCCCCAGCTTCTTAGTTTTTCCTCAGTTTTGTCCAAGCCCTTGTCTGAAATTGTCACAAGTGCTGGAACGGCCGGTTGCCCGACGGGTCAACACCTTTGACCATTAACTGCTGACTAGTGGGGCCACGTAGAGCCCGCAAAGACACGTCAGAGCATCCATCTTTGTTTGACCGTAAGCATCGCCGTATCCCTGACCAAAACGCGGAAAAGTGGGGCTTCGGTATATCGAATGACAAGTGGGGCCATGACGCTGATACAAGGGGCAATACACGGGTAGGATTAGATTTTTAAACGGAGCTCTACAACGATGGCATGGAGGAGGTGGCCTGCGGGGTGCCGAGATGAGATCGACGTCCACAAAGAACTGCATGAGGAGAGACCAGACGCATTAGATAGATATGAACTAGACGCATTTAACCATGCAAAGAAGAGAAGAAATGGTCGAGGACATCGACGACGACCTCAACACTTTGACTGACGGTGTCGGACATGAATGCGAGCAATGTAGAGAAAACTAGTGTCTCTCCTTTCTGGCGTGTATAGATGGGTGCTAGGGGAGTGTGGTGGCGAAGGAAAAGACCTCGCGGTGGTCTGTGGCGTCCAGCATAGCGGGGCGGCGTGGCCGTGCCCACAACGGCGTGCATGTTCGGCATTGGCATCAGCATGTACGTTCGTCATTGGCCTCGGCGGTATCTCTGGTGTGTCAGTGATCGAATGAGGGGACAGGATTGAGGGTGCATCCCGACGGTGACCTAGCAGCGGCGGCGAGCATGCATAGCCGTTCTGACCATGCCGATATCGGCATCGGCATCGTTTGGAGGCTGTGGTGCTCGAATCATGGTGGAAATTGCGATTTCCTATTATTTTTACATGCATAATATATAGAAAATAGCTAGATCTCTAAATCGATGCATATGAAGCTACATATATATTCTTGGTCATAATCCCCTTAGATGCATGGCTTCACGTCGTCATCGCTTTCATCGTCAGTATCTTCGTCGTCCGTGTAGTAGTACTTCCTGCACAATGTTACGTCGAACACCTTCACTGTGAGCACATCATCGCCTTCATATTTGAAGTGTAGGATGTAGCCGAAATCCACACCGTGCGCGATGGTGAAATTCTCCCAGCCCTTGTCGAGGTACATCCGGCCTTGTCCGTCAAATAGGACCTCCACGGTCCAGAGACGAGGACCGCAGTCAGCTGCTCGTAGATACACCTTTGCGGGCTCCTGGCCGTCAAGATAGTCCGCAAACTTTTGTGGGAGTGCCTGCAAAGAGATCGAGCGCTGATCGTTTGAAATTAAAGGCTTTTTGGAACATGCACATAATCAATCACATGCATCATATATGTGGGAACGCGTACGTACCTTCTTGGCCAAAGGGTCTTCATAGATGACGATTAAGAACTCCTCTATGATCAATGGCAGTGTTGACGGTGGTGGTGGCAATGATGATGATCCACCACCCAAGCCGCCCCTTCCCCTTCCCCTTCCCCTTCCCCTTCCGGTCGGCATCCGAGACATGGAAGCCATGGCAATGGATCAAGTGTATGTGAATGAAGAAGAGAGAGGCAGAAACGAAGAAGAGAGAGGCAGAACCTATTGACATGAGGGATGGCCGTTGTGGGAGTTTATAAGGGAGAGATGACCGTTGTGGGGTTTACACAATAAATTAAGGAGGAGATGACTGTTGTGGGTGTTTATATCTCAACAAAAAAGTAATGCCTAAAAGAAATGGAAATGCGTGATAGTTTATCATTTTACCGTGAAAAGTAATGCCTACAAGAAATGGAAATTCGTGATAGTTTATCATTTTACGGTGAAAAGTAATGCCTACAAGAACTGGAAATTCGTGATAGTTTATCATTTTACCGTAAAAAGTAATACCTACAAGAAATTCATGATTACCAAACTTGTTGAATCCGGTGGCAAACTCGTTATTTAGCATACATAGAGGGGTAGTAGTTTGCTACTGACATATAGAGAGAGGGTGGCACGATCCTGCCCGTTAGATCATAGGATCGACGGTAGGTGGGCACGATCCGTGTGACAACAGCTCGACCAATCAGGCCAAGTTTGGGCTTCTGTGAGAAGGGAGAGGGTAAAACTGAGTAGTATCAAGGATACAAGTGCAAGTAAATAGTAAACAGGCTAAGGAATTCAAATAAGAGATTTAGAAAAAGAAAAACACATGTTTTGTACAATGAAACCCAGGTTGGCCTACCTCAAAGTATTAGCAATTCAAATATACATGAGTGTAAAAATTATGGCCTCATTCAGACAAACTATGTTTTGGGTATAGTTGTTTTGAGAAGGGGTTTGAGTGGAAAGCCATGAACCTTCATAGCTACTAGTGATTTGAGAAGTGGCCATTTGTGTTAAAACTTGATTTATATATGATTGTCTACGTGGCAGGTCGCGTAACAAGACTCCATGAGTAGGAGGCACTATGATTTTATTTTTTTGAATTTTTTTTGCGCATAAAATGACTCAATTAGATAGCTTAATCCCATTTGTTGACTCTCTGTTGACCAGCCACTTGAGGATAAAACTGAGTATATTGCACTAGCCAGTATTAGTACTCGAGGGGAAAACTGAGTACAGATATTTTTCCAGTGTAAGACTCAAGGGTAGAACTGAGTACACGTAACGGTGCAGACGTGCAGTTCCACGGACGCGTGTCGCGGTGAGCAGCGGTTAGCCGCGTGGTGTGCGTGTTGAGACCAAACGTCAACTGCTGAGACGAACCGTCACTTTGCCAGTACAGAGCCCCTCTCTCCCTCCCTCTGCACACAATCTCATTATAACTCACGCACGCAACCACGCCTCTCACGTCCCATCTCCTTCTCCAAATCCAAAAAACCCCAGCCGCCCTACGCGCGCTCCCCTGCCGGCGATGGAGAAGAAGAATGCGCCGGCGGCCGTCGCCCCCGAGCCCGTCGCCTCCGAGCCCGTCGCCTCCGAGCCCGTCGCATCCGAGGCCGTCACCGCCGAGCCCATCGCATCCGAGGGCGGCGCATCCAAGCGCGGCGCCTCCGTGAACTGGGCCTCTCTTAAGGGTGACGGACCACTTCACAACATCGGCGACTGCTTACTGGCGAACAAGGAGTACGTGGACACCTACTCTGCTTTGAGGCAAGTTTGTACAAATTGGCGCTCAGATTTATCTGAGTCCGACGTGCACCTGCACGAATGGATCGTGCTAGAACACGCCCTTCCACGCGCCGCTGAGTTCTCCTTCCTCAACCTCCGCACATCCCGCTACGTCACCATCGATCTAACGGAAGTTCATGCAAGGTTCAAATTCCTCCATATCTATAGAGTTAATCTATTTTTATTTTCAATCATAAACATCTTAGTGCTGAATGTTATCTTCATCAACTCCCTTTTAAATACTACTTCGTCGGCTTTTACCGTGGCGTCATCGTGCTGGCCCAGAAGAACCAGCCGCACAAGATACGGCTTCTGAACCCACTCACAAAGACATTGAACGCTACGTTTGAGGCGCGGATGCCATCTATGATTGTGAAGTCAGTCGCTGTAATGAAGTCCCCGACTATGGTCTTCATTTGCACAGGTTACCCCAATGAAATTGCTTGGGTCGATAAGAGCTCTCCAACTAAGGATATAGATGTAGATGATTGGGGAGAAGGAAGATTTACGATCGAGGACCATTCTCTGTGTTGCATTACCCCGTTCAATGGTGAATTGTATGCAATAGCTGTGAATGAGTTCGGAAGATTAGTGTGCATCAACAATGTCCAGTTGGAGCAGCGTGCGAGCACTGTCAACATGAAGACACTATTTTCATTTCCAGAACTTGGAAATGATTATGATTCCAAGTTCTACCTTGTGGAGTCGGATGGTGATCTGCTGCTTGTGTTGTTGGGCGGCAGCACTGACGACAACAGGCATTTGGAGGAAAGTCAACCATTGGTGTACCGTGTGGACACTGAGAGCCGCTCTCTCCATGCCGTCAGTAACATTGGCAGTCGTGCCCTCTTCGTCAATTTTATCCGGTGTATCTCCGTCGACACCAGAGTGCACCCGACAGTTCGACCTGGCTGCATCTACTACGCGGATTTGGGTTATATGAGAGAGTACTCTGATGATAGAAAGGCCTGGGATGAGTTGCCATGACATGTGGATAGAATAGGATATGGTCCGAAAAATGAACAAAGGCCATCCCGTTTGGAGGATGTATTGGTTGCACACTGCAGACGGAAGGAGTTCAGTGAATATTTCCTTCATCTCATGGAATGTAGCGACGATGAAATATATGAGGAATGAAGAACAGATTCGTTATTGGCTGCTGTATGCAGTTTATGTATTATACTTAGTTTTCTGGATTTATTATGCTGCTATGAATTTATCCTATACTAGCTTCTAGATTTGCTACTAGATTTGTTACCATATTGGGCAAAAAACGAGGGCCAAAAGGCAACAATCATTGAAGAAAGACAGAAATAGAAGCTTCTCTAGATTTGATACTAATTTGGTGAAAAGAGAGAGAACTGTTACAGAGAGAGGGGGGAAAAGGCGCTCTGAAAAGGCAATGCCAATTTGGCCCGAGAGAGACAGAACCGAGCTCTCACGTACAACCAAACGCAGTCTCGTCCTGTCCCACACAGTCCCTTTCTACCAGCCCCACGCGACGCAGCCCCACACGACGCGGCCCCACGCGTCAGAACGGAAACGGTCAACTAAACGGGAATCCTCCCGTCTGAGCTCCTTCTGAGGGTTTCAGACAACGGCTTGGGGAAAACTGAGGAAAAACTAATGAGCTGGGGAAAACTGAGTACAACTAAGGACCTGAGGGCACGAAAATAGAAATCCCTTGATTAATACAGTTCTTATTCTAAAAAAAGTCCATGTCCTGGTCTGAAAAAATCCTCCAGATCCACTTGGCCATAAGAGCAATGTTCATTGCCTTGGTGTTCATCACACCCAAACCGCCCTGGTTCTTAGGTTGACAAATTTCTTGCCAGTTCACCCAATGGAACTTCTTTTTGTTTCCCTGTCCATCCCAAAAAAACTGGTTTCTATGGATGTCAAAACCAGCATGGGTACCATCCGCCAACAAGACATACCCATCGAATGTAGGGGTAGGTTGGACAGACAAGCGTCAATTAGGGTTAATCTGGCTGCTGAAGACATGAAACAACCCTGCCAAGGTGCAACCCTCTTGCCCACCGTGAGGCTCCATATCTGCAATGGTTGCTTTGTGTTCACTCATGGTGAAGCCAAGTAAGTGAACGGGGATTCCCCTGTTTGCAGTTAAGCAATTGTGTCACTCTGGCCTGCTCTTGAGCCTCCACCCCCATCACTATCACTTCACTTTTGTGGAGGTTAATCATCATACTTGAGAGCAGTTCAAAGCAGAGCAGGATAAATTTGAGATTGACCAACCCCTTCTTTGTATTTTGAATCATAATCATTGTATCGTCTGCATACTGAAGATGCGTAACTCCTCCCAGAATCAAATAAGGCACCACTCCCTGGATTTGGCCAGCTTCCCTAGCTTTAGCCAGGATTGCATCCAGTACATCGGCCACAAAATCAAATAGGAGCGGAGACAGTGGGTCACCCTGTCGGACCCCTCTTTTATTTCTGAAATAGGGGCCCACTTCACCATTAATCGAAATTGCTGTCTGCCCACCAGTGACAAGTTGCATGATACGGTGGACAAAGGCTGGTTTGAAACCCTTTCGAAGCAGCACTTCATGAAGGAAGTTCCAGCTAACTCTATCATATGCTTTCTCAAAGTCTAGTTTTAGCAGCATCGCAGGAAGTTTTTTGGTCATGAGCTCATGGATAATTTTGTGCAGAGCTAGGGGACCATCCTGGATAAACCTACCCTTGATGAAAGCTGACTAGGCAAGGGAGATGGTTCGATGCGCCACTAGGGAGAGCCTAATGACATAAGCTTTAGCTACCAACTTAAAGATGACATTGATCAGCACTATGGGGCAGAATTGTCTGATGTCCTCTGCACCAGGGACCTTGGGGATTAATGAGAGAATACCAAAGTTTAGTCTCGCAATGTCAACTATTCCAAGAGCAAACCCATTCAGGATTTGGAGCACTGAACGTCTCAGCAGAGGCCATAACTTCTTATAGAACAGCACTGGCAACCCATCTGGGCCAGGAGCTGTATCTGTCTTAGTCTCCTTAAGCACAAAGTCCAGTTCTTCCAGAGTGACTGTCTTCATCAGATCATCATTCTCCTAATCAGAGACTCGTTGGTTCCGCGACCATAGATCTTGATGAGTGCACAGCAGCTTGGGTTCCTCAGCACCCATTAGCTCACGGTAGAACGCATAAATTATCTCCTGAGTGGCTCTCTTATTGGTCACTAGACCATTGTTGGAGGCTAGCGCAGAAATGGCACACTTGCGCTTCCTACCATTGGCGAAGGCATGGAAGAATTTGGTGTTGACATCACCCTTCAACTGCCACTGTTGCCTTCCTCTTTGGCACCAGTATTCTTCCTCAGCGCTAAGGATATCCATCATTTGGCCTTCCAAGAAGTATCTAAGAGCCCAACCATCTTCATCGAGGCCTATCCCATCCGCGGTACGATCCAGCTCTTGGATCCTAGCCAGGAGGTTGGCTTTGGTCACTCTAGATTATTTGCCCTAGTTAGCACCCCACCCCTAGAGGAATTGTCTCAACGCACTAGACTGGGAATGCCACCAATCATGGGCCCCTGCTCCGGCAAAGCTGGAGTGCCTGCACCTTCCACCTGTGTGTGACAAGCTCCATGAAGCTAGGAATCGCAAACCAGCTGGTCTCAAAGAAAAATCGGTTGGATCTATAGGGAGGCTCACTTCCCGAGTCCAGAACCAATGTCGTATGATCTGAGCCTAAGCCGGTGGTTGCACGGAGTGAAGACAAGGGAAACTGGGTCTCCCACTCTAGAGACACCAAGGCTCTATCCAACACACAATGGATAGGGGCCCTCTGCATGTTTGATCAAGTGAAGCGCGCACCAGAGCGCGCCACCTCTTTGAGAGCAAGCCGAGCAATTGAATCATTAAAGGCATTCACCAACGTCCAGTTGATGTTAGAATTACTCTTGTCCTCAGCCCCCTAATGAGGTTAAAATCTCTGAGCACCACCACTAGAAAGGCACAGCTTCTCACTTTAGATTCCAGGTCTGCGAGGAACTGGTGCGAGCGCGTGTGATCAGCGGGGCCATACACACCAATCATATCAAATTTAAATTTTGATTCCATATGGAAGAGGGGCACACCCAAGAAAAACTATCCTTGATCGATCGAGCCCACCTCGATCGTGGCATCACGGATGCCCAGCAACATGCCACCCGAACGACCCTCCACTGCTCGCCAGTGCCAATGAAACAAGTCACCATTAACAAGACCTCTCAATTCTTGGTCTGTGAACTCTTGACGCATCATTTCTTGGAGAAAGATGATATCTATCTTTTCTTTCTTGATAAACTCTTGGAGCTAGGTTCTCCGGCCCCTCCAGTCAAACCCCTGCATATTCCATCCCGCTGCCCTCATTGGGATTGTTGTTGCAAAGCTCGTGCTTGGCGAGCTGGAGTTGGTCTGAGGTTGGATCTCGGTGGTAAACTCTCTGTCGGCGACTTTCTTTTCCTTCTAGCCGTTGCCGGAGCCACCTCATTGTGCCTTAGCTCACCACACTGGCACTTTGCCTGTGGGGAGAGGGAAGGGGCGTCCACCGTGCTAGTGGGTTCCCCTTGGGGTTGTTCGTGGGACGCTTCCTCCTCTGTGGCTGCTGATTTGACTGCCGCCTGCTCAATAGCCTCTGCTAGCTTTGCTTGGACAATTTCTTTAGCTCGGACCATCGAAATCAGATCAGCAGGGGACCTACCCGACTCCCCCCACAAAATCCCACAATCCTCTGCGACCCCCATGAAAACCAAGTCCGGGGTAGAAGAGAAAGCAATGAATTTAGCACTGGGGGAGTAGATGGCGAGGACATACCTACTTTAGCTGCGGCGCGCTTGACTGCCTTCTAGAGGATCAGTTGGCTCTCCGAACCCTTGGCCCTTGCACTGGAACGGGTGCCCAAGATTGGGGACACCACCGCCATCGAACGTTTGGCCTTGGAGACCTGAGCCTTGGCCGCCACCTCCTTTGCTAGGTCCAGGTTGATAAGGGTCGAAGGAGGATTATCCACCTCCTCGTCCTGTTTCTTCTTGAGCTTCACAATCTTGGTCGTCAGCGTCTCGTTGTCAAACTGCCAGTCCTCTGGGCTTTCCCATCCAACATCCACTCGATCCGCCGCTAACAGCTTAGAGCGCTTAAGAACTTCTGGGTCAACTGGAGCATCAAAGCTAGGAGGAGACTCATCCTCATCTAGAATGATGGTCATGGAGATTGGCTCAGGTTGTAGGACTTGATTCAAAGTAAAGAGAGACTCCTCCTCCAAGTTTGACCCATACTGATCAAAGGGGATGGGCTACACCTTGAACTTTGCTGGAGCAGAGGCAGGCTTTGACGATGAGTGGTCCTTGGCCGAGGGAGGAGGGACATTGCTGCTACCCACAGAGGATTTGGAGCCCGGCTACTTCAAAAACTTCTTCTTGTACTGAACAGGCTGCAGAGTTGGTGCCGAAGAAGGCGCAGGCATCGTGGGGGCAGGAGTAGCGGCAGCCACTGGAGCAGCTACCTTAGGGGGATTTCCTGCGAGCCCACCCAAAGTGCCCGTGTCCTTAGCCTTGTCTTTGTCCTTGCTGTTCCTCCTCTTCCAGTGATAGTCATACTGGCTTTGATCCTCAGTGCGGTCACCCTCGTTGCCACCATCTTCCTTGTCATCATTGGGTTTGTCGTCCGGCCCTGCAGGTTTGGAGCCCTCCCCCATGGAAAATTCCACTGAGACGCCAATTCTGAAACCCTGCAGGTTTGCAAACAGCATGATTGACTTTGGGAGGCGCTCTAGAGCTTGCGAGTGGAACAACATCCGAACTGGGCCATCCTTGGCTGTGAGGGATTCATCGTCGACCACCTGAGGGCACCCAAGCATCTTAGTACCTTCCAGAAGCAGGTCAGATCGACGCACGCAAGGTGGGATATCAGAGAGATGAACCTAGATCTTGGAGAGCACGGCCGAGGCTCTGAGGTGGGGCAGCGGGTCTGCGAACAACACATAGACCTTGCTCACTGGAAGTGTGATCCCTCCCGCATTCCTACATAGGTTCTTGCAGAGAGTTAGGCTGGCCTTTGTTGGGAACACCACGGCAAAATCCGTGTCACTGATACGGCGGACGCTCCAGTCCCAGTTGTCTTCTACCATCGCCTTGAGATCTTGCGAGAGGAGATCGCCCGTCAGTCGATACTCAATGGCAATGACAGTAGCTTCATTTTCCGGCACTGTCGCACCCCCTGCCAGCAGAGAGTCATCCACCTCCAGGCAGTGAAAGCCCACGCCGTCCATCGCATAACCATACCACTGTAAAGAAGGCTGCTTGGCGGCCTTGGGGCACATCCCAGTAGTGTGTCTGTCAGAGTTGCAGAGGCTGCAGTGCGCCGGGAATGTACACGCGGACTAGTAGTGGCCATATTTGCTGCAGTTGAAGCATTTGATCCCAGGCTTCTTCAGACCCTGAGGCAGAACTACCTGATCAGAGTGGGAGGACAGAGCCACCGAGGGGGGAGGAGGGGCAGACTGGGGAGGTGGAGGTGGTGTGGGAGCAGGAGCGGTCGCCGCTGCACGGGATTCCTTTTCTATGTCAATAGGGTCGTTGTGTACTAGTGTATCCAGGTGTCATTGGATATACCATATCCTATATCGTATACCGGTGTCAAGTTTGGAATTGGATATCCTTATCTATCGAATTCCTTTAATACGGAGATGGAATCTCCAAAACGGATCCTAAAACAAATTTGGTGCAAAAATTATCCTATAAGTTTACACCCCTACCCGCCGGGTACTACTGAATTGGTAGTTCCCGTGGAGCCAGGCCATGGAGAGTGCAAGGAGATGCCTCCAACGCACATGTGTACAAATAGGGATATATATTGTGTCCCTTCGGGGACACAGTACATTTCTTCTGGTTCCTGTTGCATCGACTCTACATTTTTTTGTGCATTTATTCAGAGACATTTTTTTGTAGTGTAAACATGTATTTGTCATTTTTTGTAGGCTCTACAGCTTAGTGTCCTGCGGAGGTACCTGAATCTAGTCCAGCGAGAGGCCAAGAGGAAGGAATGTCATTGTTGTCCATTTCCATGAGGAGGTGTCCCCTACCCACTTATGCCAGGTGTTGATGGCAACAAAACTACTCGTGTATACCAATCTATTGGGACTCAAAGCGCAGAATGATACATCAAGCTTAATTTCCCCCACAAGGGTGACTCGAGAGTTTATATCAAAATCTCGGGGGAAATTAAAGTGTCCCATTCCTTGTCCTCTTCGAGCAACCTACAGTTAAAGAGTACCAGTTTTGTGTCCCGAACTCTACCGTGGTGTTTGTGACACACGGTGCAAGGTTTTAAAACAAATACTAATGAAAATGAAAATAAAATCTAATGCAAAATAGTTCTTTAATTTTCATATTAAATAGATCTAGCAATAAAATAGCATGCAAGTTAAAGAAAACGTCATTCTTGCATGCAAAACTGGACTGGGGATCATGGTTTCACTTGACTCTCTCATAAACATGGGGGAACGAATATAGCTTCACATAACAAGTTACAAGCGATGAAACTACATGTATGCGAGATAACAACGCGGATTTGCTACCACCGGTGGTAGCTATGCATGCATGCATAGTCCTTGGATTGTGTGAGCATGATATTCCTACCGCATGCGATGTAGAGAGTAGGAGATGATGGTGATAACGGATGAAATGCTTCCGTTTGTTGCATGCATATGGTACTTCTGAATGGCTACTTAGGATGGCAACCGTGGATGGCTAGAGCAAGTGGTGATTTGGGACATGCCATGCCGAGCTGCCATGCACATTTTCCTAACCGGGCAGGTGGTGATTTTGGACATGCCATGCCTAGTTGCCTTGCACACTCTCCTAACCAAGTAACCTGCCGAGTTGCCTTGCATGTTTTCCTAACCGAGCAGATGGTGATTTCGGGAATGCCAGGCCTAGTTGCTGATGCGGTACGGTGTTGATAGTTTTTCACCGTCCAGTTGGGAACCCCAAGAGGAAGGTATAATGAATATAGCAGCAAGGTTTTCCCTCAGTTAAGAAACCAAGGTATGTCGGTCAGGAGAGGAAGAAGCCAATACGACTGAACGTGATGCTTGCTAGTCTAGTGACACTCCAACAAGGGCGCCGTTTCACGATCAAAACGAGTTAGCGCGTCTTCAACTAATAGCAACGTGGAACCTGCACACAACACAACCAAATACTTTGCTCCCAACTTACGATGAGGTTGTCAATCTCACCGGTTTGTTGTAAACAAAGGAATGAGCGTATCGAGTGGAAAATAGTAATAGTATGCGAGTAAAGTAAACAATGCGAGTAAAGTAAAAAGGTGATAGCAATATAAAGGAAATAGGACCGGGGTCCACAGTTCACTAGTGGTGTCTCTCCATAAGATAAAATAATACATGATGGGTAAACAAATTATAGTTAGGCAATTGATAGAATAAAGACAACGTGCATATGTCGAGAGGATCACTATGAGATTTACTCTAGGCATTACAACAAGATACATAGACCGCCATCCAACTGCATCTATGACTAATAATCCACTTGTGGCGAATCAATCCGAGAACTCCACAAGTATTAAGTTGCGAACAACAGATAATTGCATTAAGCAAAGTGTGTAATGTAAACAAAGCATATGTCCTTGAGCATATGAATGTTGTTTTCCCCCTAGTAGCAACAACACATCTACAACCTTAGAGGTTTCTGTCACTGATGCTTGCGGTACGGTTAATGTTCACCGTCCAGTTGGGAACCCCAAGAGGAAGGTATGATGAATATAGCAGCAAGGTTTTCCCTCAGTAAGAAACCAAGGTTTATCGATCCGAAGGGGAAGAAGCCAAACGACTGAAGGTGATGCTTGCTAGCTTGCGAGAGCTCCGGACAATTTATAAGGCGCCTCGTCCAAGCTTTGCTTTGCCAGCTGCAACACGGAACCTGCACACAACACAACCAAATACTTTGCTCCCAACTTACGATGAGGTTGTCAATCTCACCGGTTTGCTTCAAACAAAGGAATGAGCGTATCGAGTGGAAAATAGTAATAGTATGCTAGTAAAGTAAACAGTGCGAGTAAAGTAAACAGGTGATAGCAATATAAAGTAAATAGGCCCGGGGTCCACAGTTCACTAGTGGTGTCTCTCCATAAGATAAAATAATACATGCTGGGTAAACAAATTACAGTTGGGCAATTGATAGAATAAAGACAATGTGCATATGATGAGAGGATCACTATGAGATTTACTCTGGGCATTACAACAAGATACATAGACTGCCATCCAACCGCATCTATGACTAATAATCCACTTGTGGCGAATTAATCCGAGAACTCCACAAGTATTAAGTTGCGAACAACAGCTAATTGCATTAAGCAAAGTGTGTAATGTAAACAAAGCATATGCCCTCAAGCATATGAATGTTGTTTTCCCCCTAGTAGCAACAGCACATCTACAACCTTAGAGGTTTCTGTCACTCCCCCAGATTAAATAGAGGCATGAACCCACTATCGAGCATAAATACCCCCTCTTGGAGTCACTAGCAACTACTTGGCCAAGATAGCTACTAACAACGGAGAGCATGCAAGATCATAAACAACATAGAGATAACATAAGATAAAATTTCAGCACATCAACTCAAGCATAACACCAATATTCATCGGATCCCAACAAACCAAACATGTAGAATTACATAACGGTGATCTCAATCATGTAGGGCAGCTCATGAGATCTAAACATGAAGCACATGGTGGAGAAGACAACCATCTAGCTACTGCTATGGACCCATAGTCCAAGGTAGACTACTCACTCATCGCTCCGGAGGCAAGCATGGCGATGAAGAAGACCTCCGGTGGCGATTCCCCTCTCCGGCAGGGTGCTGGGAAGAGCTTCTGGACCCTCCCGATCTTCGGGTCGACGGCGGCGGCGGATCGCGATGTGTTCTAGAAAAGTGATCGGGTATTTAGGTTTTTCCCGTCGGTGGGTCTTTATAGGCGAAGGGGCATCGTCAGGAGTGGACCAAGGTGGTCTCACACATAGGGGGCGCGGCCCAGCCCCTAGCCGCGCCGCCCTGGTGTGTGGGCCCCTCGTGGCCCCACTCCGTCTCCTCTTCGGTTCTCTGGAAGCTTCGGTGAAATTCTGGGCGACTGGCTTTGGTTTCGTCCAATTTCGAGAATATTTCCTGTGTAGCTTTTCTGAAACACAAAAACAGCAGAAAATAGGGAACTGGCACTGTGGCGACTTGTTAATAGGTTAGTTCCGGAAAATGCATAAAAGTGCCATGAAGTGTAACGAAACACTAAGCAAATGGTGTAAAAACAAGCATGTAGCATCAAAAATTATGGATACGTTGGAGATGTATCAGTCACTCCCCCAGATTAAATAGAGGCCCGAACCCACTATCGAGCATAAATACCCCCTCTTGGAGTCACTAGCAACTACTCGGCCAAGATAGCTACTAACAATGGAGAGCATGCAAGATCATAAACAACATACAGATAACATAAGATAAAATTCAGTACTTCAACTCAATCATAACACCAATATTCATCGGATCCCAACAAACACAACATGTAGAATTACATAACGGTGATCTCAATCATGTAAAGCAGCTCACAAGATCTAAACATGAAGCACATGGTGGAGAAGACAACCATCTAGCTACTGCTATGGACCCATAGTCTAAGGTAGACTACTCACTCATCGCGCCGGAGGCAAGCATGGCGATGAAGAAGACCTCCGGTGTCGATTCCCCTCTCCGGCAGGGTGCCGGGAAGAGCTTCTGGACCCTCCCGATCTTTGGGTCAACGGCGATGGCGGATCACGATGTATTCTGTAAAAGTGATCAGGTATTTAGGTTTTTCCCGTCGAGGGGTCTTTATAGGCGAAGAGGCGGCATCAGAAGTGGACCAGTGGGCCCAAACCATAGGCCGGCACGGGCCAGGGGTGGGCCGCGCCCCCTGGTGGTGTGGCCACCCTCTGGTCCGGCTCCATCTCCTCTTCGGTGTTCTGAAAGCTCCATGAAATATCTGGACGACTGGCTTTTGTTTCGTCCAATTCCGAGAATATTTCCTGTGTAACTTTTCTAAAACACAAAAATAGCAGAAATCAGGGAACTGGCACTGTGGCATCTCGTTAATAGGTTAGTTCCGGAAAATGCATAAAAATGCCACGAAGTGTAACAAAACACTAAACAAATGGTGTAAAAACAAGCATGGAGCATCAAAAATTATGGATACGTAGGAGACATATCAGTTGCCTTGCACACTCTCCTAACAAAGTAACCACCTAGACATGCCATGTGATATAGCCATCTTGCTAAGCCATATCTGTAGTTTTGGCGAGATTTATTTTTGTTGGCGTGAATGTTATGGTCTTCTTTTTCCCGCCATTATCTCACTGCTGCCACTACATATAGAGATGACAATGCGAGAGTGGAGCAGCGGGAGGCCGGACAGAAATCCTAACTTGCATCGCCCAGCTCCGCCTGCTCATCACTATACTGTTCGGCTATAATCTCTCCTTCTCTGGCGAGCTGTAGCAATGGATGGTGATAACCCACAAGCCGGGTAGGGTTTTTCCGGAAATAAGTTCATAAATCCTATCGTGAAAAAAAAGACTGTTATGAAATGATCTCTACTTGATTAAGTAGCGGCGCTATGAAAATCAACAATCACTTACCCACTAATTTTTCCGGATCAAGGAGTTCGTCCTACTGAGCTATGGTATGAAAACGATTATGTATCAGGGAAATGCTAAATAGAAAAGGAGACGACAGCTATGAGTACACAATGAGAGTGGTGAGATGAGATGGTTTGTTTGTATGGTTCCATGGTGTGGTGGCTTTGGATGGATGGGTTGAGTGGATGGTGTAGTAGGTGTGTGTGTGGTTAGTTTGGGTGGATAATCCAATAGGTTGCATGGTGTGGTGTGTTGGGGTGGCTGTGTTGAGAGGTGGTGAGAGATGGGGATATGCATGCAAACGCCGTTGCTTTCTCTTCTGTTAAATCTTGTGCTCTCGGTAGGAAAAGTCATGCTCCCTATAGAGGATCTAATGGTGGATGGTGGGTGCATAGCTACCACCGGTGGTAGGAGACTATTTTGCAAACATTTATATATGCATACGTCCTAGCATAGAGATACACCAGATCTCACTAATACTCCCTTAGTAAGAGAAAAGTGCACAAACTAAGATTTCGTACCAACAAAGTATTGCCTTATGAACTTTGACATGATGCTGAAAAAAATATGCTACCTTGTGCCGACAAGGTCATCTATCTATCACAATATGAGAAGTAGTGAACAAATTCATTTATTCCTACTGAGGTAAAAAATAGGGAAGTAAACACTATAGTAGCACATAACATTACAAACTATATGCTACTACCAGATTATTCCATATAACACACATCCCCTGATGGGTACTCGCATACAAGTTTGATCAGAAGAATATATACATGAAGGGGCTACATCTTGCACATAATTAAAACTTGCATCTCATAAACATAAGATCCACCATAGAAAATTACAAATATGACTGTAACTGGGGGAGACGATGGAGATGACGTTGGAAGAGTAACCGGGGGCGATTCTTATGGCGTTCCCCTCCAATGTTCGGTGGTTTTGTCTATGTTTCATGGTTTCTTTTTTCCAGTCACTTCCTCGTGACTCTGCATACATGCGGGGATACATTTATAGATGGTTTTAGGTCAATACAAAGGCATGTCCATTGAAAACGAGGCAAAACAGCTAACAAGGCTCCTGTGACCCCCCTCCCCCCCGTCCATGGTGTGACCAGGAATGTAAGTCTTGCCATGGGGCCCACCTTGAGCCTCGATGGCCTTCTGGTCCACTTCTTCTCCAACTTTTGAAGATATCCAAAAAATAATGTGGAAAACTCTCTGCTCCTTTTGAGGTCCGTAAGGTTCATGAAACTTAAAAGAATAGAAAAGAAGGATTCCTGTTCTGGAGTGTTAAAATCCAAATGAAGGGAACTTGATGGAAACCCCCCGAAATCGATGTAAAACATGGCATGAAGCTTAGATATAATGCAAATAGAAAATAATATGCCATAATAAACTATAAAACTCATGGATACATTTTACATGTATCAGGTGCTGATGGCACCTGGGTTATGGGTGATTCACATCCTAGACTCTTTCATGCCATATCTGGGGTCGGGGGATATCACTATAAGGATGACCACTGGTTGCAATTGGAGCATCAAGCTCAAGGATGTCAATGGAAAACCCTCCCTCGATCATAGTTGGCCAACATTTGCCATTGCACATAAGTTGCAGATTGGCTACTTCCTTTTCTTCAAGAACATCACTCTAAAGGAGTACATAGTGGTCATCTTCGACAACTCTTGATGTGAGGTCGTGAAGTAGTACCATGAGCACGAAAAATGCACCATGAGGGTCGTGGAGGAGGAAGACTAATGGTGATAGTGAACACATCTAGTACCGTTGAGGTCATTTTAGTTCGCAGTAACGATGGTGAATTATGTGCTACTATGTTCTCATGGTGTTAAGTACTATTGTTCGTAGTCAAAATCTTTGTTTGCTTTTTACTGATATCGATCTAAGCCATTCATTGTTGTTGGTGATAGATGTGCCTAATAACCTCAATTCTCGTGAGAAGCGGTTACCATAGCTATTGCTGAGAAGGCAAGCAAATACACCATGGAAGCATTACGCTTTCTCTACAAGATGCAAGAAATGCAACCAAATATCTACCAATTTTCTTTCCAGAGCAAAAAAAATGCAGAACACCAAACAAAGTGGAGAAGATGGCCCATATGCATCTCCATCCTGGCCATGCCAATTAAGGCCTAGGCCACAGGAGCTCACAAATCCCCACAAGCTACCAATCCCGCCTAATATATCTTGAAGAGAAAAGAGACCCCTACCCACAATGCAATCAGTGAAGGGAAGACTCACTCAAAGGATGATGATGCATGATTTAATTTTTATGCATCCAGATAGTGGTCAAAGCAATTTGAAAGCGAGTAAGCATCTCTAAGAAGCTTTTGTTCACAGACACAAGTTGACGTGCGCTTTGCCTTTCGAGCCTTTGCCCTTTCTATCCTCATTTCCGAGTTCCCCTTCCCGCTCCCACATGCTTACTTAGGTCCCAAAAGCGCATGACCTAACTGGTAATTTCCCCCCCAAAAAACCCCATGCAGCAGCCAACAGCAGAATTCCAGCACACACGCTGTCCATCTTCAGATTTGTCCTACTAGCCAGTCAAGAGAAACCACCCAAATTTCTGTGGCATGTGATCTAGAGAACCTAGGAGGTTAGCGTTTTTTATTACGGCGCATCTAGGCACATGAGAGGAGACCAAAGTTGTCGCCTTCTCGAGCTTAGGAATGATAATTAATCATGGGACCTCTGTGCTTTTGTTCGCTTTTGCTCCCCTCATGCTCCGATCGGAATAGTCACCACGCATGTGTGTGATGTGCCTTGCGTAAAGCGAATTTTTTTTAATAGTGTACTTTTTGTCAGCATTTTCAGAAGGAGTATGATTGCTTTGGCTATTTGGAATCTAGCACACCGTTCCGGCAGATACGATTGCGAGAAGTTGATCTGCCGCGCCTGCTCTCGCGCCTGGTCCCTGCCGCGCCTGGTCCCTGCCGCGCCTGCTGTCGCGCCTGGCAGACGCGACAAGACCTTGTCGCGGCCGGCGGATCCGACTACTTCTTTTTCTGCTAAGCGCACCCGGCCGACTTGTTTTAGACAACTACTAACTGTTTTCATTACTTTGTATTGTTTTTAGTATCGGCAAATATTTCGGAAGTTTTATCTTAGAGTAATATTTATGAATATATATTGGAAGTAATATTTATATTAATAAAGAAAATGCGTGATACATCGATATTACATACCGCAAACTAAAATATTGAAAGTGCGTGATACATCGGTATTACATACCGCAAACTAAAATAGAAATACATGATTCGGGACAACTAAAATTAAGATAGAAATATAGTACGAGTAACTAAGGCTTGGCGACTCTCTTGCCCTTTGTTGAAGAAGATTTTTTGGCCAAGTCACTAGGAAAGAACGAGCGGGAAAAAATAGTCGGAAATAAATTGTGACAAATATATGTGTCTCATACATCATGGGATAGTAGTACAATGAGAACCAGAAATATGCTTACAAATATATTTCTAATACGAATGTGTATACAAATTATTAGGATACAAAGATATGATGATCACATAGATCATCGACGGCGCGGAGCACGTGGTGGTCCTCGTGGCGGAGGCGTCGTCCATCCATACCTGTTAGGGGCCGCTCGATAGTACTGAGTGCTCTCGACCTCCTGGTTGTTGGTCTGTGACTGCTGTGTGGGATCAGGTGGAGGAGTAGTAAGCAAGGCCATATAACCACCCATAGGGTCCGAGTTAAAACAGTGCCCTAGTTTTGTAATTAGCTACAAATTAATCGCGTCCGGATGGAAAACTAATTGCAAAACTAGGGCACTGTTTTATATTGCACTTTTTTGCAGCTTTTTCAAATGTAGCATTAATTTGTAGCTAATTGCAAAACTAGGGCACTGTTTTAACCGCCGGACGCGATTAGCCGGTTTTGTATCCGGCGGATGCGAGTAGGACCTTTTCCATCCGGACGCGATTAATTTGTAGCTAATTGCAAAACTAGGGCACTATTTTAACTCGGACCCTATGGGTGGTTATATGGCCTTGCTTACTACTCCTCCACCTGATTCCACACAGCAGTCACAGACCGACAACCAGAAGGTCGAGAGCACTCAGTACTATTGAGCGGCCCCTAACAGGTATGGATGGACGACGCCTCCGCCACGAGGACCACCACGTGCTCCGCGCCGTCGATGATCTATGTGATCATCATATCTTTGTATCCTAATAATTTGTATACATATTCGTATTAGAAATATATTTGTAAGCATATTTCTGGTTCTCATTGTACTACTATCCCATGATGTATGAGACACATATATTTGTCACGATTTATTTCCGACTATTTTTTCCCGCTCGTTCTTTCCTAGCGACTTGGCCAAAAAATCTTCTTCAACAAAGGGCAAGAGAGTCGCCAAGCCTTAGTTACTCGTACTATATTTCTATCTTAATTTTAGTTGTCCCGAATCATGTATTTCTATTTTAGTTTGCGGTATGTAATACTGATGTATCACGCACTTTCAATATTTTAGTTTGCGGTATGTAATATCGATGTATCATGCATTTTCTTTATTAATATAAATATTACTTCCAATATATATTCATAAATATTACTCTAAGATAAAACTTCCGAAATATTTGCCGATACTAAAAACAATACAAAGTAATGAAAACAGTTAGTAGTTGTCTAAAACAAGTCGGTCGGGTGCGCTTAGCAGAAAAAGAAGTAGTCGGATCCGCCGGCCGTGACAAGGTCTTGTCGCGTCTGCCAGGCGCGACAGCAGGCGCGGCAGGGACCAGGCGCGAGAGCAGGCGCGTCGTATCTGCCGGATACAACGGTGTGCTAGATTCCAAATAGCCAAAGCAATCATACTACTTCTGAAAATGCTGACAAAAAGTGCACTATTAAAAAAAAATCGCTTGCGTAAATCCAAGTGTATCACCTTCTTTGTTTTCACTAAGACTTTCAGTCGTGCCTTGTCTGATAGTAGTACCCGAGACATTAGTTAAACAAACTGAAGAATTTGGCACGCCGGCCGTAGCTAGGTAGGCTAGCTTCTCGAAGAGGAGAATATCTAATTAGCAGGGTGAAGCACTAACCTGGATTAGCGTGACAAGAATAAGAGTGGCCTTGATCAGCTCACATTCGAGGACAGGGCTGGATCTTCTTTGTTCAGAGCATCAGGTACTGCAGCCTGAGTGTGCAAACAAAAATGAACGTAGCTGGAGTGGAGGCGAACCTGAAGACTTTATTTATGTCGTCTTCATTTCGTACTTGATCACATCATTCAGCTGGAGATAATGGCTTAGTCTCGAAAGCTCGCACGTTTACGCACTCCAGCCCTTTCAGAGAAGAAAGAAAGCGCTTTCTCCACAGCCTCCGCTTCAGCACTGGCTTTAGATGACTGATTTGATTTCATAAGCGTTAATCGGACACTTTTATCGCGTCACATCGATCTCCCGGTGCTGAAACCAAAACTGCCAGTGCCAGTGGAACTTAGACCTAAACCTAAAGCAAAGACGAAGAAAGGGAACAGAAAACAGTGCCATCCTTTCATAAATCAGGTAAGCATCGGGATGGATTTACTGATAAGCTCGTCGTTGCGACAGCTCTTCCTCGCGACTGGCGCTTTTCCCCGCCGCGCCATTTTATTCAGTCGAAAGGGATCGACCGGGAGAACCTCTGCAGCTGTAAATCCTGCCATGCCACCAATGCCAAGAGGCCAACGAAGAAGAACCGGTGAAAGGATACGAGGAACGTGATGTGCAAACTAACGATCGAGGACGAGGAGTACAGTACCTATACGGGACAGTAGAAAAAGATCAGGCGAGGCGAGGTGAAAAGGAACGAAAGCTGCTGCAACGGAGATAGATGCTCATGCCATGATTGCCCGTAACGTGCGAAAGGGCGCGGCTTTCCCGATCCCCCGAGCTCGACACTCGGTCGAGCGATTGACCCTGATCGAAGCCGATCCCCCGTCGCCGAGCATGAACTGGGCCGCGAGCTCGCCTGCACCTAGCTGCAACCGCAAAGCGATAAAGGGAAAAGCGGAGATCCCCCGTTCTTGGTCCGGGCGAAGGAGCTTTACCAAAATTAGAGCTCGATCGATCGATCGACCCATGGGGGCGATCGCATCGCATCTCGCCTGCAAAGCTTGCTGGGGTTTATGCTTAGGGTTTAGTTTACGGGTTCCCAGACGGCGGCGAGCGCGGATCCCCAACCGGCATCGTCGCGGCCTCTGATGGATCGCAAAGGGGGATGGTGTCGTGTTTTCCGCGGATCGCAATGGCGATCTGATCGATCTGATCGGCGTGCGACGGAGGAACGGGACAGGAGCAGCAGAAGCGTATAGGGACGTGTCCATGGCCTAGGCCGGAGCGCACCGCCCGGTGGTGACTTGGAGCTACGTGCGCGCGCCTGTGTGTGCAGCGTGCGTGTCTGTCCTGGTGAGGCCTGAGCCTGACGACGCTGCAACTGCTGGAGGAAGGAAATTGCTGGAGGCTGCTGCTGTGCTGTTGCTGCACTGCAGTCGAGTTAGCAGGCCATTGTATGCATACTGTATGTGCTAGCCCTGCTACGCAGCCAGCTACCAACATTTTTTACTATACGTGAGTACGATACAGTCGACTCGAGTTTACTGGTTGCACAGTTGTACTTGCGCAAGTTGACAGGGGAGATGAAAATGTTTTCATTCTGCACAATACTGTTCGTACTTGCTGGGAGAACGGGAGGGGAATTGATACTGCGCCTGAATGCGAGTGCAGCGTTTTGGAGCTCGGTCTACAGCGATTTTTGTTTAAAATATTGCACTTTTTTTAAGCAAGTTCAGAAGTAGGATTAGGATAGTGTGATTTGCAAAAGTAGTGCACGGTGGCATCTGCCGGATGCAATAAGTGGTAGTCTTATCTGCCGGATGCGATAGGCTGTGTCGGACGCTGCCACTGCAATCGCGTCTGGCGGATGGGATTAGTCCCTGTCGCGGCCGGCGGATGCGACAAGTTGTTTTGCTGCTAAGCGCACCCAGTCGGCTTCAGTAGCATCTGCTTTAGAGAACTACTCACTATTTTCATTACTTTGTTTTATTTTTAGTCGCGGCAAATATTTCGGATGTTTTATCTTTGAGTAATATTTCTGAATATATATTAGAAGTAATATTTATATTAATATAGAAAGTGCGTGATACATCGGTATTATATACCGCAAACAAAAATATAGAAAGTGCGTGATACATCGGTATTACATACCGCAAACTAAAATAGAAATACATGATTCGGGACAACTAAAATTAAGATAAAAATATAGTACGAATAACTAAGGCTTGGCGACGCTCTTGCCCTTTGTTGAAGAAGATTTTTTGGCCCAGTCGCTAAGCATAAAGTGGTCGTCGTCATCCAGGTGCAGGTATTTTGCCCTTGCAAGCATCGCCCTTGGTCTTAGACGAGGTAGATTGTTTGCTCTTCGATGACGTCCCTTTCTTCTTGGCCCAATCGCTAGGCATAAAGATATCTTCATCTTTGTATCGCGCTGGTGGGTTCAACATACCGCGCTCTGGATCAACAACATATCGCGCTGGTGGGTTCAACATACCGCGCTCTGGGTCTACATGTAACCGTTTTTTCCATTAAAATCTTAATTGCAATCCATTAACATGTAACCGTTTTTTTAAGATTCAAAATCGGCATTTCAAGGTTCCAACAAATTATAAAAAAAATAGATGTACACAATTATTTACTCTATCACTGTTCATAAAACCTAACGTGAAATAATCTGTATCATGGGCAGATCTCCTAAATTTTACCAGATTTTATCATTTTTGTGTAGCCACTAAATAGTATTCCCGCCGATCGGAAATAACTATAGGTGACCTAGTATAAACTTTATACTAGGTTATTATAAAATCATTGACACTTATTTCCGATCGGAGGGAGTATTTCGCTTTGCAACTTTGCAGATTGGTAGAATGCCTGATGAAGACAAAGATTAAGCTTTGTGATGGCTTGCTGAACTTCATGTTAGAACAGTAGCATTGTCTTTTTTTTTTGAAAGAAAGGCTTTTTTTTGCCTTAATTCATTGAATAAGATGGAGAAGAATAAAGTTAAAGTTTAAGACTGGACCAAGTCCAAAAGTTAGAGCATCTCCACGGGGAGCCCAAAACCTCTCCCAAAACGTGGCTGGCGTCTTAATTGGGCTCGGGGGCTAAAAACGGGCCGCACCGGGGCTCCCAAAATCATGTCGGGGCGCCATCGAGCCCAAAAAATAGCCGGCGCCCCCGCGCTGGCCCCTGCGCGGCAGGATCCTATTGAGGGCGCTGGCAGCACGCGACAACTCGCTCCCGACATCCCGGCCCCGCATCTAAGCGAGCGCGGCCGGCGGTCAGCCTTTTTTATGATGACGTGATCGGCGTAGGTTATCGCCTTCATTGCGCCACGGGTTCCCGAGGCGTCGCCTTCATTGCGCATTTCCCCGCTGCCCAGCACTCCTTCTTCCTCCCGGCGCCTCACATCTCCAACGTGGCACTACCGAGCTTCACCACGATGATGGTGCACAACGGCGGCAGCGGAAGCGGCGGTTTCGTCCGCCCGATGACCTTCACCGAGGCCGAGGCACGGGTTCTCTGGGAGAATGCCATCCTCGTCCCGCATGCGTGGCACCTGCCTCACGGGTGGCACGTCTCGGCGGCGGGCTAAGCCATCCCGCCCATACCGGAGGATGTGGAGCTCGAAGCCCTCATCGGCCGCCGCTGGTAGATGCGCTCGATGCACGAGCGGGAGTTGCCGGAGAACGCGCCCTGCCGTGGCATCTGGCTGCCGCGGCTGCAGCGGGAGCGGCAGGCCGAGCTCGGTGAGTTCGTCGGCCCCTACGTTGGCCGCTACAACATCGTCGGCCGGCGCGCTTGGTGGCAGAACCGGGACGTCGACGATGTGCTCCGGGAGCATGGCTACATGCCGCCCCCGGCGCGCCGCCCGCTACGAGCGCCAGATTAGCACCGACGCAAGCGAGGTTGCGGAGCTCGCCGTCTGACGGTCGTTCCACAGCGTACCCCGCGACGCGCTCCGCGTCATACCCTCCACCGGCGCGACGCAGCATCGGCGTCGCCCCGCCGCGTGAAGAAGGAGGAGCCGGAGGAGGAGTGGGAGCAGATCCCGCCAGAGCTGCTCGAGGAGACACGACCGTGGTGGGTCGAGCACCGCGAGCTGCAGGCGAAGCTCTCCCGCCACCCCGACGACCCGGTAGACTGATACGTCCATTTTGCATCACTATTTTGTATCATAATTTACTGTTATTCATTGATATATTTCATATTTAGAGTTGATACTTATGTTATTTCCCTTGTTTTCACATGTTTGATGATCATTGGAAGAGTTGCTGCCAGAGTCAGGATTCTGCTGGAAAAAGGACCATCAAGGGACCATATTTTGAAGATCAGGAAAATTCCAGAAAAATACCCAGAAATTATATTTTCCCAGAAGACTCAGGAAGCCAGAAGGAGTCGAGAGGAGACAGGAGGGCCCCACACGCCAGGGTGGCGCGGCCAGCCCCCTGGCCGCGCCAGCCCTGCGTGAGGCCGCCCTGGCCCACCTCTGGTCTCGCTCCTTCGCGTACATCATCGTCCCCGAAAACCTAAGTCAAGGGGGGGCTCAGAGTTAGACACAGCCGCCTCTGCGGGGCGGAGAACACAGAGAGAGAAAAGCTCTCCGGCAGGGAGAAATCTGCCGGGGAAATTCCTTCCCGGAGAGGGGAGATCGTCGCCATCGTCATCACCATCGCACCGGACTTCATCGGGATCATCATCGTCATCATCTCCATCACCAGCACCTTCATCTCCATCATCACCACGCCATCCCGCTGTAACATCTTGAGTTGGATCTTGTTATATTCATAGGGGAAACTTTCCCGGTGTTGATTACTCTTGTAGTTGATGCTATTGAGTGGAACCGTTGAGTTAAGATTTATGTTCAGATTGTTATTTACCATTATTTCACCTCTGATCATGATCCATATGATGTCTTGTGAGTAGTTCGTTTAGTTCTTGAGGACATTGGAGAAGTCAAGATGTTAGTAGTGAATTATTGTTGAGAAATATTTAATGGTTTGATATTGTTGTGGTGCTATTTCACTAGTGGTGTCATGTGAACGTCGACTACATGATACTTCACCATTTATGGGCCTAGTGAGATGCATTGTGTATTTGGCTACCGATTGTGGGGTTGCTGGAGTGACAGAAACCTAAACCTCCGTTGGGAAACCATTGTACCAGGGAGCGTAGGATCTTAGAGTTTAAGGCTGTGGTTAGATTTATCTTAATTACTTTCTTGTATTTGCGGATGCTTGCAAGGGGTATAATCACAAGTGTGTATTTATCCTAGTAAGGGTAGTACGCTAGCACAGGTTCACCCCCATAACACCTATCAAACCAATAAAGACTATTGGCTTTATGAAGCGAAAGCTCTTGACAGAAACTCCCGTGTGTCCTCGAGAACGTTTGGTTATTATAAGTACACAACCGGCTTGTCCTTTGCTGAAGAAAGGATTGGGCCACTTGCTGCAATTGTTACTATTGTCTTTTATTTACTCGCACTTTATTTACTCATATTACCAAATACCCCTGAAAACCTGTTTGCTAGTATTTACAGTGAATCCTTGATCAAAACCGCTCATCAACACCTTCTGCTCCTCATTGGGTTCGACACTCTTATTTATCGAAAGTACTACGATACACCCCCTATACTTGTGGGTCATCAAGACTATTTTCTGGCGCCGTTGTCGGGGAGTGTAGCGCTATTGAAGAGTGGAATTGGTAAAGGTAACCGTCACTGTGAGTATTGTTTTTATTTTGTCTTTTATTTTTGTTTTACTCTGCTATGGAGAACTCTCCATTTAGTTTCCTATTTGGAAACACATCTACTACTACTGCTGCACATGCAGAGGAACCACCACCGCCACCGCCTGCTGAAATTGATCCTTTTAAAATATCTATGAAAATTGTTGGGCGTATTATGGATAACTGCTATTCAGGAGATGGAACTGTCCATCCGGGTGATCACTTATTATTTATACATGAATTATGCGAGTTGGTCAGATGTGCAGGTATTTCACCAAGCCAGGTCAAGAAGAAATTATTCTCTTTATCATTGAAAGGCAGAGCTGAAGAGTGGTATCGACTACTCCAAGATAGTCCATCTATGGCATGGGAGGATATTGTGCCTCTCTTTTATTCCAAGTTTTATCCTCCAAGTGAAATTCATAAAGACCATAACCGGATATATAATTTTTGGCCTCATGATGGAGAGAGTATTGCCCAAGCGTGGGGGAGATTGAAGTTACTAATGCTCAAATGTCCCATTCATGAGCTCCCCAATAATATTGTTATTGATAATTTTTATGCGCGGCTTACTCTCCCTGATAAGGATTATTTGGATGCTTCTTGCTTTGGATCATTTACTCATATGAAAGAAGACGCTAAGTGGAAACTTCTTGACCGTATACAAGAGAATGCTGAAGGTTGGGAAAACGACAAAGGTAGGAAGTCAGGTATAAACTATGATTATGAATGCATTAAATCTTTTATGGGAACTGATGATTTTCATAGTGTTAGCACTGCTTATGGTCTTGATTCACAAATACTTGCTAATTGTCTTAAGGCTTTTGCCTCTTATCTTGATGTTCCAAAGAAAGATTGGAACAAATATCATGCGCCTTATAAAGATTCTATTAGTCATATTCCTGCTGCAGCTACTGAAGTTTGTACTGTTGATAGCATTGTGCCTGAACCTTATTTTGAGAAGACACCTTTCCCTGCTAAGGTAAAGAAGTATTCTACTTTGGTAAGTGTGTCTAATAAAAGTACTAAGAAAGCTGCAGAACCTGATGAGCAAATTACTATTAAGTCTCCTGTAGCTATATTGAAAGATCTTGTTACTAAAGATGTAGGGGATGAATATATTCTTTTTTTGTGAAGATGCTTCTAACATTCTCTCACATCCTAGAAAGCATAGGAAAGCAAGTGTTCCTGTTATTTCTGTGAGGATTGGAGATCATTGCTATTATGGTTTATGTGATATTGGTGCTAGTGCAAGTGCTATTCCTTTAGAGCTTTACAAAGAAATTATGCATGAGATAGGCGCTTGTGAACTTGAAGATATTGATGTGGTTGTTCAGCTTGCTAACAGAGAGACTGTTTGGCCTCTTGGTATTGTTCGAGATGTGGAAGTTCTTTGCGGTAAGACTAAATACCCTACTGATTTTCTAGTATTTGGTAAGGAGGCTAGTAAAACTTGTCCTATTATTTTTGGTAGACCATTTTTGAACACTTGTGGCGCCGTGATAGATTGTAAGAAGGAGAATTTTTTTACTAAGTTCAATGGAGAGTCTTATGAGTTTAATTTTTCCAAGTTTGCTAAGACTTCTTATGAAAATGACACGCCTAATGAAAATTTTTGAGTAGAACAACTTGCTTCTATTGCTCTTGCCCCTAATAATGCCTTGCAGCAATTCATGGAAGATCACGAAAGTGATGTTTTTAGTAAGGAAAGAGAAGAGATTGACGATATTCTTCTTCGTCAACCACCATTACTCAAGCATAATCTACCTGTGGAGGATCTTGGTACCACTTTGCCACCTAAGGAAGATCCTGTGTTTGAATTAAAGCCTTTGCCTGATAATCTCAAATATGCTTATATAGATGATAAGAAAATATATCATGTTATTATTAGTTCTAAACTTTCAGGAAAGGAAGAAGAAAGATTATTGGAGATATTGAGGAAACACCGAGGGGCTATGGGATATACTCTTGATGATTTAAAAGGGATTTCTCCCACTTTATGTCAGCATGCCATTAATATGGAGAAAGACGCGAAGCCAGTCGTGGAGCATCAACGCCGCCTGGTTCCCAAGATGAAGGATGTGGTAAGAAATGAGGTATTAAAATTCCTTGATGCTGGTATTATTTATCCTATTGCTGATAGTAGATGGGTTAGTCCTGTTCATTGTGTTCCTAAGAAAGGAGGTATGACTGTTGTGCCTAATGAGAATAACGAGCTTATTCCTCAAAGGGTAGTAGTTGGTTATAGAATGTGCATTGATTATAGGAAGGTAAACAAAGTTACTAAGAAAGATCATTACCCTTTACCGTTTCTAGATCAAATGCTAGAAAGGTTGTCTAAGAAGACTCATTTTTGTTTCCTTGATGGTTATTCTGGTTTTTCTCAAATTGCTGTTAAGAAGGATGATCAAGAGAAAACCACTTTTACTTGTCCTTATGGAACTTATGCTTATAGACGTATGCCGTTTGGTTTATGCAATGCTCCTGCTACTTTTCAAAGATGTATGTCTGCTATTTTTCATGGCTTTTGTGAAGAAATTGTGGAGGTCTTCATGGACGATTTCTCCGTCTATGGAACTTCTTTTGATAATTGTTTGCACAACCTTGATAAAGTTTTGCAGAGGTGCGAAGAAACTAACCTTGTTCTTAATTGGGAGAAATGCCACTTTATGATGAATGAAGGAATTGTCCTTGGACATAAAATTTCTGAAAGAGGTATTGAAGTTGACAGAGCAAAAGTGGAGGCAATTGAGAAAACGCCTTGTCCCAGAGATGTTAAAGGTATTCGTAGTATTCTTGGTCATGCTGGTTTCTATAGGAGGTTTATTAAAGATTTCTCTAAGATTTCAAAGCCTCTTACTAATCTTCTTCAAAAGGATGTACCATTTGTCTTTGATGATGATTGTAAGGAAGCTTTTGAAACTCTTAAGAAGGCTTTAACTACTGCTCCTATTGTTCAACCACCTGATTGGAATTTACCTTTTGAAATTATGTGTGATGCTAGTGATTTTGCTGTTGGTGCTGTTCTTAGACAGCGCGTAGATAATAAGTTGAATGTTATTCATTATGCTAGTAAGACTCTTGATGCTGCTCAGAAGAATTATGCTACTACTAAGAAAGAGTTTCTTGCTGTTGTTTTTGCATGTGATAAGTTTAGATCTTACATTGTTGATTCTAAAGTTACTATTCATACTGATCACGCTGCTATTAGATATCTTATGACTAAGAAAGATGCTAAGCCTAGGCTTATTAGATGGGTGTTGCTTTTACAAGAGTTTGATTTGCATATCGTAGATAGGAAAGGTGCTGAAAATCATGTGGCTGACAATTTGTCTAGATTGGAAAACATTTCTTTTGATCCTATTCCTGTTAATGATAGTTTTCCAAATGAACAGTTGGCTGCAATAAATGTAACTTCGCGAGACCTTCCTTGGTATGCTGATTATGCTAACTTTATTGTTTCCAAGTATTTGCCTCCAACCTTTACAGCTCAGCAAAGAAGAAAATTCTTCTATGATTTGAGGCATTATTTTTGGGATGACCCACATTTATATAAAGAAGGAGTTGATGGTATTATGCGAAGATGCGTACCGGAATATGAGCAACAAGAGATATTAAGAAAATGCCATAGTAGTGCTTATGGAGGGCATCATGCTGGAGATAGAACCGCGCAGAAGGTTCTACAATCAGGTTTTTATTGGCCAACCCTCTTTAAAGATGCAAGAAGGTATGTTTTTTCTTGTGATGAATGTCAAAGAGTTGGTAATATTTCTAGACGCAATGAAATACCTATGAATTACACTCTTGTTATTGAACTGTTTGATTGTTGGGGATTTGACTTTATGGGTCCTTTTCCTCCTTCAAAAGGCTATACCCATATACTTGTTGCTGTTGATTATGTTACTAAATGGGTAGAAGCCATACCTACAAAGAGTGCCGATGGTGAGACTTCGTTAAAAATGCTTAAGGATGTTATTTTTCCTAGGTTTGGTGTACCTAGATATCTTATGACTGACGGAGGTTCTCATTTTATTCACGGTAGTTTTAGAAAAACTCTTGCTAAATATGATGTCAATCATAGAATTGCTTCTGCTTACCATCCCCAAACTAGTGGGCAGGTAGAGCTTTCAAATAGGGAGATCAAGTCTATCTTGCAGAAAACTGTCAATAGATCTAGGAAAAACTGGGCTAGTAAGTTAAACGACGCTTTATGGGCTTATAGAACTGCTTATAAGAATCCCATGGGTATGTCTCCTTATAAGATGGTTTACGGAAAAGCGTTTCACTTGCCCTTAGAATTAGAACACAAAGCTTTTTGGGCAGTGAGAGAGCTTAATAGAGATTTTAAACTAGCTGGTAAGAAAAGGTTATTAGATTTGACTTCTCTTGATGAGTGGAGAAACGAAGCGTATGAGAATGCCAGACTTTTCAAAGAGAAAGTCAAGCAATGGCATGATAAGAGAATTCTTAAGAGAGAGTTTCATGTTGGTGAGAAAGTTCTATTGTATAGGTCTCGTCTCAGATTTTTTGCAGGAAAATTACTTTCGAAATGGGAAGGACCATATGTTATTGTGGAAGTGTACCGCTCAGGTGCTATTAAGATTGCTTCATTGAAAGATGACTCTACACAAGTGGTGAATGGGCAAAGACTCAAACATTATATTTCTGGAGATTCTTATAATGAAGATGTTGATGTTATTGAAACAGTTTCTCCGGAAGAATTCATCCAAGACAAATTGCAGGTACCTGCAGAGTTCGCTTTCGAATAGGTAACAGTTCTAGTCAGAAAAGTTTCGCGAAAAGCTCTTCCTTTAATATTTTTGCTGTTTTTACTAAATATGAAAAATCACGAGACAAAAACGGGCAGGAAAAAGAGTCCATGTGTCCCTCACACGTAGGTGGCGCGGGCCCACCCCTGGCCGCGCGACCTAGGTGTGAGAACACCCCGGAGCTCGTTTCCGCCCCAGTTTCCTCCTGTGATTTCGTTTCGATGTATAATTTTTGCCTATTTAACCCCCCGGAGTCCCCGAGGTCTGTATATCGTTTTCTCGTCGTGTTTTGTTTCGAGCTGTTTCTGTCAGGAGTTGATCTTAAGCTTGGGGGAGCCATGGCCTCTTCAAGCGATGACAAGGAGAAGACACCTCTGGAAGATGACACCAAAGACTTCCGGCTGAAAGAAGAGGTTGAAAGTGAAGACGAGGAGGAAGATCAAAGTTCAAGGCCAAACACCATTGTTGCCAGCATAGGGGTGGTGACAGATCATGACAAGTTCAAGAAGAGTGCTCGCATAAGGACCGGAGGGGGTGTGCCTCATCACACCTTAGCTCCACGGACATCTCTGTCAAGCCAAAATCCTTTCCATACTCTAATTCATGAACGTCAGTTTTAAAAGGTGCCCAAATCACGATTACCCTCTGGCTGGGATATAGATCGTTCTAACAATGCAGGGATAGAAAGCTCCAAGGGTGAAGAAGGATGGGGAAATAATTCCAAGAGCTGGGATTCTCTTGCTGATAGGTTCATGAACCGTGTTGAGCACAATTCTGAGATGATTCGTAACCTCGAGTACAAGATTGATGATCTAAAAGATTTGATTGAGAAGCTTATTAAAGATTATCCACCGCCACCACCCAAGGAGTAATTCGTCATCGGTTTAGGCATCCCCTTGGCTTGTTCCAAGCTTAGGGGAGTGCCGCGGTATCACATCATTACCTTTTGCTCATTTACTTTTCAAGTAGTGTCATATCATGAATAGAGAAGTTATCATATAGAATAGTTTGCAGTTTGGAAGTATCCTCCTTAGTTGGTTATCTATGTATCCCTTGGTGTGAGTTGCGGTAATGAAATATTAATGAGAAGTTTTATTGTTTACTTTCCGCACACTTTATGTTAGTTTGCAATCTCTCTTGTATGATTAGTCTTGTTGATTGGTATTGGTATCACTTTGGGAGCATGAGTAAATTTAGTTGGTTTTGGCAAACCTAGCTTGGTCAGTAGCAATTTTACCTTGAGGTTTGAGTAGAAAAGAATAAAGAAGTGTTTGTGATTACATCACTTCAGTTTTCCTTATGTTTGGCTTATAAGAATTGTTATTCTCAAAGTTAAAATCATTGTACCTTCAAGGGAGTTTGCATGATTGTTCTTATTATATGTGTGTTTGTTTGTTTCATGCAATTCTTATGCTTGCTACCCAGCCTTGCTAGCCAAAAACCTGTATTGAGAGGAAATACTTCTCGTGCATCCAATTCCCAAAAGCCAAGTCACTTCTAAAGAGTCCACTATAAATTCCTATGCATGGTATTTCAAGCCATTCCAAGTAAATTTTTATGTGCTACCTTTCAAAAACCTTCAAACACTTCTCATTTTGTGCCACTGTTTTTAGCTCATGAGGACGTAGTGGATGGGTTTGTTATCTTCCATACTAAATTAAGTACCCCTCGACTAGGCAGCTTCATCTGCTCGTCATTAATTTTGCAAGGGAGCTGGTCAGACCATTACAATCTCAAAAAGAAAAGAAAAGAAAAGCACTCCTCCATGGAATGTGAAAGCTGGTCGGCACCCGATGGAATTGGTTAGCCATGGTTTGAGAAAGGAAAAAGGTGGGGAGGAGTGCAAAGCTATAAAAGAGCACCAAAGTGCCAATTAATCAAACATCTCGGAACCGCTCTCACTTGTTTAGTATGGAAGATATCAAGAACTCTGCTGCTAGTCGTTGACAAAAGCAACCACCTCTCAAAATAACTTTTTACCTCTGTTTTACAAATGAAAAGCTCTAGCACATGTTTAATCCCTGCTTCCCTCTGCGAAGGGCCTATCTTTTACTTTTATGTTGAGTCAACCTATTTCCCTCTATCTCAAGCAAGCATTTGAGTTGTTATGTTTCATTCATCCATATGTTGATTCGTTTAATCATGTTTTACTATCTTCCTTGTTTTGTATAATGCTTTTGTCTGAAGGAATATATCTTTGAAAGCTTTCTATGAATGCAAAAGTTTGTTTTGTTGAGCATATAGTCTTTGCTATATTAGCTCTGTTTTAAAAGGCTCCGTTCAAAAGAAAGAACAGCGTGTTCTTCATTCTTTGACCAAGAACTAAGGTTTGCCATTGCCAATTATAGTTTACCTTATGCATCTTTACATGTGATCCCTTTTACCTATTGCAAGTCTATATCTTATAAAGAGAAGTTGCTGTCTATTATAACTTGTGCCTTGGTGAATGTGATGCTTCTTGTCCGTATTTTGATTATCGACACTTCACTCCATAAACCTGTGGTCATGTTTACCGAGTTTAGTTTTCGCTTGGGGACAAGCGAGGTCTAAGCTTGGGGGGGGGGTTGATACGTCCATTTTGCATCACTATTTTGTATCATAATTTACTGTTATTCATTGATATATTTCATATTTAGAGTTGATACTTATGTTATTTCCCTTGTTTTCACATGTTTGATGATCATTGGAAGAGTTGCTGCCAGAGTCAGGATTCTGCTGGAAAAAGGACCATCAAGGGACCATATTTTGAAGATCAGGAAAATTCCAGAAAAATACCCAGAAATTATATTTTCCCAGAAGACTCAGGAAGCCAGAAGGAGTCGAGAGGAGCCAGGAGGGCCCCACACGCCAGGGTGGCGCGGCCAGCCCCCTGGCCGCGCCAGCCCTGCGTGAGGCCGCCCTGGCCCACCTCTGGTCTCGCTCCTTCGCGTACATCATCGTCCCCGAAAACCAAAGTCAAGGGGGGCTCAGAGTTAGACACAGCCGCCTCTGCGGGGCGGAGAACACAGAGAGAGAAAAGCTCTCCGGCAGGGAGAAATCTGCCGGGGAAATTCCTTCCCGGAGAGGGGAGATCGTCGCCATCGTCATCACCATCGCACCGGACTACATCGGGATCATCATCGTCATCATCTCCATCACCAGCACCTTCATCTCCATCATCACCACGCCATCCCGCTGTAACATCTTGAGTTGGATCTTGTTATATTCATAGGGGAAACTTTCCCGGTGTTGATTACTCTTGTAGTTGATGCTATTGAGTGGAACCGTTGAGTTAAGATTTATGTTCAGATTGTTATTTACCATTATTTCACCTCTGATCATGATCCATATGATGTCTTGTGAGTAGTTCGTTTAGTTCTTGAGGACATGGGAGAAGTCAAGATATTAGTAGTGAATTATTGTTGAGAAATATTTAATGGTTTGATATTGTTGTGGTGCTATTTCACTAGTGGTGTCATGTGAACGTCGACTACATGATACTTCACCATTTATGGGCCTAGTGAGATGCATTGTGTATTTGGCTACCGATTGTGGGGTTGCTGGAGTGACAGAAACCTAAACCTCCGTTGGGAAACCATTGTACCAGGGAGCGTAGGATCTTAGAGTTTAAGGCTGTGGTTAGATTTATCTTAATTACTTTCTTGTATTTGCGGATGCTTGCAAGGGGTATAATCACAAGTGTGTATTTATCCTAGTAAGGGTAGTACGCTAGCACAGGTTCACCCCCATAACACCTATCAAACCAATAAAGACTATTGGCTTTATGAAGCGAAAGCTCTTGACAGAAACTCCCGTGTGTCCTCGAGAACGTTTGGTTATTATAAGTACACAACCGGCTTGTCCTTTGCTGAAGAAAGGATTGGGCCACTTGCTGCAATTGTTACTACTGTCTTTTATTTACTCGCACTTTATTTACTCATATTACCAAATACCCCTGAAAACCTGTTTGCTAGTATTTACAGTGAATCCTTGATCAAAACCGCTCATCAACACCTTCTGCTCCTCATTGGGTTCGACACTCTTATTTATCGAAAGTACTACGATACACCCCCTATACTTGTGGGTCATCATAGACGCGTCAGGCCAGACTCTGGCGGTCGCGCACTCGCTGGCCGGGGCAGGGGGAGCGGCGGGAGGAGCTCCCGGCGGCCAGCCGGTGTTCGACGTCAGCGACGACAGCGACGAGGACGTCAAGCCGGAGGTGAAGATGGATGACCTTGGCGCCGGCAACAGTAGTGGAGGCAGGCGCTACGGCAGCGGGCGTCGTGGTGTCGCCTGCAGCCGCCGTTAGGGTTTAGAATTATCAAATTTCTGTAAAACCCGCGCATATTCACGTTAAATTTAATGAAATCGACGGATTTTTAAGTTTTTGGTGAATTTTGTGCTGTTTTGGGACCGGGGCATCGGACGCGCCGGTGTGGGAGCTCGGCCCAAAATTTTGGGAGGGCCTGCCGATGCCCCCAAAACGGCCCATCCGACGCCCTGCCAGCCACCATTTTGGGGGTGCCGGTGAAGATGCTCTTATAACCCACAAAAAAAACTTATCTTCCGGGGTAATATAACCCAAATGTTTAGCGCCAGCGATGGTCCAAGATCTTGCATCCAACATGAAAGATAGGCCATAGAGCTCTTATTGTTGAATATTCTAGCATTACGAGCCCTCAAGAGACGAGCATGACAAGGGAGGCCATGGCTTTCCTTCTACCGGGATGGGCAAGGACAATATGAATTCACCAAGATTCCACGTCGTGGAACGGTAAATGGACGGAAGGTGAAGCCAATTTTTAACCATGGTCACTAGCGAGAAGAAGACGGAGACATAACCTTTGAGCATATCAAATCGGTACTAATACTAGGAACAAACATCCAACCAAGCATGATGGAGTGAATGGCTTCCGTTCCGATCGAACAGCTGTGTTGCTGCATCTGATGCAGACATGCCATTTGTTCCATTCGACTTAAAGCCACGATAAAAAGAAACCGCCTAGGAATCCAAGGCCACAAAGCTACCTCCTCCAACCAAAGCAGCATTTAACGCCAAGAAGGGCTGGCAATGGCAGCATCCATGGAATTTACTACCGGCCGGCCGGCCCACTACTCATCATAGCTGGGTTGACAACAATGGCTCGGAGGTAGCCTAGCCTGCCTCGAAGCTCGCGCAGACGGGGCCATGCACTGCGTGCAGGGATGGCCCAGGACGCAAAGGGATCTGCAGAAAAAAACTATCCCTTCCTCTTCTTCCTCACGAGGAGGCATCGATTATTTGTGCATTTGGATGGCTGGGAATCAAACTCAAACGGCATCTATAGAGTTCAATTCAAAGTCCCGCAAAGAAAGCTAGCGCTGGAGAAAGCAAAGCATCGCAAAGCGAGAGCTTTAATCGCTCCTCTCTTTTTGAACCACAAAGCCTCAGGGTATAGCAGGCGTAGACGGATGCAGCAGGAGCGTACAGCAGCGCACACGAGCGTAGAAGTACGATGGGGAGGCGGCACCAGGGTGTAGGTGCAAATGAGGAGAGCACGTTGGGCTGGCCTCGCATCCCGAGGCAATCGGGCGCCTAATCTCGCACGATGATGATGATGATGAGCTGGCTTACTGCTGCAGGCAGGCTTAGCGGCATGATGATCGGAGACCCGATGGCTTTTTGCGTGGAAGCATGCGCGATCGATCCTTTCCGATCGGAGAATTCTTCGCCTAATCATTGCCGCGCCCGCTTGGATCTCGGGCGCCCTGTCTGGCTGACCTGTTGTTCTTCAGAGGGTGGATCGAGACTTCTAGAGCCAGAGGCTTGACTGTGGTCTCGTCAACGAAATCAGCTGGCAGATAACACATGACGAAAGCATGTTTGATTGTTGCGGGAGCTCCTTAAGGCCTTGTTTGGTACTGAGTTTTAGTGGGGATTAGTGGGAATAATCCCCTAGAGTATTGGATGAAACCCCACTTTCACCCAATCCCTACAAAATCCCACCCACAATTCACTAGGTAGAGGTAGAGTATTGGGGATTGAGAAAAATACGCTAAAATTTAGGAAAGAGTGGGGATTAGTGGGGATTATACTCGCCCAATACTCTAGTACCAAATATAATTTTAAAAGTGAGCGGGGATTTAGGGTTTGGTGGGGATTATCCCCACCAAAACTCTAGTTCCAAACAAGCCCTAATTTGGCTTACAAAAGCATCGGGGTGGAACTAATCAAGTGCACTTTAAACATCAGGGAATCCAGACCTGGAACCGGAGCTGCTGCAACCGAGCTACCTATCTGATGACGAAATAGCGCCACCGAGTGTGTCATGTCTGAACTTCTCAGAACGACTGTGAGACCTGTCTCAGACAGTAGCTGGTACCTTTTTTCACGATGTTTCAGATCGAATCAACAAATTAACTGCCGATTCTTGATCCTCTGGATGAATCGCTGCATGTAACCTTGACACAGCCGTTGGTGCCTATGAGAACATGACCGCGGGCGCTGGGGTACGAAGAACGATTATCGCGTGCTTCAGCACCGATATGCTATCAGTGGCGGGTGCAAGAGATAGACCGCTTGGACTCGAGCAGCGTTGAACAGAATCGTGAGGCCCTCGTGTTATCGTGCGGTCTTGTTGCTTACTAAAACTGTAGTAGGATTAGTCCAAGCCCTATTTAGGACACGTTCGGATCCTCTCCGGCTCCAAACAACACCGCCGGAGCGGAAGAAGCTACACGCAAATTTGGCTGAGCTGCCCAAACCGAGCTCTGCAGCCCCCGCGGATCGGAGCAGAGCGGGTTAATTAGTTCCGAACAGGTTCTTAATCGAATGTAATTTTCGAACTGTGTAACTAACAAAATATTATTATCATATAACTATATAAGATCACAGGATGGTTATATGAGGCTTCGTTTTCAAGCTCCAGCGCTCTCTTTGTTTTTAGAAATTCAAAAATCATATTTGTAAGTTTAAAAAATCTGAAAACAATCTAAACATGGTAATGTTGTAAGCTACAAGCATGCATATTTTTCAACACGAAATTCTTTATATTGTGGGCTACATAAAAATGACAAAACTTGAAGATCTGAATATATTATACATGCTCAAATCCACACGTTTGTTATTTTTATGTAGCCAAAAATACGGAGTATTTGAAATTGACATTTTGCACGTTTGTAGATAAATCATTGGCTACATCTGGGAAAAAATACAATTTTTTTACAAACTTGAAAATGTTTTTGATTTTTTTAAAAAACAACAGGAAACAGGATCACTAGTGCCCCGGAGCCAAAAAATCTCCACACGACCAGAAAAGGGTAATTCTCAGGAGACACATATATGTCAACACCAGAAACAGTTCTATCAAAACTGGGGATTAAACCGCAGTTGCCCAACAGGTTGCTAAGAGCGTCAGATGGGTTTTGGTTTACACACCTTACGTTGACCCTCTCAAGACTTAAAAGAAGGAAACCAGTGATCATCTGTTTTCTACCCCCTTTAGATCTCTATTTCATATTTCCTGTACACGGGAAACAGTTCAGATCAGATGCTCTTGAGCATCAAGTTTCAAATGATTGGGCTGCCTTGAACGAAGCATCCAGAATGATGTGCAATTCAAGTTTCTGCGCATTGACTTAGTGTAAGCCAATGAGGCAATGACTGGAAAGATCACTTGAGGTGCTGAGTGTCTCAACACCCCCCAAACAGGTGCACATGCCAAAAAAAACATGCCAGGTATAGCTGTCAGCAGATTCACGAAATCTTCTTCACATCTTGGATGTCCTGGGCCCTGAAGTAAAATGTTAGAAGTTAGCAAAATCAACATCATTCTTACCAGCTAGTCTGTGCACGTTCATAAGAAGTCATTTAGCCCACTCTTGCAGCTTACGTGCATAAAGGAGGCAAGGGATGAACAAACATATGGGGCCATGAGTAGAGCAATACCTCTGGGAAGAATTAGAGCCATCAGATTGATCTTCATCCTCCTCTTCCTCTGCTTCATCTTCATCACTATCAATCTCCAAAAGACTCAATCTGCACTGGCTTAAAACTCTTCTCATCAGGAAAACATTCATGTAGTACTGCACCAAGTCCCTCCTTGGCTTTGAGGCAAAATGTTTTGACGCTACCACCCAAAAGCTCTTATTCTCCAGCACAGGAACCAAACGCTCAAGTTCATTAAACTTTAGTTGCTCGTGAATACTCCACATCTTAGAAACTTCATCACCCATCGAATCAAATTTCCATTCCGTGAAAGCTTGGCCAATTTCAGACCTTAGCTGTTCCCTGGCTGCATTTATGTGATGCTGCCTGCAGAAGTATGATCCTGGATATTGGCAACTACATGCTTCAGGCCTTCCTTGACCAGCTACCACAATGTCTGTTCCTGACATTTTCCCTTCAGGGGGCCAAGTTCTGCTTCCTAGCATCTTTGAGATGTCCGGATCATTTCTATAGCAAGAAAGCTCTGCATCTGAAGGTGGTCCGGTCCATTGAGGTATCTCTGCCTGAAAGTGCTCACCTACTCCTATCTTTTTCCTTTGGGTGAGAAGCACTGATGTCATGAGTACCATTCTCCTAGCAAGCCTCTCGGATTTCCTTGTTGGCTTTGACCCTTTCCTTGGCATTTCAGAATGATTGTTGTGAGTTTTGTACTTCCTTTTCTGAAAGATGAAAAAAATGCAACAATGTCTAAAAGAGTAAGAAAGAGGCAACTGCTTCGAAATCCACACTGCAAAATGGAAACTGGAATAGAAGACAAATGGGGTAAAATCTAGCAAAGAAATTGACAATACAAGGAAACAATAAAATTTCGACAAAGTATGAGGAGGTATCCCACAAAGTAAAAAAACGCTATACTTTGTATAACATCCTTGGCCTAAAGAGGCTATAAGCCAGCTTTCCACAGTGCGGATAAACATTCGTAGCACCCCACTTACGAATTCCAGTAAATTGTATCAAAATATGGGCTACAAAACACCACTGGGGTAATGCTACATATGCCTACTGTTTGAGGGCTTTGGATTTGATACAAAGAGCAAATAGTTGAAAAGCTGCACTGTTGTCCATACCTCCAATTTATCGAATTATCGACCTTACCTTTTGAAAATAAATCCTTACTTATTCAGGCACATAAAGGACAAGATACTGATTTCTGTATCTGTATTGGTTCTCTAATTTTAAATATTTTGGATCTGTCACTGATGTGGATATAGCCTATTATTTCTTTGATAGTTTGACACCAGCATGCCTGTAGGTTGTTGTTCCACGAACATGTAGGATGGACATCCTGCAGTCATGCCTAAAGTGGAGGAAATGACGACTACCATTGTCATTGTCAGCTCTCCCGAACATGGCTGCGTTTGGTAACAAAGTTATTTTGAAGTTTTTCAGAAATACCACAGTTTTAAAGAATACCACAGTTTTCAATACTTTGGCATGTTTGGTGATGACAAAATAGTGTGGTATTAATACAGCAGTATTCCTCAAACTGTGGTATTTTTGAAGTATCTAAAAAACAACTCTGGACCTCTTTTTTCCAAAACAGAGAAAGGAAGCAAAACTACAAGGATGCCTCGATCTGTTCCAAGCCGCCGCCACCGGCGGCCTGTCGTCTCGGCGGCCATGGACATACCAAGGATCAACGAAACACTACCACTGCAGGGCATCGGCCACCCCAAGCAGCCATAGCTGATGCCTTTTTCCCTTTCACCAGGAGAGCCGCGGACGACGTTGGGATTGGCCGAGTCGCAGGTCTGGACCGCCGGTGTCCTGGCAGGACACATGGAGAAAACTCCAGCAGCCACCATATACCCATAAGATAATGATCCCCAGACATCCTTAGCCTGCACGCCTAGGTACACACGGCCACCGTGGCGTACCCAAGCCGTTGAGCCCCATGGGCTGCCATGGCGAAGTACCTGTTGCATGTAGCCCGTTACGCAGGCGATGGAGCACACAGGCGTCATCGACGCAGCCAAGATATACAAGCCCATCTTGCCGTCTTAGTTCCCTGTCTCATGAACGTAGACTTCCCTTGCGTGTTGGCGACGAGTCGTCCAACTTGGTCAGACGAGCTTGGCTGAACGTGGCCTAACAGAGAGCTAATCTAGGTGCTAAAATACAACACTAGCCGAACACGTCACAGTATTCCTATACTTCAAAATACTCAGCTATGGCAAAACTGTAGTATCGTGTGCCCAGGCGCTAAAATAATGTGGTTTTCTAATACTTTGGTTTTTTATATACTTTGTTACCAAACATTGATAATTACACAGTGACCACTCATCCACGAACTCTTCATCTCTGAGTAACTGTGCACGCCACATATCACTGTCAGCTTCATGCCAAAGCTGGACAGACTAATAAAATGCTTCTCCCAAATATGCTGTGGAAGGTTTTCACTAGATTTACATGGAGAAAAGCATAAACATTTCATACTCAGCACCAAATCTTTTTCTCCAAAATCAAGGTAAGGTGCGCTGGAGAGAAATTTGGACAGAGATACCCCTGAACAGCGTGAATCAATGCGGCTCATTTCCTACACCTGTATGCTCAATCCCCCACAGGGCCCACATCCCTCATTGGGAGCCTCCTCATGCAGGCTCTTCCTCTTTCTCATTTACTGCCATGTATGCAGTTGCGACTGAGTTTTTCCTTGCCACACGTGCTAGGGCCTAAGGGTAAAGATGGAAAAGAACTGCATTGGAGACAGCTGCGACACATATCACGGGATAAAAGTATTCAAATTTTACGCCACTTGCTATGGGAAAGAAAACAAGTTTAGGTTTCCAATATGATAATCTAGGACCCTCAGTAGTTTTTAGATATATAAGGTAAAACGCATTTAATGCAACAGACAACTACATTAAACTGTCATACACAAATTTTACATTAGTCGATATCCTAGATATCTAATTTTCATTTCCACTAAAAACATGACCACTCATTAATAATTATTTTGCATCGGTACTAGAGAAAACAATGCAAATCAGTTCAGGATTCATGCCATTTGTGAACATGCATGTGTAGTGTACACCCATTTCAGCAAGTTCCCTTCAGTCCCTTAATCTTACACCTGAGGCCTAGTATATACTCAACTGAATACAAGCATGTTATCAATCCCTCAGTAGGCATCACTAATTATAAAGACTAACATGTCACTGGCATTCTCACTAGGAACTCTTCAAACTGTAATTCGTCAAGTCGGTTTCTATCCAAGCACAACCATCAGTAGTTTTGATGATTAACAAATTAATAGGTGCAATTGTGACCTAGAAACTATAAATGGCATGTATTGAGTAAATGGAACTCAAAGCATGAAAATGAGTGTGCTGGATGTTCTGTTCTTACACTTGTCAGCCAAAAAGTCAAGGTTCAGAGAAGCACTAGGCGTTAATTCCACGCCTACACGCGCATAGCACGATTAAGTCCTACGCGTTTTGCTGTCACCTAGCGCCCAGGGGAGCCTTTTTAACCAAGCCAAAAACTGATCTGGAGTAAATATTACTCCATCAGTTCACAAATATAGGTTTTGTTGTCGCCTAGCGCCAGGGTTTTGCTGCCAACCAGGGGTTTAGTGCTAGCCGTTATGCTGTCGCCTAGCGACCAGGGCGCCTTTTGAACCATGCCGAAAATAGATCTTGATCTAGCTGTTCTCTCCATTCTCATATTCCCTCTCTAAGGAGGATCCATAGAAGAGTGGTCATGTGGTGTAATAAGAAGAGAAAGTGTTTATAACATGTAAAACGATAATGAGATGATTAATAATGACTACTTGACGTAATACACTATTATCTAATAATGCAATCAACATGAATGCAGGCAACAAGTTTCCACTACTGAGTTAATGGCATCAAGTTGCCTGCTCGCTAAACCTCAATTCCATCATAGGTGGTTCCTATATGCTTCTCTGACTTGTAAGGCTCTGTTAAATTGTACTGTGCTTACAGTCCGTTGTGAAAAAATAGCCATGAAACTAGGAACAAGTTGGTTAACCAAGTGGTAAAATAGGCAAAAGCTGGTTAAACAAACGTGATTATCATAATACAGCGCAAACCCAACCACAGTAAGTCACCAGCTGAGATACTGACATAAGAAAGCCTTCCACAATCAGAATCTTCTATTATTTGTGAAAGGTTCAGCAGTACATGTTGGTTACGGAGTGCCTGAGATTCTCTTCTTTTGAAATGGGACACCCGTCTGTTGCCATTCCATACCCTGCGACTCCTTTTACAAATCCACTCCGAAAACCAGGCCTAGCGATACGGACCACAGGGCACGGAGCGGAATAACATGTAATGACAAAATCCTAGATGCAGCACACGTCCCATCCATGCGAAGCAGCCGGAGAAGACGACCAACACACACATAGTAAGCAACAGTCCACCCAATCCATAGCTACTTCAACAAATTAGCACCAGATCGCGACTCACGACACTAGGGATTTGCGACTTCGTCCAGAAACAACTCACCTTGGAGAAGCTGGGGAGCTCTGCTGCGTCCGTCACGTCCTCCATCTTGAGGTAGCGCGCGCGCCGCAAGGCCAGCACCTGCCGCTTCCTCGGCCTGTCCGCCGGCCGCTTCGCGCAGGGATCCACGGCGACCTCCCGCGCCCAGCACACCAGCGCCTCCAGATCCCCGGCCTCGCCGTTGCCGCTTCCCGCGCCGCGCTGCAGGATCTCCCCGACGAGCGTTTCGAACGGCCGCCGCGTCTCGCCGGCGCCATCCGCCTGCGGCGAGGCGACAACGCCTGAGGAGGAGGAAGAGGAAGGAGGAAACGACGACGAGGCCGCGGCGGCGGCGGCGGCCGGCGCGTGTCGTGGCTGGTCAGAGCAGTGGCCGTTGTTTAGGGCCAACTGGGTATCGAGGAGCTGCTTCTGGTACATCCCGACCATCGGAGCACGGGCGCCGCCACCCGTCGTGGTGGCGGCGGCGCGGCTGGCTGAGGCGGGTTTGCCGCTCGGCGCTGCCGCCGGCGCCAGCCTGGGAGGATGGAGAATTGGAGATTTCGGCGTATTGTTCGTAGATTTAACTTTTGAAAAGAACTGGGATGGAATTATGGAATGTTCGAGGCTAGGGTCTCTAGGGAGCAGAGAGCGGTGTTGCGATTCGTGGAGGCCAGCGTGTTGGGCCTGGGTGAAACTTTTTCCCAACCGCGCTCGTGGTAACTGTATGTCTGTATATAGCAAAAATAATATAATAGTAGATGGAAATATTATTTCTCCGATCGCTATTACTTATCGTTATTATGAATGTATCTAGACATATTTTAGTTTCTAGGTACATCTATACTAGCAACAAATAATAATGGTCAGAGTGAGTACAATGTTTCAAGAAACTCTAGGGTTAGGGTTAGGGTTAGGTTTTCCCTTTATTTGGACCATCTAATTTGAGATGTTTTCTAATTTATTATCTAAGTAATATAAATTGAAATACTTATAAATGGGTCCATTGGTATAGGCATACAGGCATATACTATGTACATGGCTGTTTCGTTGAGCTTATTCATGACTTTTGGATTTCAGCTTATAAGCTACAAAAGCATCTAAATAGGTGTTTTTAGCTTTAGCTTTTGGCTTTGGTTTAGACTTATTGCATGATAGTGTAAGCCAAAAGCTAAATTAAAGCACCACTTTAAGTGTTTTTTAATAAACTTTAGGTGCTTTTGTGGTTTATAAGCTCAAAGCCAAAAGCTAAATTTAAGTCCAACCAAACAGTCCCGTAGTCACTCAGATCCAGGGACACTTATTATGGATTGGGAGTATTTCTTATCTTTCGCATGTCATCAAACTTCGCTCCTTTTGGTATTAGTCTAGCAAGATGTGAAGCCACATTGAATGACGTCTGGTCCGACTCTCTGACCCCATAGATCAGCCTTCCTCTTAATATTGTCTTCTCGAGAGCATCGATTTGATGTGATTTAAAAATCCACTTTGATGGTCATATTACATGAAGCTTGCCAAAGTTCCAATTAGTCGGTATACCTAGCAATTTGTGTACATTGTGACATGGGGTGAACACGACAATATCCATAGATTGAGGACCGGGGTAAGGGGGAAACGTGCGTAGGTGGGTTTGATGGCAACAGACAAGGAGACGACACAAATTTACCGAGGTTTGGCCCCTCCGTGGGAGGTAAAGACCTACTCCTACCTATCTAATCTTGATTGATGGTGTTTGAGGTGATTACAATGATGCCTTGATGGCTATGGTGAGCTTGCTCGTGGGCGAGATTGATCTCCCTACCAGCATCCCCTGCTGGCCTTTATATAGTAGGTCAGGTCTCAGGTCAGTTCCAGCTAGGTTACAGAGTATATCTAAACCCTAGGACTCTTCTTTCCTTGCATTGCACACCAGGGTTAGACGGGCTTCATGGGCTTCTACCGCCTTTAACTTCCCGGGCTTCACTTCGTTGGTTGCTGCCACCTGAGCCTCTCACTGGGTCAGACCTAGTATACCAATAGTGGGGACCCACTAGGTCATGCCCATGTCACATTGTGTTAATACTATTAGGTCGATAGGTTTTACAAATTGATTGTTTCCGTGTTCGGCAACTTTTAGTCGAAAGAGGAGATGGAAGAGCAACTAAGCATACTATATGGTGTCATAGATATCACAAAACCCGGTTGTGGTGATTGCATATGTGTGGTGACCCAGCATACCACTGCATGTTGTAGTATACAAGTCGTTGATATAACACTCGTGAAGTACCAATTCACAAATATTACATCCCTCGGAGTGGTACAACAGAAACATAGCGGTCTTTATTCAAGCACTGAATATTACAAGCCATAATGTTACAAAGGACTCCAGTTCCTCCTCGGTCCAAAGAGGAACACTAGATGGTTCTAATTTAATACTACAAACCTTAGCTACAAACGGAAGTAGTAAACTAAACATGGTGCCCAACTCTAGTTGCTTTATTCTAGGTGTTCGATGCGACCAAAGCTTCTATCCTACGACTTTAGTGGTCGGCTCCTTCCTCGAATCCTTCGTCGGTACCATAGGAGATGGTGTAGTCGACGCCTTCGACTCCTCCGGATAGATCCGGTTCTTCGTAGTACACCTCCTCATAGTCCTCCGGGGTTCCTTCCGTATCTTCAAACTGGCCCGCCGAGTCTAAGCAAGGGTTAAAAGGGAGTGGGGTGAGTAACGAGCGTTACCCAGCAAGTTCATTTAGTAGCATAGAGGTGTTTGATGCACTAGCTACGACCATAGGCTAGGAAGCCTTAGGTCAAATGCAGTTTTTATAATCATTTCTTCAAAGGTTGATTTTATTCATAAGAAGTATGTCCATCAGCCTTCACAGGTTGATTAGAGCTTCGATGGGCTCCTTTCCTGCTGTGTTCGTAGCTCCTTCCCGGAACAGGGAGTATCTTGATACTTTTTGTACACTCTGCAGAGGTGGTCACTTGTACCCATAGGAGATCAACGCTTTGCTGCACGACCGGGTGTACTTCCCGTCCATACTTCCTTGGTATGTGGCCCAGCCGTTGATCCGAGCCAATCATTGTTCCTTCCCGCGACCTTGCATACCCACCCTTTTGCGGCTACAACTTCGGTTCGCTACCCTCGCCGGTCTACACTTTGGTAGTTGCCGACCTCGGTATACTTGCATTTTTGACAAAGAGTTACCCCCACCGGTTTGTTTACGCACTATGGTAACACCGGCCTCAGCCTCTACCCCCGTCGTTGCCGCAATCCATCATAGACCGCCAGGACCGTGAAATCATTAAGGGGACTCCACCCAACCCAAAGCTCCGCGCAGGGAGACAACTGCTCCGGAACGGCGCGTCTGTTGATATGCAAGAGGGAAAAGATACAGCTGACTCTTCTGTCCTATTCCAGATCCTATGGTTGACCGTATTTTACGGCACAAGAATCACTGGCGACATTGGTTATTAATCCTAGGTGAACATTCCAGTTACAGTGGGACCTCCACCATACTCTTACCATGGTCCCACTGCCCACCCTCCTAGGTCGACAACCACCATGGTTGCTAACCACTAGTCATATTGAGTTGAGAAAATAGAACCTTTGCTTTTGAATGCAATCATAATAATAATACCACCGGTATATTTGCAAGTAATTTGCTAAAGATAAACAAGAGATATGAGCAAGAGTGAACTTGCCTACAAACTGCAAGGTAGTGCAGTTGGATTTGTTGGAGTGACCCGGGACCTCGGGTTCTGGAAAACAGCATCATTGTCCGATAAGGGTGATGTCTACGCACGCGTTTGTTCTTGTAGACAGTGTTGGGCCTCCAAGTGCAGAGGTTTGTAGAACAGCAGCAAGTTTCCCTTAAGTGGATCACCCAAGGTTTATCGAACTCAGGGAGGAAGAGGTCAAAGCTATCCCTCTCAAACAACCCTGCAATTATGATACAGAAAGTCTCTTGTGTCCCCAACACACCCAATACACTTGTCAGATGTATAGGTGCACTAGTTCGGCGAAGAGATAGTGAAATACAAGTAGTAGTGATGATTATAAGTAGTAAATGTGATCTGAAATAAATATCGCTGCGAGCAAACATGTAATAAAATAGGAAGTAAACGGTGTGCAATGCTTGGAAACAAGGCCTAGGGATCATACTTTCACTAGTGGACACACTCCCAACAAATATAACATAATTGAACCAATAGATACTATCATTAATATGCAACTCAAAACAATTCTCCAATGGAAAACATACACTAATCATGTGTAGGGCTACGAAGCACTCCTCAAAGTCTGTATGTACCCAAACTAGATTGTCCCACACTATCACCTTGAACGCACTAGATGGTTCCAACAAACACCAATATTTCATAGAGACATTAACCAAAAAGATACACATGATGCACACACTAGTCACCTTTACACCATGATACGAGGTATCTCCGGAGAGTATAATAATTAAGCATAGGAGTAGCATAATATCTGAATAATAACATCTACCAATTCAACTAGATACAAAGCTCACGATCACATAAAGATCACATCATGGGAGAGAGAGGTGAACCACATAGCTACCGGTAGAGCCCTCAGCCCCGGGGGTGAACTACTCCCTCCTCATCATAGGAGACAACAAGGTTGATGGAGATGGCGGTGAAGTCGATGGAGACGGCGGAGATGGCGATGGAGACCGATGGAGATGGCTCTGGGGGCACTACCCCGTCCCGGCAGGGTGCCGGAACAGAGACTTCTGTCCCCCAAAATTCGTCGGCGGCGGCGGCGCTGCAGAATGGTTCTGGGAAAAACGTCGATTCCTTTAGGGTTTTCCGTCTTGAGGCTTTATATATGCAAAGGGGCGTCGTCAGGGGGCTGCCAGGGCACCCTCACGCGTAGGGGCACGGCCAGGGGCCAGGCCGTGCCGCCATATTGTGTGGGGCCCTCGTGGCCCCATTCCGTCTCCTCTTCGGTTCTCTGGAAGCTTCGGTGAATTTCTGGACGTTCGGCTTTTGTTTCGTCCAATTCCGAGAATATTTCCTGTGTAGCTTTTCTGAAACACAAAAACAGCAAAAAACAGGGAACTGGCACTGTGGCGACTTGTTAATAGGTTAGTTCCGGAAATCGCATAAAAATGCCACGAAGTGTAACAAACACAAGGCAAATGGTGTAAAAACAAGCATGGAGCATCAAAAATTATAGATACGTTTGAGACGTATCAGCATCCCCAAGCTTAACTCCTGCTCGTCCTCGAGTAGGTAAGTGATAACAAAAGAAATAATTTTTGAGGTGATATGCACCTACACAATCTTGATCATCTATGAAAGCATTGAGTGCTGGGATCATAAGAACTTAAAACATGGGCATGAAGATATAATCTTGACAATAAGAAACTTAGCAACCATGTTATAACATAAAGAAAGAACACAAACGAAAGATCATGAATAATGAAACAATGAAAGTCAAGTGTGTGTTCAAATCATATGGAAAACAAAGCAAATGGTTTTCAGCTTGTCCCTCATGGAGTAGCTAAACATAAATGCATAGGACACCTTCAAGTTTAAGAGGGTGACTAGATACAAGTAATTTAAGAACAAGTGAAACCAACATCATGAATCAATCAATGAAAACTTTGGGACAATGCACATTATACTCAGAATGACAACTATGCTCTCTTAGATGGTGCATAATGGTAGAAGGTGGAGACTCAATATAAAAGTAAAAGAAAGGCCCTTCGCAGAGGGAAGCAGTGATTAAACATGTGCTAGAGCTTTTCATTTGTAAAACAGAGAGATAAAAATTGGTTTTGAGAGGTGGTTGTCTTTGTCAACGACTGGCAATGGGGTTCTTACTATCTTCCATACAAAAATGAAGCAAGTTTTTGAGAGAGAGATTGGCACTTTTGTGCTCTTTTATAAAGCTTGGCACTCCTCCCCACCTTTTTTCCTTTCTCAAACCATGGCTAACCGATTCCATCGGGTGCCCACCAACATTCACATACCATGGAGAAGTGCCTTTTTTCTTTCTTTTTTTCTCTTTTTTTTCTTTTTGGAATAAGACAATATGGAAGATAACAAATCCGACCACTACGTCCCCATGAGCTAAAAACAGTGTCACAAAATGAGAAGTATTTTGAAGGTTTTTTGAAAGGTAGCACATGAAAATTTACTTGGAATGCCTTGCAAATACCATGCATAGAAATTTATAGTGGACACAATGGCAAACTTGGTTTTTGGGAGTTGGATGCACGAGTAGAGCTCATACTCAGTACAAAATGAGGGCTAGCAAAAGACTGGGAGCGACCAACTAAGAGAGCAATAACGGCCATAATCATGCAAAGCGACAAAGCAACATTAAAAGAAGCATAAGATGGCATCAAAAGTCAAAAACTAAATGATCGTAGAGGCTATAGGCGACTTATTTTTGTAGTCAACATGGTGTAAGCATGCGCCAAGTCAACCCAAATAAAGCATCAAAGGAGAAAACCAAATAAATGCTTCCATATAATAAAAATAACGCATGATTTTTTCAAAGCCTCATTAAGCAATCTCAGTCATTTGAGACAAGTCATGCTACAGCAAAAATCACTAAGCATACTATCAAAACAACATCAAACATGACATGCAAAAGTCTAAGCCGCAATCTAAACAAGCTCCTTTTTGTACCACTTTTTTGCATGAAACTTTTTCTCTTTTCCAACACCATTCAAACCTTTTTGAGGAAACTCTTTTGAGGAAAACCAACATATACCAGAGGTCCAAATACACCTTGATGCAAAGATAAAACAAGATCTGAACAAAAATCAAGGTGAAAAATGCAAGCTAAATGCAGTAGCAGAAAAAGAGAACACTCATTGAACGATAAGAGTGAAAACTAGAGTGTTCTTGGCAAATGAAAAGCGAGTTCATCTCCTCCAAAAGAAACATGATGTGATCTAACCATTTATTGCAGCAAACAAAATAAAAGAAAACTGAAAACAAAAGCAACTAACGCTCCAAGAAAAATGCATAGTGCATGAAGCAATAAAAATATAGTGTCTTGAAAGGTGACCTGATTTTTGTCGATGAAGAAGGGGTGCCTCGGGGGCATCCCCAAGATTTGACACTTGTACCTCTTGGATATTTCTTGGGGGTTGCATGGGCATCCCCAAGCTTGAGCTTTTATCCATTCTTCATCTCATCTCATCATTCTCCAATCCCTACACTTGAAAACTTCCTTCATACAAAACTAAACACAATTCTATTAGCAACATTAGTGTAAGCATAACAATGAATCAACCTCTTTTGCTTCAGGTTTCAACTCAAAACTACCACATATAAAGCATATACTACTGTAGCAACTTCCCCCAAAAGTTCCATGATCAAAAGAGCTAAAAAAGAAAGCGATAAAGCGGCAAACACAAATATTGGCAGAAATCTATCAAAACAGAATAGCTGACAAAGGTCGAATTTTTAGAGGGTTTTTTGTTGCTCAAATCAAAAAGTGTTCAACTAATGAAAGTTTGGATATAACCTGGGGCATAAGCACAAGAAATCGCAGGTCCAAAAGATATACAGAGAATTTTCACGAATATTTACGGTGCAGCACCGAAAACTATTTCAGGACAGCAACATCCCCAAATCTTACCTCACTCAAATTAGAGGCTTCTCTTGGCACAACAACGAAATAAAAAGGATAAGGAGCGGTTATTACAGTAGTAATAACTTCCAAGACTCAAATAAAAGAAAAAGTACTGAAAATAAACAATAGGTTATCTCCCAAGAGTGCTTTTTTTAAACGCCTTTGAGCTAGGCACGGTAATTTGCAAAGATGCTCATGTGGGCGCCATATAAGAGCTTGAGGAAAAGGCGCCATATAGGAGCTTAAAGCAATAGAGAGCATCAAAAAGCAAGTATGGAACACATTTAAATCTAAACCACTTCCTATGAAAAATAGTCTTGTAAAGAGACAAGTCATGAAAGCGCAAAGCAAAAAGCATAGAAAGGCAAAACAAGTACAACTTCAAGAATTGCAACAAAAAGAGGGGAAACTCAACATTGTTGAGATCCATCAAACCATGTTTCCCTCTCTCATAATAACTTTTAGTAGCATCATGAATAGAACTAACATAACTATCACATAAAGCATCCTTATCATGAGCCACATGCATAAAAGGATTAATACTCCCCACATGAACTATCGTAGTAGGAGCAGATTCAACAAAATAATTATTCTCATCACCATAATCATCAAAAACAGGAGGCATATTGTAATCATAACTAGTTTTCTCCTCAAAAGTAGGTGAACTGAAAATATTATACCCATCATCATAACCATCATAAACTAGAGGTTTAGTATCATCACAAGCTAGAGAGCAACTATTTCGCAAAGCATACTCATCAAACATATCATCATAAGAAGGAACATGGATAGTACTAATGGTACAACAATTATTAACCTTAGAATTGGTACCAAAAAGATTTTCAATATCAAAAGTAGAGTGCTTTTCCTAATCATGATCACTAACATAGGTAACATGCATAGGAACATCACATAGGGGAGATAAAATATCATCAGAGCAAACTTTCTCCACTAAAGCTGGGGGACTAAAAATATTATGCTTAACAAAACCAGCTTCCCCAAGCTTAGACTTTTCTAAAACAGTATTCAAAGCATTCATACTAACAAAACTATTAGCATGCGAATTAAGCTCCAAAGGTTTTTCAATTTTCTGTTCAAACACTTCATATCTAAACTCAGGAAAAAGACTAAAGAACTCTTTACTTTCCATTAAGCCTAACTAGTGAAAATAAAAACAAGAAACAAAAAGATATAATTGCAGAATCTAAAGGAAATAACTTTGAGCACTCACTAGCAACTAAAAGACTTAGTAACCAAAGAATGTGAGTACCTTTTACCTTACCTCCCCGGCAACGGCGCCAGAAAAGAGCTTGATGTCTACGTACGCGTCTATTCTTGTAGACAGTGTTGGGCCTCCAAGTGCAGAGGTTTGTAGAACAGCAGCAAGTTTCCCTTAAGTGGATCACCCAAGGTTTATCGAACTCAGGGAGGAAGAGGTCAAAGCTATCCCTCTCAAACAACCCTGCAATTACGATACAGAAAGTCTCTTGTGTCCCCAACACACCCAATACACTTGTCAGATGTATAGGTGCACTAGTTCGGCGAAGAGATAGTGAAATACAAGTAGTAGTGATGATTATAAGTAGTAAATGTGATCTGAAATAAATATCGCTGCGAACAAACATGTAACAAAATAGGAAGTAAACGGTGTGCAATGCTTGGAAACAAGGCCTAGGGATCATACTTTCACTAGTGGACACACTCCCAACAAATATAACATAATTGAAACAATAGATACTATCATTAATATGCAACTCAAAACAATTCTCCAATGGAAAACATACACTAATCATGCGTAGGGCTACGAAGCACTCCTCAAAGTCCGTACGTACCCAAACTAGATTGTCCCACACTATCACCTTGAACGCACTAGATGGTTCCAACAAACACCAACATTTCATAGAGACATTAACCAAAAAGATACACATGATGCACACACTAGTCACCTTTACACCATGATACGAGGTATCTCCGGAGAGTATAATAATTAAGCATAGGAGTAGCATAATATCTGAATAATAACATCTGCCAATTCAACTAGATACAAAGCTCAGGATCACATAAAGATCACATCATGGGAGAGAGAGGTGAACCACATAGCTACCGGTAGAGCCCTCAGCCCCGGGGGTGAACTACTCCTTCCTCATCATAGGAGACAGCAAGGTTGATGGAGATGGCGGTGAGGTCGATGGAGATGGCGGAGACGGCAATGGAGACCGATAGAGATGGCTCCGGGGGCACTTCCCCGTCCCGGCAGGGTGCCAGAACAGAGACTTCTGTCCCCCGAAATTCGTCGGCGGCGGCGGCGCTGTGGAACTGTTCTGGGAAAAACACCGATTCCTTTAGGGTTTTCCGTCCCGAGGCTTTATATAGGTGAAGGGGCGTCGCCAGGGGGCTGCCAGGGCGCCCTCACACGTAGGGGGCGCGGCCAGCGGCCAGGCCGCGCCGCCCTATTGTGTGGGGCCCTCGTGGCCCCACTCTGTCTCCTCTTCGGTTCTCTGGAAGCTTCGGTGAATTTCTGGACGTTCGGCTTTTGTTTTGTCCAATTCCGAGAATATTTCCTGTGTAGCTTTTCTGAAACACAAAAACAGCAGAAAATAGGGAACTAGCACTGTGGCGACTTGTTAATAGGTTAGTTCCAGAAATCGCATAAAAACGCCACGATGTGTAACGAAACACAAGGCAAATGGTGTAAAAACAAGCATGGAGCATCAAAAATTATAGATACGTTTGAGACGTTGCTACCGGTTGATGGCGCCAGAAAAGAACTGGTGGCGCGTAGTTGACGTGGAGCAGTAAATCCTTGTGCGTGGTGAATGACCAGCCCGTTGGGAACCCCAAGAGGAAGGTATGATGTGTGTAGCGGCTAGTTTTCCCTCAGTTAAGATACCAAGGTATGTCGATCTTAGAGAGGAGAGACGGTGACGACTGAAGGTGATGCAGACTGGCTTAATAACACTCCAACAAGGGCGCCGTTAATGATACTTGTTGACTCATCTTCGGCCAGTAGCAACGCGGAACCTGCACACACACAACCAAGTACTTTGTTCCCAACTTACGATGAGGTTGTCAATCTCACCGGTTTGCTTGAAACAAAGATTATAAGTGTATCGAGTGGAAAACAATAATAAAATGCGAGTAAAGTAAACAGTGCGAGTAAAGTAAACAGGTGATAGCAATATGATGGAAATAGGACCGGGGTCCACAGTTCACTAGTGGTGTCTCTCCATAGATAAAACATGCTGGGTAAACAAATTACAGTTGGGCAATTGATAGAATAAAGATAAACGTGATATGTCAAGAAGATCACTATGAGATTTACTCTAGGCATTACAACAAAATACATAGACCGCCATCCAACTGCATCTATGACTAATAATCCACTCCTGGGGATATCAATCCGAACACCCTAGAAGTATTAAGTTGCGAACAACAGATAATTGCATTAAGCAAAGTGTGTAATGTAAACAAAGCATATGCCCTTGAGCATATGAATGTTGTTTTCTCCCTAGTAGCAATAGCACATCTACCACCTTAGAGGTTTCTGTCACTCCCCCATGTGAAATAGAGGCATGAACCCACTATCGAGCATAAATACCCCCTCTTGGAGTCACTAGCAACTACTCGGCCAAGATAGCTACTAACAACGGAGAGCATGCAAGATCATAAACAACATAGAGATAACAAAAGATATAATTCAGTACAGCAACTTAATCATAAACACCAATATTCATCGGATCCCAACAAACCAAACATGTAGAATTACATAACGGTGATCTCAATCATGTAGGGCAGCTCATGAGATCTAAACATGAAGCACATGGTGGAGGAGACAACCATCTAGCTACTGCTATGGACCCATAGTCCAAGGTAGACTACTCACTCATCGCTCCGGAGGCAAGCATGGCGATGAAGAAGACCTCCGGTGGCGATTCCCCTCTCCGGCAGGGTGCCGGGAAGAGCTTCTGGACCCTCCCGATCTTCGGGTCGATGGTGGCGGCGGATCGCGATGTGTTCTGGAAATCTGATCGGGTACTTAGGTTTTTTCCGTCGGGGGGTCTTTATAGGCGAAGGGGCGATGTCAGAGGTGGAGCCAGGCTCCCTCACACATGGGTGGCGCGGCCAGGGGCCTGGCCGCGCCAGCCCTATGTGTGGGGCCCTAGTGGCCCCTCTCCGCCTCTCCTTCGGATCTCTGGAAGCTTCCGGGAAAAATAAGACTTCAGGAACTTGTTTCGTCCAATTCCGAGAATATTTCCTGTGTATCACTTCTGAAACACAAAAACAGCAGAAAACAGGAAACTGGCACTGTGGCACTTGTTAATAGGTTAGTTCCGGAAAATGCATAAAAGTGCCACTAAGTGTAACGAAACAATAGGCAAATGGTGTAAAAACAAGCATGGAGCATCAAAAATTATAGATATGTTTGAGACGTATCAAGCATCCCCAAGCTTAACTCCTGCTCGTCCTCGAGTAGGTAAGTGATAACAAAAGAATAATTTTTGAGGTGACATGCACCTACACAATCTTGATCATATATGTAAGCATTGGTGAGCTGGGATCATAAGAACTTAAAACATGGGCATGAAGATATAATCATGACAATAATAACTTAGCAACCATGTTGTAAACATGTAAATGAACACAAACAAAAGATCATGATAATGAAACAATGAAAGTCAAACGTGTGTTCACATCATAAGGAAAAACATATAAAAGGTTTCAGCTTGTCCTTCAAAGAGAGCAAAACATAAATGCATAGGACACCTCAAAGTTTAAGAGGGCGACTAGATACAAATAATTTAAGAACAAGTGAAACCAATCATCATGAATCAATCAATGAACTTTGGGACAATGCATATCACACTAAGAATGACAACTATGCTCTCTTAATGGTGCATAAAGAAAGAAGGTGGTGACTCAACATAAAAGTAAAAGAAAGGCCCTTCGCAGAGGGAAGCAGTGATTGCACATGTGCTAGAGCTTTTCATTTGTAAAACAGAGAGATAAAAAAAATTGGTTTTGAGAGGTGGTTGTCTTTGTCAACGACTGGCAATGGGGTTCTTACTATCTTCCATACAAAAATGAAGCAAGTTTTTGAGAGAGAGATTGGCACTTTTGTGCTCTTTTATAAAGCTTGGCACTCCTCCCCACCTTTTTTCCCTTTCACAAACCATGGCTAACCGATTCCATCGGGTGCCCACCAACATTCACTTTCCATGGAGGAGTGCATTTTTTCTTTCTTTTTTCTCTTTTTTTTTGTTTTTGGAATAAGCAATATGGAAGATAGCAAATCCGACCACTGCGTCCCCATGAGCTGAAAACAGTGTCACAAAACGAGAAGTGTTTTGAAGGTTTTTGAAAGGTAGCACATGAAAATTTACTTTGGAATGGCTTACAAATACCATGCATAGGAGTTTATAGTGGACACAATGGAAAACTTTCGCTTTTAGGAGTTGGATGCACGAGTATAGCTCATACTCAGTACAAGGTGAGGGCTAGCAAAAGACTGGGAGCGACCAACTAAGAGAGCAGTAATGGCCATAATCATGCAAAGCAACAAAGCGACATTAAAAGAAGCATAAGATGGCATCAAAAGTCAAAAACTAAATGATCATGAAGGCTATTGGCGACTTTGTAAGAGTCTAACATGTGTGAGCATGCGCCAAGTCGACCCAAATAAAGCATCAAGGAGAAAACCAAAATAATGCTTCCATACAATAAAAACAACGCATGATTTTTTCAAAGGCTCATTAAGCAATCTCAGTTATTTGAGACAAGTCATGCTACAGCAAAACCACTAAGCATACTATCAAAAAGACATCAAGCATGACATGAAAAAGCCTAAGCCGCAGTCTACACAAGCTCCTTCTTGTACCACTATTTTGCACAAAGCTTTTTCTCTTTTCCAACACCATTTGAAATTTTTATAAACACCTCTTTTGATGAAAACCAATAAAGATCAGAGGCAAAAATACACCTTGATGAAAAGATATGACAAGGTCTGAACGCAAATCAAGGCAAAAATGAAAACCAAAAGCAGTAGCAGAAAAAGAAGAACGCTCGATTTTTAATAAGAGTGAAAAACTGAGTGTTCTTGGCAAATGAAAAGCAAGGCAACTTCTCCAAAAGAAATTTGTTGGGGTCCAACCATTTATTGCAGCAAACAAACAAACTAAGCCAACTAAGAAAACTAAAACAACTGACGCTCCAAGAAAAACACATAGTGCATGAAGCAATAAAAATATAGTGTTTTGAAAGGTGACCTGATTTTTGCCGATGAAGAAGGGGTGCCTCGGGGGCATCCCCAAGCTTTGACGCTTGTACTTCTTGGATATTTCTTGGGGTGATGCATGGGCATCCCCAAGCTTGAGCTTTTGTCCATTCTTCAACTCATCTCATCATTCTCCAATCCCTACACTTGAAAACTTCCTTCATACAAAACTAAACACAATTCTATTAGCAACATTAGTGTAAGCATAAAATATAATCAATCCTCTATTTGCTTCAGGTTTCAACTCAAAACCACCACATATATAGCAAATACTACTGTAGCAACCTCCCCAAAAGTTCCATGATCAAAAGAACTCAAAAGAAAGCGATAAAGTGGCAAACACAAATATTGGCAGAAATCTGTCAAAACTGAACAGCTGACAAAGGTCGAATTTTTGAGGGATTTTCTGTTGCTCAAATCAAAAAGTGTTCAACTAAGAAAAGTTTGGATATAACCTGGGGCATATGCACAAGAAATCGCAGGTCCAAAAGATAAACAGAGAATTTATACGAATTTTTACGGTGCAGCACCGAAAACAGTTTCAGGACAGCAACATCCCCAAATCTTTACCTCACTCAAATTAGAGGCTTCTCTTGGCACAAAAACGAAATAAACAAGATAAGGAGCGGTCATTACAGTAGTAATGACTTCCAAGACTCAAATAAAAGAAAAAGTACTGAAAAGAAAACATTGGGTTATCTCCCAAGAGTGCTTTTCTTTAACGCCTTTGAGCTAGGCGCAGAAAATTGCGAATCAAGTAATATCAATAGATGAAGTGCTAGTTACCTCAGTAGGCTCTTTGAAGGTTCCCGAAGATGATTCAACCTGCAAGTCACCCTTAGTGGAACTAAGAGTCTTACCAATTTTAAGAACATGTTGAGATTTAAGCGCAGAAACCTTGGGAACATACATAAATTTTTGCTCTTTTCCAACAAACACTTTCTCTTTCTTAAATTTAAGAGAAGAGAAGATTAAGCTAAGAGTTTCCATAGACTCCTCTAGTTTACCAATCCTTAAGTTTTGATTGTCATGAGTAGTGCTAGCCTCTAAAATGGTAATTCTCTTACCGATGTTTTCTATTAATTCATTAACTCGGCTAGCATTTTCTAGGATACTTGGCAAATTTTTCTCTAAAGAGTTGAGCTTTTCTACCACCTCCTCCAGGGTGGTCTCAGTTTTAGCAACATGAATAGGTGGTATTCCCACTAAACTTTCAATTATAGTGCATGCTTCTCCAGCGGGAGTACCCAGAAAATTACCTCCTGTAAGAGTATCAAGAACATACCTATTCCAACTGGATATACCAACATAAAAATTTCTAAGGAGGATCGTGGTAGAGTGCTTTTTGGTACACCTATGATGAGCATTGTTAATACGGTACCAAGCATATTTTAAACTTTCTCCCCCTTGTTGCTTAAAACTACGAACTTCTACTTCAGGATTACTCATTTTAACAAATCTAAAAGCAGATAAGTAAAAACAACTACCAAGGATTCTAATTTTTTTGGGTTTTTGATATAAAAACGATGCAGGTAAAATAAAATAAAGTAAAGCAAAACAATAACAAAGTAAAGGATGTGTGTGCGAAAAACTCCCCTCGCAGAAGTCTTCTCTTCCTCCCCGGCAACGGCGCCAGAAAAGAAGCTGCTACCGGTTGATGGCGCCAGAAAAGAACTGGTGGCGTGTAGTTGACGTGGAGCAGTAAGTCCTTGTGCGTGGTGAATGACCAGCCCGTTGGGAACCCCAAGAGGAAGGTATGATGAGTGTAGCGGCTAGTTTTCCCTCAGTTAAGATACCAAGGTATGTCGATCTTAGAGAGGAGAGACGGTGACGACTGAAGGTGATGCAGACTGGCTTAATAACACTCCAACAAGGGCGCCGTTAACGATACTTGTTGACTCGTCTTCGGCCAGTAGCAACGCGGAACCTGCACACACACAACCAAGTACTTTGTTCCCAACTTACGATGAGGTTGTCAATCTCACCGGTTTGCTTGAAACAAAGATTATAAGTGTATCGAGTGGAAAACAATAATAAAATGCGAGTAAAGTAAACAGTGCGAGTAAAGTAAACAGGTGATAGCAATATGATGGAAATAGGACCGGGGTCCACAGTTCACTAGTGGTGTCTCTCCATAGATAAAACATGCTGGGTAAACAAATTACAGTTGGGCAATTGATAGAATAAAGATAAACGTGATATGTCAAGAAGATCACTATGAGATTTACTCTGGGCATTACAACAAAATACATAGACCGCCATCCAACTGCATCTATGACTAATAATCCACTCCCGGGGATATCAATCCGAACACCCTAGAAGTATTAAGTTGCGAACAACAGATAATTGCATTAAGCAAAGTGTGTAATGTAAACAAAGCATATGCCCTTGAGCATATGAATGTTGTTTTCTCCCTAGTAGCAACAGCACATCTACCACCTTAGAGGTTTCTGTCACTCCCCCAGGTGAAATAGAGGCATGAACCCACTATCGAGCATAAATACCCCCTCTTGGAGTCACTAGCAACTACTCGGCCAAGATAGCTACTAACAACGGAGAGCATGCAAGATCATAAACAACATAGAGATAACAAAAGATATAATTCAGTATAGCAACTTAATCATAAACACCAATATTCATCGGATCCCAACAAACCAAACATGTAGAATTACATAACGGTGATCTCAATCATGTAGGGCAGCTCATGAGATCTAAACATGAAGCACATGGTGGAGGAGACAACCATCTAGCTACTGCTATGGACCCATAGTCCAAGGTAGACTACTCACTCATCGCTCCGGAGGCAAGCATGGCGATGAAGAAGACCTCCGGTGGCGATTCCCCTCTTCGGCAGGGTGCCGGGAAGAGCTTCTGGACCCTCCCGATCTTCGGGTCGACGGTGGTGGCAGATCGCGATGTGTTCTGGAAATCTGATCGGGTACTTAGGTTTTTTCCGTCGGGGGGTCTTTATAGGTGAAGGGGCGATGTCAGAGGTGGAGCCAGGCTCCCTCACACATGGGTGGCGCGGCCAGGGGCCTGGCCGCGCCAGCCCTATGTGTGGGGCCCAAGTGGCCCCTCTCCATCTCTCCTTCGGATCTCTGGAAGCTTCCGGGAAAAATAAGACTTCAGGAACTTGTTTCGTCCAATTCTGAGAATATTTCCTGTGTATCACTTCTGAAACACAAAAACAGCAGAAAATAGGAAACTGGCACTGTGGCACTTGTTAATAGGTTAGTTCCGGAAAATGCATAAAAGTGCCACTAAGTGTAACGAAACAATAGGCAAATGGTGTAAAAACAAGCATGGAGCATCAAAAATTATAGATACGTTTGAGACGTATCAGACGTATCAAAGGGCAATGGTTAAAGATTCAAATAATGCATGCCTTTAAGGTGTGTGTGTGTTCCCTTTACACCCCCCCAGAAGTGTTTTATTCTCATCCTAGAGTTTATATACTCCTTTTATGATTTTAAGGAGTATATGTTATCAATTACTTCATTCAAGAATATTCTTCAATATCCTGGAATGGAGTTCAATTTTGATAATGAGTTCTATTCTAATTAGAGTTTTCTTAGATATCTCACAACCATAGAAAAGCCTTTTAAAGTTCTCTTTCCTATTTATCTTATAGGGTGATTTATTAAAAGTGTATATACCCTAGTTATGAATTTACCAGAGTATATATTATGTGAAATTCATTCAAGAATGCTAAGGACAAATTCTTGAATGGATTTACTTTATTTTATTCAAGGGTGTTATTGTCCTTTTACTTTCTCATTTAAATCATTTCCAGAGGTTTTTTCCTTTAAAAGAAAACCCCATAATTTAATTATGAACAATTTCTTCATATTCACAAAGTCATTAATTATGTGATAAAAAGCTCAAAGATCAATTAGGGTTATTTTTGCAAAGTCCAAATTAATTTCCTGCTTTTTATTAAGTGTTAAAAGTTTTTCCAAAAACTCCTTTATTTTCTTTTCAATTTATGTTTTTAAATTTGGTTAAAATCCTCTCTCACTCCCCTGCCTGGCCTGGCCCACCTGTCGGTGCCGGCCTACCTGGTCGAACCCGACCAGGTGGCTCGGTCAGACCGACCGGCCGCACCCCTCTCGCTCACCTCGTCCTCTTCCTCTCGCCCGCTCTGGCGACTGCGTCACCCTGCCGCCGCCACGCTCGATCCCGACGACCTCCGCCGGAGTTAGCCGCCGAGATGGGTGCCAATCGATAGATCTCGCGATGGTGCTACTGCCTGTCCGAGAGATCTTGTCGATTACCCCTGGGTGCTCTCGTCACTGTCGCCTCCGACGCTATGGATCTCGGCCATGGCGACCTCGAGCTTGTCATCGAGTTGCTTGGCCTTCTCCTCGGCGAGATCTGGTGCTTGGCGAGTTAGGTGACTTGCCGACATGTCATCGGTGCCTTCCCCTGGCTTGGTGCCGTCGTGGCCGCGCGGGCACTACCTCGCCATGCCACGCTGGTACCTCCTGGGCGTCGAGTAAGTCCTTCCTCTCCTCTGTTCTTCTCTGTGCTCTCCTGGAGCCTGCTCTGGCCATGCTCCACCTCTCAGATGCACTGGGGTTCCTCCCCAAGATTGCTCTCGTGCTGTGGAATTAGGCTGTCTGTGATATGTGATTTTAAGCTCTGTGATCACTCCTTGTCCATTAAGCTTGCAGTTAAAGCTAGAACATGTTTGTGCTAGCTGCCACTGTTAGTTTCAGTCATAGCTTCAGTTAACACTTTTAACTGAAGCTTGCTGGTTTTAGTTAACTATTTAACTTACTGGAAATCGATCTGAATGCTATGGTGACCCTCTTCTGTCTAATTATTCAGTTTCTGCTTCTACTTAATTAGCTGAGAGCTTGCTAGTGGCTGATCTTGATCATTTGCACCAAGTGCATGGATAACTATATGTTAGTTATCTCTGAATGTTGCTGTTAAATTAGCTGTAGTGTAACAGCTTTACTGCACTTTCTTGCAGTGTCACTGCTATGCTGGTTCAGTGATGCAAACTAGCTTCTGTTGAGCTTGATTATTTCTAGTTTTGATGCTAAGTTAGTGGGTGCTGTTGTGGTTCTTGCAGTAGCTTCTGGCTATCTGCTTCACTGTGATACCTCCTTGAGGTGTGCACAGTTATTGTGGTGTTGGCTGCTTAATTGAGTGCTCTTGAGAGTGGATCACCCTCTGTGGTGGTCTGCTGGTGGCTTAATTGATTAAAAGTGTCCCTGTCCACTTTTCCTAGATGCTTATTCAAATTTGATCAATTTCATTGACAAAGATGATGGATTTCTAGGTTTAGGCCTTAGTCTTGATAGTTTAGGCAACCCATGTGCCACTCCTGGCCTTGCTCTTATTTCTGTGAGTATTTCCTTTGAGAAGTTCCTAGGTAAGATTATGTGTTAGGGAGTAGGTGATGTGGATGGCCTTGTCTTCAAGGTCATGGCCTCCTGGACATCCAAGTGATGACCAAAGCTCTTTTATCATCAAGCTTTGCTAGATTTATGTGTGGCTGTGCTCTGTGTAGTCTGCCTGGGAGTTAAACTTGTGAGTTTTCTCCTAGCACTTATGTGTGCTGTGGTTTAACAATAACCTGCTGCTGAAGATTAGCTTGTTCTTCTGGATATTTGATGCGGCGCGGTGTTGATAGTTTTTCACCGTCCAGTTGGGAACCCCAAGAGGAAGGTATGATGAGCACAGCAGCAAGTTTTTCCCTCAGTAAGAAACCAAGGTTTGTCAGTCCAGGAAAAAGTCAATACTCTAGAAGGTGATGCTTGCTAGCCTAGTGACACTCCAACAAGGGTGCCGTTAACGATAACGAGTTAGCGCGTCTTCAACTAGTAGCAACGTGGAACCTGCACACAACATAACCAAATATTTTGCTCCCAACTTACGATGAGGTTGTCAATCTCACCGGTTTGCTTGAAACAAAGGAATGAGCGTATCGAGTGGAAAGTGATAGTAATATGCAAATAAAGTAAACAGTGCGAGTAAAGTAAACAGGTGATAGAAATATAATGGAAATAGGACCGGGGTCCACAGTTCACTAGTGGTGTCTCTCCATAAGATAAAATAACACATGCTGGGTAAACAAATTATAGTTGGGCAATTGATAGAATAAAGATAACGTGCATATGTCGAGAGGATCACTATGAGATTTACTTTGGGCATTACAACAAGATACATAGACCGTCATCCAACTGCATCTATGACTAATAATCCACTTGTGGTGAATCAATCCGAGAACTCCACAAGTATTAAGTTGCGAACAACAGATAACTGCATTAAGCAAAGTGTGTAATGTAAACAAAGCATATGCCCTTGAGCATATGAATGTTGTTTTCTCCCTAATGGTAACAACACATCTACAACCTTAGAGGTTTCTATCACTCCCCGAGATTAAATAGAGGCATGAACCCACTATCGAGCATAAATACCCCCTCTTGGAGTCACTAGCAACTACTCGGCCAAGATAGCTACTAACAACGGAGAGCATGCAAGAACATAAACAACATAGAGATAACATAAGATAATATTCAGCACATCAACTCAATCATAACACCAATATTCATCGGATCCCAACAAACACAACATGTAGAATTACATAAAGGTAGTCTCGATCATGTAAAGCAGCTCACGAGACCTAAACATGAAGCACATGGTGGAGAAGACAACTATCTAGCTACTGCTATGGACCCATAGTCCAAGGTAGACTACTCACTCATCGCGCCGGAGGCAAGCATGGCGATGAAGAAGACCTCCAGTGGCAATTCCCCTCTCCGGCAGGGTGTCGGGAAGAGCTTCTGGACCCTCCCGATCTCGGGTCGACAGCGGCGGCGGATCACGATGTATTTTAGAAAAGTGATCGGGTATTTAGGATTTTCCCATCGGGGGGTCTTTATAGGCGAAGGGGCGGCGTCAGAAGTGGACCTGGTGGGGCTCACCACAGGTGGGTGTGGAGACCCAGCATACCATTGCATGTGTAGTATGCAAGTCGTTGACATAAGACTAATGAAACACTGTCTCACTAGTATTACATCCATCAGAGTGGTATAACAGAAACATCGCAGGTCCACGGTATGTCTAAAGGATTACAATTTTCAGCATACAGAAGATCTTCAGAACCTCCTCAACAGGTAGAGGTTTAGTCCTGGCAACTACAAACGAGAAAGAATCAAGGAAGACTAAACTAAACTACAACTAATGCATTTGGCTTGCTACTCAAATATAGAGTTTCTCTAACTACTTAGGTTCTAGGATTAGGAAACTGGTTCCTTTCTAACTCTATTCTAGTTTTTCTCCAGGCTTCATACAATTGTAGGCTCCGCTGATAATCATGACGTTGGTAGAATGCTTCATCTTCATCTTCAATGTCTTGAGGTTGCCTCCTTGAGTTGCCTTCCATCTAATTCTTCATAGTCTAGCAAGGGTTTAAGAGATTGGGGTGAGTAACGAGCGTTACCCAGCAAGTTTCTTTAGAAAGAAGTTGTGTGATATGCACTAACTAAAGCCATGGACCCGAAAGAGTCGTAGGCCAATGCAAGGTTTTATCAAAGTTTCTTGAAGGATTGCTTTTACTTATGAAAACTATGCCCAACAGCCAACACAGGGTATTAGTGCCTTGAGAGCACCTTTCCTGCGGCGTTCGCAACTCCTTCCCGGAACAAGGGGTAACATGTCACATCCTTTGACACTCTGCAGAGGTGTGTCCTTCCAAAAGAGATCAAAGCCTTGTTGCACAACCGAGTAGCTTGCTCATCCACACTTCCTTGGTGTGGGGCCCAGTCATTGATCCAAGCCAATCACTGCCTTCTCCGCACAACGCATGCCCACCCAATTCACGCAAGCAGGTTGTGCCCCTGATATTCACCCCCAACGATGAAGTACCTAGGCGTCCCTTGCGGACCATCATAGACACCAGTGGTCGTGGGCACTAAGGGGTCCCACCCATGTGCACGTATTCTCGCAAGACATACGGCGAACGGTAGCTGAGTGTCCGTTGACATGCGAACGAGAGAAGATACAGCTGACTTTCCCGTCCCATTCCAAGTTTCTTAGACGACACGGTTTTTATGGCGCTAGAATAACTGTGGCATTGGTAGTTAATCCTAGGTTTACTTTCCCGTATAAGTGGAACCTCCACCACCACAATCTTACCATGGTTCCACCTGCCAGCCTTCCTAGGTTATCACTACTGGTTGATAACCACTAGTCATATTACTTATGAAAATAGATTTTCCATCCTTTTTGAAATGTTAGAGTTTGAAGTCAACACTTTGCAAGTAGTTTGAAAACCAGTGCAACCAAGAGATATGAGCAAGATAAACTTGCCTTTTTGACTGCAAGATTATGCAAGTCAAGGTCTTCGATACGTAGGAAATCCAAATATTGAAGTAGCACCATCATCTGGTAAAGATGATGTTAAAAGAACTGCAGCATGTTATGCAAATTATATGCTATGCATCGCTCTAGGTGTATCCTAACCCCCAATGGTTTAGTATAACAGGTTATGATGACTTCTTTATACTGAGTTGTACTTTTAGATTCACTCCACAACAAGGTTGTTAAGGATTTTAGATTGACGGACAAACTTTTAAAGTAATAGAATAAAGCTTCATACAAGAGTTATTGCAAAAGACTATTATAGCAATGAGTGAAAACTTGAAAGTAACACTTTTAAGTGGAATCATATTTTTAGCAGACAAGTAGTTGGTTAGGAACAAGCAAGGTGGAAGTAATTCTTATTTGATAAGAATACCTAGTTGATCTTAGGGTTGACAACAATCTTAACACAAGATAGAGTTATTTATATTCAAGCTTAATGGAATGATTTGTTACTCTAAATGTCTCTTGAAAGAATAACATTTGAAGAACATGTTTATTATTGATTAGAAGCACTACACCTAAGGTTTAGTGTTCTAGGGTTTAGCATGATTCTATCATAATCAGAGAGTAGTTATTAAGTGGAACATAGCGAAGAAGCAAACTAAGGTTTATTCAAACTTGGAAGATCTTTAATGAAGCATGAAGTGATTAGCACCCAATTAGTTAGTCATGAGTAAGTCGTGCTAAAGTAAACAGTTTATGGTTGATTCTAGAGTTGTTATTACTCTTAACATGCAAAGGTCATTGCTAGATTTAGGGCATAGAAATTGGTGTGATGCTTATCTAGTATGTTCTTAAAAGAATTACTTTTGAAGAACACAATCCTAAATGGATATTTTTATTACTTAAAGGAATGATGATTAGGTAATGTCAGGAAGGTAATAATTTTTAAGTTGCAACAAAAGTGTTGCAAATAGTTTGTTGACTAAAGTATACCATGTTGGAATAGAATATCAAACTAACCACTCATGGTTGAATTAGGAGGTATGACTAGACTAGCACACTAAGGTAGTTATTGGTTTTAGTACTAAAAAGTAATGGTAGAACTTAAGTTATATGTACTTCAAAAGAATTACTTTTGAAGAACATATCACTTAAGGTGTTATTGCATTGGAAGTTCATTATAGGGTTCTATTAGTGTCCAAAAATAATTTAGAAGGCCTAGTATTACTATTCCTAGATTTTCAGGGTTGGAATCCAAATTTTAAGTAACTAAATATTTTTAACTTACCTCTAAACAACACAATGGATTAAAATAACTTAGAATTAAGTAATAATTCTAATACACAAGTTTTTTTTTCATATTCAAGATTTTCCTAAAGTTTAGTACTTTAAAATTATTTAGGAAAGTAGATTCAAGATTTTAAGTTGCTAATAGAAAAGTTCTAAATTTATGCTTGAAATAATGGAATATTAATTGAAATAAAATTTGTTGAAGTTGTCAAAATTTTATTTGATATTTGAAAACTTAGTTTGAATTATTTTAGTTGGATTTTAATTCAAAATTGAAATACTACTTAAACTAGTTTTTAAATTTGGTTCAAAATTATTTCACACAAGTATGCATTATTATAAGTTAAACAGATAGATTTTGTTCTTCTGATCATTTTGGTATATCATTTGCTTTTTTCTGAGTTAAAATGAATAAGATATGAATTTCCTAAGCATTGGTTAATTTCTGGAATTTCTAATTCACAGGGAAATAACTTTTATGGAATTTCTAATTCACAGGGAAATAACTTTTCTGGAATAAGATATGAATTTCCTAAGCATTGACTCGGGTCAAACCTGCTGACTAGGTACCTGATGACATCATCAATGGCTGGAGCTCACAGATCATATTTGAATTCGTTGATTCTTTACGAATTAAGCTATGCGGTGATGTGCAAACGAATCAGAAGAACAAGGTGAGCATTTTGGTGCAAGCGCCGCTAGGTTTTGGTCGTCGGAGTTTCGCCGGCGGCGAGTCCGAGCGGCGGTGACCGATGATGTCCATCGCTGGATTGATTCAATGAACGAAATGGAGAGCTAAAGAGCTCGGAAGATCGAGTAGCTCACCTAGATGCTTCCTAGATGCTCGCTGGAGTGGAACCTGCACCGAGGCGACCTCAACCTCGCCGATTCCGGCGAGTTTGCTGCAAAGAGGAACGGTGAAAATCCATCGATTAAACCTTCCCCAGACCAATTCCTTCAACGAGTATGCCTAACTCGCCGAGGCAGAACTCTGGGGCATCACAGAGAAGCTTGGGTCGACCTCTAGCGACGGCGAGAAACTCGGCCGAAGCTAGGGTTTCGGGGTCTGAGCGAGAAGAGCTCGAGATGGGGAAAAGGGTGCGGTTCTAGGGTTTCCGTGGCGGTAGAGAACGTTTTTATAGCCGTCCCGGGGCGGCGGCTTTCATCCAGTACATCCAGGAGGTGGCGGCGGATCGGGCGTTGCCTAGTGCTCCACCGAGCAACTTTGTCTCGAGGAAGACGACGACCGAAGCGGTAAGTTGGGCTAGCCACTTGCGGGCTGGGGTGTTGGGCCGGCTTGACGGGCCACGGCCAGGTAAGTTCTTTACCTATTTTTTTTCTGATTCTTCTCCTTTTCTTTTATTTCCTATTTACTGTTTTAGATATGCTAACTAATATTTGATTTCTGTTTTTGCAGGATTTTGTATTTATGACTTCACACAAAATACCCCTGATACATTACTGGTACAAAATGTTGTACTAAAGAATTTTTAATATGTATTGCACAAATATTAGTTGGTATTTTAATATAATATAGAACTAGGAACTTGATCAAAGATAAGTTTTTAAATGGGTACTTGGGGGTTCAAATTATTTTCCTGTGATATGAATTTTCTCAGGAACATAAAGAAGCTATGATTTATATTAAAAATGGTATAGAATAATTATCCACAATTTTTACTATCTTTGGACTTCTTATTTAGGCTTTGATGAAAGGACATGATTTTATGCTTATCACTATTATGCTACTTCATGTCATGGAATTGTCATATGGAGTTATACCAATGGCATTAATTATATTCTATATACTGAACTTGAGAATATAAACTACCCCTCTTTTACAATGAAGATCTCTTTATCTGAGGTCCACATACATAACAAGAGGTGAGTGGTTTAGTGGGTAATGGACTGGACTCCTTTTAGCAGGGTTATTACTAGGAAACAATTGTTTGGTTAAAGGTATGTCAAATTTGTATGGTTTACTTATGATCACAAGTGATGCATAAGTTGGAATAATAGTTTAGAATGAATCCCCAAGTAATTGAATAAGAGGTTATGATATTGGATAGAATGCTATTACACTCATCTAGGAAATAGAGTTCCCTCTAAATGTGATTACTGCAACAAAGGTTCTATAGACTAACTAAGTTTCTAGGTCAAGGTTTAGGATCTGCTCAACCTATATCCAGATGATTCACTCAATGGAAACTTGTACATAGATCAAGGTTTCTCATATATCTTTAACAAGATGGGTATCTCCTAATTGAGATGTGTTTCAGTTGGACTCCTACTCCACACTTGGTTTTAGGATGATATCTGCTTATCAGATTAGGTTTCATGACTAACCTAATTAGCTTCATCAGCAAGCATAATCATGTACTTGACATGATCATACTATTTCCTTCATCAACTCCCTCTACCAAGGGTTTATTCTTGGTTGCACCAACCTCCTGAGATTAAGAATATAATCTCCCCTTTGTGCGATTCATATTGGATACTCCACTTCATAACTCCATAAGTCTAGGTATTGGATACTTCCTAAGGATGGTTCTAGTCTAGACCAGAATTAGGGTTTATGATGTGTTCTCCCCTATATCAAACGACTTGTCCTAGTTAGAATTTGAGTATTGTCTAAAGTCTCCTAGTTGGCCTTTATAGGAATAGCTCTAATGTTCTTAAGTTATCTCACCTAGGGTTAAGGCAAGGCTTATATTCAAACTGGCATTGAATTAACCTCTCCACTTCTCTTATTTGGACTCACTAAATAAGGACATAAGAGTATAGAATAGATCATGTTTTAATAATAAGACTTGTTTTGATTTCTTTAGCATGAAAGAAGTAGGGTTTAAAGAATACCATGATAGTCTTGGTGTGAATAAATATTTGGTTCTAAAATGGTGTGTCAAGCATTTTAGTTTTACCTCACTTAACTCTCTTTTAGTTGTTGTAACTATCACTACCCAAAACAAGGTTTTAGCAAAGGTCATGTTGAAGTTTATCGCGCTTCAATTGATGAGCTACTTCAATTCCATCAACTCAAATGAAACTCCAATCACTTTGACATGTTTTATTTAAATGCGCAAAAATTACCCGGATTTTCTATGCATGAAATGCAATGCACACATATGTTGCCTCTATTTTATAACCTCTAATCCTAGGATATTATAGTGGGCGCGGGCCAGCCCTAGGCCGCGCCCCCTGGTGGTGTGGCCCCCCAGTGGCCCCTCTCCATCTCCTCTTCGGTTCTCTGGAAGCTCCGGTAAATTTCTGGACGTCTGGCTTTTGTTTCATCCAATTCTGAGAATATTTCCTGTGTAACTTTTCTGAAACACAAAAACAGCAGAAAACAGGGAACTGGCACTGTGGCATCTCGTTAATAGGTTAGTTCCGGAAAATGCATAAAAATGCCATGAAGTGTAACGAAACACTAAGAAAATGGTGTAAAAACAAGCATGGAGCATCAAAAATTATAGATACGTGATACGTCTCAAACGTATCTATAATTTTTGATGCTCCATGCTTGTTTTTACACCATTTACCTAATGTTTCGTTACACTTCGTGGCACTTTTCTGCGATTTCCGGAACTAACCTATTGACAAGATGCCACAGTGCCAGTTCCCTGTTTTCTGTTATTTTTGTGTTTCAGAAAAGCTACATAGGAAATATTCTCGGAATTGGACGAAACAAGTTCCAGAAGTCTTATTTTTCCCGGAAGCTTCCCGAAGACCGAAAGAGAGCCGGAGGGGGGCCAGAGGCCGCCCTCACACATAGGTGGCGCGGCCCAGGCCCTGGCCACGCCACCCTGGTGTGAGGAGCCCCTGGCTGCCCCCTAACGACGCCCCTTCGCCTATAAGAAGCCTCGGGACGGAAAACCCTAAACGAGTCGGCGAAATTTCCAGAACAGTTCCGCAGCGCCGCCGCCATCGAAGCCAAATTTCGGGGGACAGAAGTCTCTGTTCCGGCACCCTGCCGGGACGGGGAAGTGCCCCCGGAGCCATCTCCATCGGTCTCCATCGCCGTCTCCGCCGTCTCCATGGACCTCACCGCCATCTCCATCAACCTTGCTGTCTCCTATGATGAGGAGGGAGTAGTTCATCCCTGGGGCCGAGGGCTCTACCGATAGCTATGTGGTTCACCTCTCTCTCCCATGATGTGATCTTTATGTGATCGTGAGCTTTGTATCATGTTGAACAAGTAGATGTTATTATTCAAATATTATGTGTACTCTAGTGTGTTATTAAAGTAATATATTCCTCCTGCCATGGTGTAACGGTGACAGTGCGTGCATCATGGTGGTACTTAGTCTAGGCTACGATTGTGATCTCTTATGGATTATGAGAATAATTATCACTATGATAGTATTGAAGTGATCTATTCCTCCTTTCATGGTGTAATGTTGACAGTGTGTGCACTGTGTTAGTACTTGGTCTAAGTTGCAATAATATCTATCTTGAGTTGTGATTTGATTTGGATATCTCTATGAGTGGTGTTTGTCAAGTACTTGATGAACTTTGAGGAGTGCTTCGTAGCCCTACGCAATGATTAGTGTTATTCAATAGGAGAGTAATTCAGAGTACCATAGTGAAGAGAAGTTAATTATTTGTTCAATTATGTTATATTTGTTGGGAGTGTGTCCACTAGTGAAAGTATAATCCCTAGGCCTTGTTTCCAAGCTTTGCACACCGTTTACTCGCTGTTTTGTTACATGTTTGCTCGCAGAGATATTTATTTCAGATTGCATTTACTACTTATAATCATCTATACCACTTGTATTTCACTATCTCTTCGCCGAACTAGTGCACCTATACATCTAACAAGTGTATTGGGTGTGTTGGGGACACAGGAGACTTTCTGTATCGTAATTGCAGGGTTGCTTGAGAGGGATAGCTTTGACCTCTTCCTCCCTGAGTTCGATAAACCTTGGGTGATCCACTTAAGGGAAACTTGCTGCTGTTCTACAAACCTCTGCACTTGGAGGCCCAACACTGTCTACAAGAACAGACACGTGCGTAGACATCAAGCTCTTTTCTGGCGCCGTTGCCGGGGAGGTAAGGTAAAAGGTACTCGCATCCTCCTGTGTGAGTGCTCGGAGTTATTTCCTTCAGATTCTGCAATTACATCTTTTTGTTTCTTGTTTTTATTTTCACTAGTTAGGCTTAATGGAAAACAAAGAGTTCTTTATTCTTTTTCCTGAGTTTAGATATGAAGTGTTTGATGAGAAAATTTAAAATCCTTTGGAGCTTATTTCGCATAGCAATGTTATTAGTACGAATGCTTTGAATACCGTTAATGCTAATGCTATAGAAAAGTCTAAGCTTGGGGAAGCTGGTTTTGTTAAGTATGATATTTTTAGTCCCCCGGCTTTAGTGGAGAAGGTCTGTTCTGATAATATTTTATCTCCCATATGTGATGTTTCTAGTGATGCTTGTGCTCCTCATCCTTTTAAAATACCTACGAAGATTGTTGAACATGTTAGGGATAACTGCTATTTAGGAGATGGAACTGTCCATCCTGGTGACCATTTGCTTTTTATACATGAATTATGCGAGTTGTTCCAGTGTGCAGGTATTTCAATGAACCAAGTTAAGAAGAAGCTATTCTCTTTTTCACTGAAAGGCAGAGCTGAGGAATGGTATAAAACATTGAAGGATGGCCGATCTATTGATTGGGAGGAAATTGAACCTCTCTTTTATTCTAAATTCTATCCTTCTAGTCAGGTTTATAAAGATAGGAATTACATTTTGATCCCTTATTGATGGCGCCCAGAAAATTAGCTGCTGGTGCCAAGTTGATGTGAAGCAGACTGTCCTTGTGCGTGGTGAATAACCAGCCCGTTGGGAACCCCAAGAGGAAGGTATGATGAGTATAGCAGCTAGTTTTCCCTCAGTTAAGAAACCAAGGTTTAATATCGGTCAGGAGAGGTGAGACAATGACGACTGAAGGTGATGCGGACTGGCTTAGTAACACTCCAACAAGGGCGCCGTTTAACGATACTTGTTGACTCATCTTCGGCCAGTAGCAACTCGGAACCTGCACACAACACAACCAAGTACTTTGTTCCCAACTTGCGATGAGGTTGTCAATCTCACCGGTTTGCTTGAAACAAAGGTTATGAGCGTATCGAGTGGAAAACAATATAGTATGCGAGTAAGTAAACAGTACGAGTAAAGTAAACAGGTGATAGCAATATGATGGAAATAGGACCGGGGTCCACAGTTCACTAGTGGTGTCTCTCTATAGATAAATAACACATGCTGGGTAAACAAATTACAGTTGGGCAATTGATAGAATAAAGATAAACGTGATATGCCAAGAAGATCACTATGAGATTTACTCTGGGCATTACAACAAAATACATAGACCGCCATCCAACTGCATCTATGACTAATAATCCACTCCCGGGGATATCAATACGAACACCCTAGTAGTATTAAGTTGCGAACAACAGATAATTGCATTAAGCAAAGTGTGTAATGTAAACAAAGCATATGCCCTTGAGCATATGAATGTTGTTTTCTCCCTAGTAGCAACAGCACATCTACCACCTTAGAGGTTTCTGTCACTCCCCCAGGTGAAATAGAGGCATGAACCCACTATCGAGCATAAATACCCCCTCTTGGAGTCACTAGCAACTACTCGGCCAAGATAGCTACTAACAACGGAGAGCATGCAAGATCATAAACAACATAGAGATAACAAAAGATATAATTCAGTACAGCAACTTAATCATAAACACCAATATTCATCGGATCCCAACAAACCAAACATGTAGAATTACATAACGGTGATCTCAATCATGTAGGGCAGCTCATGAGATCTAAACATGAAGCACATGGTGGAGAAGACAACCATCTAGCTACTGCTATGGACCCATAGTCCAAGGTAGACTACTCACTCATCGCTCCGGAGGCAAGCATGGCGATGAAGAAGACCTCCGGTGGCGATTCCCCTCTCCGGCAGGGTGCCGGGAAGAGCTTCTGGACCCTCCCGATCTTCGGGTCGACGGCGGCGGCGGATCGCGATGTGTTCTGGAAATATGATCGGGTACTTAGGTTTTTTCCGTCGGGGGGTCTTTATAGGCGAGGGGGCATCGTCAGAGGAGGAGCCAGGCGCCCTCACGTGGGGCCCGCGCGGCCAGGGGCCTGGCCGCGCCGCCTCTGCGTGTGGGGCCCTGGTGGCCCCCCCTCCGACTCTCCTTCGGATCTCTGGAAGCTTCCGGGTAAAATAAGACTTCAGGAACTTGTTTCGTCCAATTCCGAGAATATTTCCTGTGTATCACTCTGAAACACAAAAACAGCAGAAAACTGGAAACTGGCACTGTGGCAACTCGTTAATAGGTTAGTTCCGGAAAATGCATAAAACTGCCACTAAGTGTAACGACACAATAGGCAAATGGTGTAAAAACAAGCATGGAGCATAAAAAATTATAGATACGTTGGAGACGTATCAAGCATCCCCAAGCTTAACTCCTGCTCGTCCTCGAGTAGGTAAGTGATAACAAAAGAATAATTTTTGAGGTGACAAGCACCTACACAATCTTGATCATATATGTAAACATTGGTGAGCTGGGATCATAAGAACTTAAAACATGGGCATGAAGATATAATCATGACAATAAGAACTTAGCAACCATGTTGTAAACATGCAAGTGAACACAAACAAAAGATCATGAAAATGAAACAATGAAAGTCAAAGGTGTGTTCAAATCATAAGGAAAAACATACAAATGGTTTTCAGCTTGTCCTTCAAAGAGAGCAAAACATAAATGCATAGGACACCTTCAAGTTTAAGAGGGCGACTAGATACAAATAATTTAAGAACAAGTGAAACCAACAATATGAATCAATCAATGAACTTTGGGACAATGCATATCACACTAAGAATGACAACTATGCTCTCTTAATGGTGCATAAAGAAAGAAGGTGGTGACTCAACATAAAAGTAGAAGAAAGGCCCTTCGCAGAGGGAAGCAGTGATTGCAAGTTTTATAACCTTCAAAAATTATGGTACTTACCGGCTTTGAGCTCTCATTGCCCCCATCATAAGCATCTTGAATGGTTAAAGTTAATGCGAGAACAATTATGATGCATATGCTTGACAAATCATAAGTTGAAGACCTCGTGCCCCGTGAAAACGAGTACCCAAACCTCATGCTACTTTACTTAGAGTCCCAAGCAAGGCTCTTGTCATTGTAAGTATATGCATATCATTGAGAACCGCCAATGGGGTACCTCCGTGCCCGATGACATGGAACAAGCCCACCCCAAAATGACAGGACAAGCAGACAATGAACACCTCGACATCTCTTTTATTTGCCTTTTGTTTAGCTTTTTATTGTGAGATGCGTCGTCGAATGTTCACCATGGGTATGCTGCAAATTTCCACCATGAATTATGCATGGCTTAGATTGGCGGCCCGGTGTTTCCCTAACACATATACAAACTCCATGATCCCCACAAGATTCCCAATTCATTTCACACCGCGGGCATCCATAGACAAAAGATCACGATATCAACTCAAATAAGAAGTGCAATGTTGAAAGCTTGCCCCATGACAGCATGGATGGGCTAGAATCCAACTTACAACTTGCAAGCATAACAACTCAACATAAGAGACCACAATGTCAAATTTTTAAGAACAGGAAAAAGTAAAGTGTGCCTTCCGGTTCGTGAGAGCTTTACTAACCGAATTTCGCATAACACTGGTAAGAGTTTAATTTGAAGAGAAAATAAAAGCAAGTCAAATTTACTTGGAATAGCAAATTGCTAGTAGGTATGTATGGTGGACACTTTGGAAAACTTTGGCTTTTAGGAGTTGGATGCACGAGTAGAGCTCATACTCAGTACAAGGCGAGGGCTAGCAAAAGACTGGGAGCGACCAACTAAGAGAGCAGTAATGGCCATAATCATGCAAAGCGACAAAGCGACATTAAAAGAAGCATAAGATGGCATCAAAAGTCAAAAACTAAATGATCATGAAGGCTATTGGCGACTTTGTAAGAGTCTAACATGTGTGAGCATGCGCCAAGTCAACCCAAATAAAGCATCAAGGAGAAAACCAAAATAATGCTTCCATACAATAAAAACAACGCATGATTTTTTCAAAGGCTCATTAAGCAATCTCAGTTATTTGAGACAAGTCATGCTACAGAAAAACCACTAAGCATACTATCAAAAAGACATCAAGCATGACATGAAAAAGCCTAAGCCGCAGTCTACACAAGCTCCTTCTTGTACCACTATTTTGCACAAAGCTTTTTCTCTTTTCCAACACCATTTGAAATTTTTATAAACACCTCTTTTGATGAAAACCAATAAAGATCAGAGGCAAAAATACACCTTGATGAAAAGATATGACAAGGTCTGAACGCAAATCAAGGCAAAAACGAAAACCAAAAGCAGTAGCAGAAAAAGAAGAACGCTCGATTTTTAATAAGAGTGAAAACTAGAGCGTTCTTTGCAAATGAAAACGAGTACATCTCCTCCAAAAGAAATTTGTTGGGGTACAACCATTTATTGCAGCAAACAAACAAACTAAACCAACTAAGAAAACTAAAACAATTGACGCTCCAAGAAAAACACATAGTGCATGAAGCAATAAAAATATAGTGTTTTGAAAGGTGACCTAATTTTTCCCGATGAAGAAGGGGTGCCTCGGGGGCATCCCCAAGCTTTGACGCTTGTACTTCTTGGATATTTCTTGGGGTGATGCATGGGCATCCCCAAGCTTGAGCTTTTTTCCATTCTTCAACTCATCTCATCATTCTCCAATCCCTACACTTGAAAACTTCCTTCATACAAAACTAAACACAATTCTATTAGCAACATTAGTGCAAGCATAACATATAATCAATCCTCTATTTGCTTCAGGTTTCAACTCAAAACCACCACATATATAGCAAATACTACTTTAGCAACCTCCCCAAGAGTTCCGTGATCAAAAGAACTCAAAAGAAAGCGATAAAGTGGCAAACACAAATATTGGCAGAAATCTGTCAAAACTGAACAGCTGACAAAGGTCGAATTTTTGAGGGGTTTTATATTACTCAAATCAAAAAGTGTTCAACTAACAAAAGTTTTGATATAACCTGGGGCATATGTACAAGAAATTTCAGGTCCAAAAGATAAACAGATAATTTTCACGAATTTTTACGGTGCAGCACTGAAAACAGTTTCAGGACAGCAACATCCCCAAATCTTTACCTCACTCAAATTAGAGGCTTCTCTTGGCACAAAAACGAAATAAATAAGATAAGGAGCGGTCATTACAGTAGTAATGACTTCCAAGACTCAAATAAAATAAAAAGTACTGAAAAGAAAACATTGGGTTATCTCCCAAGAGTGCTTTTCTTTAACGCCTTTGAGCTAGGCGCAGAAAATTGCGAATCAAGTAATATCAAGTGATGAAGCATCAAGCTCATAATTTGCTCTAAGAATAGAGTCAAAAAGTAATTTCTTTATTTTCCTAGGGAAGTGTTCCATACCTTTCTTTAGTGGGAATTGATATTTGATAGTGCCTTCCCTCATATCAATGATAGCACCTACAGTTCGAAGAAAGGGTCTTCCCAAAATAATAGGACATGAAGCATGGCATTCAACGTCCATAACAAGAAAATCAACAGGAACAAGGTTATTGTTAACCACAATAAGAACATCATTAATTCTTCCCAAAGGTTTCTTCTTAGCAACATCAGCAATAGGAACATCAAAATAACATTTTTCAAGCGGTGGTAAATCAAGCATGTCATAAATCTTTCTAGGCATGATAGAAATACTAGCACCTAGATCACATAAAGCATGGCAATCATAAACATTAACATGCATATCAATGATGGGTTCCCAACCATCTTCTAACTTCTTGGGAACAGAGGCTTTTTGCTTCAACTTTTCATCCCTAATCTTTATGAGAGCATTGGTAATATGCTTAGTAAAAGCAATATTTAAAGAACTAGCATTGGGAGTCAAAGAAAGCTTTTGCAAGAACAAAATTACTTCAGATATATTGCAGCCATCAACATCAAAATCATTAAAAGAAATAGAGCTATCATCTCCCACACTCCGAAAAATTTCAGCACTCTTTTGAGAAAAAGTTTTGGCAGTTTTAGGCTTTTTAACACAAGGAGTGGGAGTTTTCTCTACACCAATCAAAGTAAGAGGATTGCTACCAGTAGGAGCAACATCATTAGAGTTGTAATAGTACATACCTTCATCTCTCTAGCCATCTCATCTTCTCTTTCCCACCTGGCATGCAATTCCGCTAACAATCTAATATTTTCATCAATTCCAACTTGAATAGCATTAGCGGTAGCAAGAACATTGCTCTATTTCACATCATTAGGAAACACTTTTAATTTCAGAAGTTCAACATCATGAGCATGGCTATCAACTTTAGAAGCAAGAATATCAATTTTGCCTAACTTTTCCTCAACAGACTTGTTAAAAGCAGTTTGCTTACCGATGAAGTCCTTGAGCATTACCTCAAGCTCGGAGGGCGCGGCCCTAGTGTTGTTGTAGGAATTACCATAAGAGTTACCATAACCATTACCATTGGTAGAAGGATTCGGCCTATAATTATTACTAGCAAAATTGTTCCTATAAGCATTGTTGTTAAAATTATTGTTTCTAATGAAATTCACATCAACATGCTCTTCTTGAGCAACCAGAGAGGCCAAAGGAACATTGTTAGGATCAACATGAGTCCTATCATTAGCAAGCATAGCCATAATGGTATCAATCTTATCATTCAAGGAAGAGGTTTCCTCAACAGAATTTACCTTCTTACCTTGTGGAGCTCTCTTGGTGTGCCATTCAGAATAATTTACCATCATGTTGTCAAGTAGCTTTGATGCGGCGCCCAAGGTAAGGGACATAAAAGTGCCTCCAGCAGCTGAATCAAGTAAGTTCCTTGAAGAAAAATTCAGTCCTGCATAAAAAGTTTGGATAATCATCCAAGTAGTCAGTCCATGAGTGGGGCTATTCTTTATCATAGATTTCATTCTTTCCCAAGCTTGAGCAACATGTTCATTATCAAACTGAGTAAACTTCATAATATTGCTACGCAAGGATATAATCTTAGCAGGAGGATAGTATCTACCAATAAAAGCATCCTTACACTTAGCCCATGAATCAATACTATTTTTAGTCAAAGACAGCAACCAATCTTTAGCTTTTCCTCTCAAAGAAAAAGGAAACAACTTGAGCTTAATAATATCACTGTCAACATCCTTATATTTCTGCATCTCACATAGCTCAACAAAATTGTTGAGATGAGCTGCAGCATCTTCAGTACTAGCACCAGAAAATTGCTCTTTCATAACAAGGTTCAATAAAGCAGGCTTAATCTCATAAAAGTTTGCAGCAGTAGCAGGTGGTGCAATAGGAGTGCAGATAAAATCACTATCGTTTGTGCTAGTAAAGTCACACAACTTGGTGTTTTCAGGATTGGCCATTTCAGCAAAACGAAAGTAAACAAGTAAAAACAACTACCAAGGATTCTAATTTTTTTGGGTTTTTGATAAAAAGCAGTGCAGGTAAAATAAATAAAGTAAAGCAAAACAATAACAAAGTAAAGGATGTGTGTGCGAAAAAACTCCCCTCGCAGAAGTCTTCTCTTCCTCCCCGGCAACGGCGCTAGAAAATTAGCTGATCCCTTATTGATGGCGCCCAAAAAATTAGCTGCTGGTGCCAAGTTGATGCGAAGAAGACTGTCCTTGTGCGTGGTGAATAACCAGCCCGTTGGGAACCCCAAGAGGAAGGTATGATGAGTATAGAAGCTAGTTTTCCCTCAGTTAAGAAACCAAGGTTTAATATCGGTCAGGAGAGGAGAGACAATGACGACTGAAGGTGATGCGGACTGGCTTAGTAACACTCCAACAAGGGCGTCGTTTAACGATACTTGTTGACTCATCTTCGGCCAGTAGCAACTCGGAACCTGCACACAACACAACCAAGTACTTTGTTCCCAACTTGCGATGAGGTTGTCAATCTCACCGGTTTGCTTGAAACAAAGGTTATGAGCGTATCGAGTGGAAAACAATATAGTATGCGAGTAAGTAAACAGTACGAGTAAAGTAAACAGGTGATAGCAATATGATGGAAATAGGACCGGGGTCCACAGTTCACTAGTGGTGTCTCTCCATAGATAAATAACACATGCTGGGTAAACAAATTACAGTTGGGCAATTGATAGAATAAAGATAAACGTGATATGTCAAGAAGATCACTATGAGATTTACTCTGGGCATTACAACAAAATACATAGACCGCCATCCAACTGCATCTATGACTAATAATCCACTCCCGGGGATATCAATCCGAACACCCCAGTAGTATTAAGTTGCGAACAACAGATAATTGCATTAAGCAAAGTGTGTAATGTACACAAAGCATATGCCCTTGAGCATATGAATGTTGTTTTCTCCCTAGTAGCAACAGCACATCTACCACCTTAGAGGTTTCTGTCACTCCCCCAGGTGAAATAGAGGCATGAACCCACTATCGAGCATAAATACCCCCTCTTGGAGTCACTAGCAACTACTCGGCCAAGATAGCTACTAACAACGAAGAGCATGCAAGATCATAAACAACATAGAGATAACAAAAGATATAATTCAGTACAACAACTTAATCATAAACACCAATATTCATCGGATCCCAACAAACCAAACATGTAGAATTACATAACGGTGATCTCAATCATGTAGGGCAGCTCATGAGATCTAAACATGAAGCACATGGTGGAGAAGACAACCATCTAGCTGCTGCTATGGACCCATAGTCCAAGGTAGACTACTCACTCATCGCTCCGGAGGCAAGCATGGCGATGAAGAAGACCTTCGGTGGTGATTCCCCTCTCCGGCAGGGTGCCGGGAAGAGCTTCTGGACCCTCCCGATCTTCGGGTGGACGGCGGCGGCGGATCGCGATGTGTTCTGGAAATATGATCGGGTACTTAGGTTTTTTCCGTCGGGGGGTCTTTATAGGCGAAGGGGCGTCGTCAGAGGAGGAGCCAGGCGCCCTCACGCGGGGCCCGCGCGGCCAGGGGCCTAGCCACGCCGCCCCTGCATGTGGGGCCCTGGTGGCCCCCCTCCGACTCTCCTTCGGATCTCTGGAAGCTTCCGGGTAAAATAAGACTTCAGGAACTTGTTTCGTCCAATTCCGAGAATATTTCCTGTGTATCACTCTGAAACACAAAAACAGCAGAAAACAGGAAACTGGCACTGTGGCAACTCGTTAATAGGTTAGTTCCGGAAAATGCATAAAAGTGCCACTAAGTGTAACGAAACAATAGGCAAATGGTGTAAAAACAAGCATGGAGCATCAAAAATTATAGATACGTTGGAGACGTATCACATTTATAATTTTCATCCGCATGAGGGAGAAAGCATTGCCCAAGCTTGGGGAAGATTGAAGTTACTAATGCATAAATGTCCTATTCATGATCTTCCCCGTAATATTGTTATTAATAATTTTTATGCAAGGCTTTCAGGATATCACAAGGACTATCTAGATGCATGCTTTGATGGGTCTTTCACAAGCAAGGATGTCGACACCAAGTGGGGTCTGCTTGAAACAATTCAAAACAATATCGAAGGTTGGGATAGCGACAAAGGTAAAGGATCAGGTATGAATTATGAGTTTGATTGCATTAAGTCTTTCGCTGAAACTGCTACTTTTCAAGAGCTTAGTGCTAAATATGGTCTTGATCCTCAAATTATGGTTGATTGCTTTAAAGCCTTTGCTTCCCATATGAATGTTCCTAAAGGAAATGGGGACGTGTATCATGAACCTTTTAAGGACACTTGCATAGAAAGTGATATTGTTATTGATGATTGCAATAAACATGCTCAAACTTTTAAAGGTCCTATTTCTTATAAGCATGTTAATTTTTGTGGAGTACATAGACCTTGTGAACAGAGCTACAACAAGGAAGATTATTGCATCACCCACGCAAATGAAGAAACCAGTATGTGGCTCAAGGATCTAGATGTGCTTGGTGAAAGGGTTTGTGAGCTTTATCCTTTTCTTTGTGAATTTTGCGGTGAAAAGGGTCACTTTAATTTTCAATGCCCAATTAATCGAACGAGTACCGCAGATTTGTATTGTGATGATAAGATTACTCTCAATCAGCATGATGAGCTTACTTTGTTTTTGAATTGTGAAGAGATATCTAGAAAGATTTCTTTGGTTGATATGAGAGATGTTGATATTAATAGCACCCTTCGTGGTTGTCATCTCTATTGTGCTAAAGATTGCCTCACAAATACTTACTTACAAGATCTTATAAAGCATGATGTTTTGCCAAGCTATGACAGGACTAATAGATGTTTTGATCTTATTAATAGAGAGGAGGAATCCTCCAAAGTTTCTTCTGTTGTTCCTGTCAGCAAACCAGATTATGTGGAGAAGATGCCTTTCCCTCCTAGAGAATATGTGGAAAAGATGCCCTTCAAGTCTCTCCCTCCTAAAGGAGAGAGTAAGAAGAGTATGAAGAAGAAGAAGAAGAAGAGGAGTAAGAGGCAAGAGGACACGGTATCTTCCCCTAAGCGTTATGATCCTGCTATTGATTATGATAATTCTGATTGGGATGATGTTCCTATGCCTGTTACCTATGTTAGTGATCATGATTGGGAAAAGCACTCTACTTTTGATATTGAAAATCTTTTTGGTACCAATTCTAAGGTTAATAATTGTTGTACCATTAGTGCTATCCATGTTCCTTCTTATGATGATATGTTTGATGAATATGCTTTGCGAAATAGTTGCTCTCTAGCTTGTGATGATACTAAGCCTCTAGTCTATGATGGTTATGATGATGGGTATAATATTTTTAGTTCACCTACTTTTGAGGAGAAAAATAGTTATGATTACAATATGCCTCCTATTTTTGATGATTATGGTGATGAGAATAATTATTCTGTTGAATCTGCTCCTACTACTATTGTTCATGTGGGGAGTATTAATCCTTTTATGCATGTGGCTCATGATAGGGAAGCTTTATGTGATAGTTATATTGTTAATTCTATTCATGATACTACTGAAAGTTATTATGAGAGAGGGAAACATGGTTTGATGGATCTCAACAATATTGAGTTTCCCCTCTTTATGTTGCAATTCTTGAAGTTGTACTTGTTTTGCCTTCCTATGCTTTTTGCTTTGCGCTTTTATGACTTGTCTCTTTACAAGACTATTTTTTATAGGAAGTGGTTTAGATTTAAATGTCTTTCACACTTGCTTTTTGATCCCCTCTATTGCTTTAAGTTCCTATATGGCGCCTTTGCCTCAAGCTCTTATATGGCGCCCACATGAGCATCTTTGCAAATTACTGCGCCTAGCTCAAAGGCGTTAAAGAAAAGCACTCTTGGGAGATAACCCATTGTTTTATTTTCAGTACTTTTTCTTTTATTTGAGTCTTGGAAGTTATTACTACTGTAATAACCACTCCTTATCCTTTTTATTTCGTTTTTGTGCCAAGAGAAGCCTCTAATTTGAGTGAGGTAAGATTTGGGGATGTTGCTGTCCTGAAACAGTTTTCGGTGCTGCACCGTAAAAATTCGTGAAAATTCTCTGTATATCTTTTAGACCTGCGATTTCTTGTGCTTATGCCCAAGGTTATATCCAAACTTTAATTAGTTGAACACTTTTTGATTTGAGCAACATAAAACCACTCAAAAATTCGACCTTTGTCAGCTGTTCTGTTTTGACAGATTTCTGCCAATATTTGTGTTTGCCGCTTTATCGCTTTCTTTTTTAGTTCTTTTGATCACGGAACTTTTGGGGAAGTTGCTACAGTAGTATATGCTTAATATGTGGTGGTTTTGGGTTGAAACCTGAAGCAAAAAGAGGTTGATTATATGTTATGCTTGCACTAATGTTGCTAATAGAATTGTGTTTAGTTTTGTATGAAGGAAGTTTTCAAGTGTAGGGATTGGAGAATGATGAGATGAGATGAAGAATGGACAAAAGCTCAAGCTTGGGGATGCCCATGCATCACCCTAAGAAATATCCAAGAAGTACAAGCGTCAAAGCTTAGGGATGCCCCCGAGGCACCCCTTCTTCATCGGCAAAAATCAGGTCACCTTTCAAGACACTATATTTTTATTGCTTCATGCACTATGTGTTTTTCTTGGAGCGTCAGTTGTTTTAGTTTTCTTAGTTAGTTTAGTTTTGTTTGCTGCAATAAATGGTTAGATCACATCATGTTTCTTTTGGAGGAGATGAACTCGTTTTTCATTGCCAAGAACACTCCGTTTTTCACTCTTATTGTTTCAACGAGTGTTCTCTTTTTCTGCTACTGCGTTTAGCTTGCATTTTTCGCCTTGATTTTTGTTCAGATCTTGTTTTATCTTTGCATCAAGGTGTATTTTTGCCTCTGGACCATGTTGGTTTTCCTCAAAAGAGTTTCCTCAAAAAAAAGTTTGAATGGTGTTGGAAAAGAGAAAAAGCTTTATGCAAAATAGTGGTACAAGAAGGAGCTGGTGTAGACTGCGGCCTAGGCTTTTGCATGTCGTGCTTGATGTATTTTTGATAGTATGCTTAGTGGTTTTGCTGTAGCATGACTTGTCTCAAATAACTGAGATTGCTTAATTAGCCTTTGAAAAAATCATGCGTTGTTTTTATCGTTTGGAAGCATTATTTTGGTTTTCTCCTTGATGCTTTATTTGGGTTGACTTGGCGCATGCTCACACATGTTAGACTCTTACAAAGTCGCCTATAGCCTCTACAATCATTTAGTTTTTGACTTTTGATGCCATCTTATGCTTCTTTTAATGTTGCTTTGTCGCTTTGCATAATTATGGCCGTTATTGCTCTCTTAGTTGGTTGCTCCCAGTCTTTTGCTAGCCCTCATTTTGTACTGAGTATGAGCTCTACTCATGCATCCAACTCCCAAAAACCAAGTTTGCCATTGTGTCCACTATAAATTCCTATGCATGGTATTTGTAAGCCATTCCAAAGTAAATTTTCATGTGCTACCTTTCAAAAAACCTTCAAAATACTTCTCATTTTGTGACACTGTTTTCAGCTCATGGGGACGTAGTGGTCGGATTTGCTTTCTTCCATATTGCTTATTCCAAATAGAAAAAAAAGAAAAAAAGAAAGAAAAAAAGGCACTCCTCCATGGAATGTGAATGTTGGTGGGCACCCGATGGAATCGGTTAGCCATGGTTTGAGAAAGGAAAAAAGGTGGGGAGGAGTGCCAAGCTTTATAAAAGAGCACACAAGTGCCAATCTCTCTCTCAAAAACTTGCTTCATTTTTGTATGGAAGATAGTAAGAACCCCATTGCCAGTCGTTGACAAAGACAACCACCTCTCAAAACCAATTTTTATCTCTCTGTTTTACAAATGAAAAGCTCTAGCACATGTTTAATCACTGCTTCCCTCTGCGAAGGGCCTTTCTTTTACTTTTATGTTGAGTCACCACCTTCTACCTTTATGCACCGTCTAAGAGAGCATAGTTGTCATTCTGAGTATAATGTGCATTGTCCCAAAGTTTTCATTGATTGATTCATGATCATGGTTTCACTTGTTCTTAAATTATTTGTATCTAGTCGCCCTCTTAAACTTGAAGGTGTCCTATACATTTATGTTTTGCTCTCCATGAAGGACAAGCTGAAAACCATTTGTATGTTTTTCCATATGATTTGAACACATGTTTGACTTTCATTGTTTCATTTTCATGATCTTTTGTTTGTGTTCATTTGCATGTTTACAACATGGTTGCTAAGTTCTTATTGTCAAGATTATATCTTTTATGCCCATGTTTTAAGTTCTTTGATCTCAGCACTCAATGCCTTACCTATATGATCAAAGTTGTGATGGTGCATGTCACCTCAAAAATTATTTCTTTTGTTATCACTTACCTACTCGAGGACGAGCAGGAGTTAAGCTTGGGGATGCTGATACGTCTCAAACGTATCTATAATTTTTGATGCTCCATGCTTGTTTTTACACCATTTACCTAATGTTTCGTTACACTTCGTGGCACTTTTATGCGATTTCCGGAACTAACCTATTGACAAGATGCCACAGTGCCAGTTCCCTGTTTTCTGCTATTTTTGTGTTTCAGAAAAGCTACACAGGAAATATTCTCAGAATTGGACGAAACAAGTTCCAGAAGTCTTATTTTTCCCAGAAGCTTCCCGAAGACCGAAAGAGAGCCGGAGGGGGGCCAGAGGCCGCCCTCACACATAGGTGGCGCGGCCCAGGCCCTGGCCGCGCCACCCTGGTGTGAGGAGCCCCTGGCTGCCCCCTGACGACGCCCCTTCGCCTATAAGAAGCCTCGGGACGGAAAACCCTAAACGAGTCGGCGAAATTTCCAGAACAGTTCCGCAGCGCCGCCGCCGTCGAAGCCAAATTTTGGGGGACAGAAGTCTCTATTCTGGTACCCTGCCGGGATGGGGAAGTGCCCCCGGAGCCATCTCCATCGGTCTCCATCGCCATCTCCGCCGTCTCCATCGACCTCACCGCCATCTCCATCAACCTTGCTGTCTCCTATGATGAGGAGGGAGTAGTTCATCCCGGGGGCTGAGGGCTCTACCAATAGCTATGTGGTTCACCTCTCTCTCTCCCATGATGTGATCTTTATGTGATCGTGAGCTTTGTATCATGTTGAACAAGTAGATGTTATTATTCAGATATTATGTGTACTCTAGTGTGTTATTAAAGTAATCTATTCCTCCTGCCATGGTGTAATGGTGACAGTGCGTGCATCATGGTGGTACTTGGTCTAGGCTACGATTGTGATCTCTTATGGATTATGAGAATAATTATCACTATGATAGTATTGAAGTGATCTATTCCTCCTTTCGTGGTGTAATGTTGACAGTGTGTGCACCGTGTTAGTACTTGGTCTAAGTTGCAATAATATCTATCTTGAGTTGTGATTTGATTTGGATATCTCTATGAGTGGTGTTTGTCAAGTACTTGATGAACTTTGAGGAGTGCTTCGTAGCCCTACGCAATGATTAGTGTTATTCAATAGGAGAGTAATTCAGAGTACCATAGTGAAGAGAAGTTATTTATTTGTTCAATTATGTTATATTTGTTGGGAGTGTGTCCACTAGTGAAAGTATGATCCCTAGGCCTTGTTTCCAAGCTTTGCACACCGTTTACTCGTTGTTTTGTTACATGTTTGCTCGCAGCGATATTTATTTCAGATTGCATTTACTACTTATAATCATCTATACCACTTGTATTTCACTATCTCTTCGCCGAACTAGTGCACCTATACATCTAACAAGTGTATTGGGTGTGTTGGGGACATAAGAGACTTTCTGTATCGTAATTGCAGGGTTGCTTGAGAGGGATAGCTTTGACCTCTTCCTCCCTGAGTTCGATAAACCTTGGGTGATCCACTTAAGGGAAACTTGCTGCTGTTCTACAAACCTCTGCACTTGGAGGCCCAACACTGTCTACAAGAATAGATGCGTGCGTAGACATCAATACGTTGGAGACGTATCAGCATCCCCAAGCTTAACTCCTGCTCGTCCTCGAGTAGGTAAGTGATAACAAAAGAAATAATTTTTGAGGTGACATGCACCTACACAATTTTGACCATATATGTAAGCGTTGTGCGCTGGGATCAAAAGAACTTAAAACATGGGCATGAAAGATATAATCTTGATAGAAGAAACTTAGCAACCATGTTATAACATGGAAAAGAACACAAATGAAAGATCATGAAAATGAAACAATGAAAGTCAAACATGTGTTCAAATCATAAGGAAAAACATACAAATGGTTTTTAGCTTGTCCTTCATGAGAGCGCAAAACATAAATGCATAGGACACCTTCAAGTTTAAGAGGGCGACTAGATACAAGTAATTTAAGAACAAGTGAAACCAACAATATGAATCAATCAATGAAAACTTTGGGACAATGCACATTATACTCAGAATGACAACTATGCTCTCTTAGACGGTGCATAAAGATAGAAGGTGGTGACTCAACATAAAAAGTAAAAGAAAGGCCCTTCGTGGAGGGAAGCAGTGATTAAACATGTGCTAGAGCTTTTCATTTGTAAAACAGAGATAAAAAATGGGTTTTGAGAGGTGGTTATTTCATGTCAACGACTGGCAATGGGGTCTTACTATCTTCCATAATAAACAAGTGAGAGCGGTTCCGAGTTCTTTGAAAATTTGGCACATTGGTGCTCTTTTATAAAGCTTTGGCACTCCTCCCCACCTTTTTTCCTTTCTCAAACCATGGCTAACCGATTCATTGGGTGCCCACCAACATTCACATACCATGGAGGAGTGCCTTTTTTTTCTTTTTTAGAATTAGATTGCAATGGTCTAACCAGCTCTCATGCAAAATTAATGATGAGCAGATGAAGCTGCCTAGTCAAGGGGTACTTAATTTAATATGGAAGATAGCAATTCCGACCACTATGTCCCCATGAGCTATAAACAGTGGCACAAAACGAGAAGTAGTTGAAAGTTTTTGAAAGGTAGCACATGAAAATTTACTTGGAATGGCTTACAAATACCATGCATAGGAATTTATAGCGGACACAATGGCAAACTTGATTTTTAGGAGTTGGATGCACGAGTAGAGCTCATACTCAGTACAAAATGAGGGCTAGCAAAAGACTGGGAGCGACCAACTAAGAGAGCAATAACGGACATAATCATGCAAAGCGACAAAGCGACATTAAAAGAAGCATAAGATGGCATCAAAAGTCAAAAAATAAATGATCATAGAGGCAATGGCGACTTTGTATGAGTCTAACATGTGTGAGCATGCGCCAAGTCAACCCAAATAAAGCATCAAGGAGAAAACCAAAATAATGCTTCCAAATAATTAAAATAACGCATGATTTTTTCAAAGGATCATTAAGCAATCTCAGTCATTTGAGACAAGTCATGCTACAGCAAAACTACTAAGCATACTGTCAAAATGACATCAAGCACGACATGCAAAAGCCTAGGCCGCAGTCTACACAAGCTCCCTTTTGTACCACTTTTTTGCATAAACCTTTTCTCTTTTTCAACACCATTCGAACTTTTTATAAACAACTCTTTTGATAAAAACCAACATGGACCAGAGGTCAAAACACACCTTGATAAAAAGATATAACAAGATCTGAACACAAATCAAGACGAAAAACGAAAGCTAAACGCAGTTCTAGAAAAAGAGAACACTCGTTGAAACGATAGGAGTAAAAAACGGAGCGTTCTTGGCAAATGAAAAGCAAGGCAACTTCTCAAAAGGAATTTGTTGGGGTCCAACCATTTATTGCAGCAAACAAAACTAAACAAAACTGAAAACTAAAAACAACTGATGCTCCAAGAAAAATGCATAATGCATGAAGCAATAAAAATATAGTGTGTTGAAAGGTGACCTAATTTTTGCCGATGAAAAAGGGGTGCCTCGGGGGCATCCCCAAGCTTTGACGCTTGTACCTCTTGAATATTTCTTGGGGTGACATGGGCATCCCCAAGCTTGAGCTTTTGTCCATTCTTCAACTCATCTCATCATTCTCCAATCCCTACACTTGAAAACTTCCTTCATACAAAACTAAACACAAATCTATTAGCAACATTAGTGTAAGCATAACATTGAATCAACCCTTTTTGCTTCAGGTTTCAACTCAAAACCACCACATATAAAGAATATACTACTGTAGCAACTTCCCCAAAAGTTCCGTGATCAAAAGAACTCAAAAAGAAAGCGATAAAGCGGCAAACACAAATATTGGCAGAAATCTGTCAAAACAGAACAGCTGACAAAGGTCGAATTTTTAGAGGGTTTTCTGTTGCTCAAATCAAAAAGTGTTAAACTAATGAAAGTTTGGATATAACCTGGGGCATATGCACAAGAATTCTCAGGTCCAAAAGATATACAGAGAATTTTCACGAATTTTTACGGTGCAGCACCGAAAACAGTTTCAGGACAGCAACATCCCCAAATCTTACCTCGCTCAAATTAGAGGCTTCTCTTGGCACAAAAACGAAATAAAAAGGATAAGGAGAGGTTATTACAGTAGTAATAACTTCCAAGACTCAAATGAAAGAAAAAGAACTGAAAGTAAAAAACATTGGGTTATCTCCCAAGAGTGCTTTTCTTTAACGCATTTGAGCTAGGCGCAGTAATTTAAGAAGATGCTCACATAAGAAATATGAATGGAAGCGAAAAAGAGCATCAAGGAGCAAATATAAAACACATTTAAGTCTAACCCACTTCCTATGCATAGGAATCTTGTAAGAAAATAAATCAAAGAAGCGCATAGCCACAAGTATGGGTAGATAAAATAAGAGCAACTTCAGAACTTTCAATATAAAGAGAGGTGTTTTAGTAACATGAGAATTCCAACAACCATATTTTCCTCTCTCATAATAATTTTCAGTAGAATCATGAATAAACTCAACAATATAAATATCACACTCACCCTCCTTTGTTAAGCATGGAGGGTGATCAAATAAGGTATTAGTTAAAGAGTTACTCTTATTGGAAGGTAGACATGGGTAGCTCCATTCTTCCTCCTCTTGATCATCACTCTCCTCCTCTATTTCATCCAATGAGCTTTCAGTTTCAGCAATTTCTTTGTCCATAGGCTCCTTCAAGGCATTAGTCTCTTCCGTTGGAGAGCATCTATTAAGATATTTAAGAATATAGCCATTTTCTTCCTTGTAATTATCAAAGCAAAATTTAAGTATATCATAAGCCTCATATTTATAAAGTGCATCATCAGTATTTTCAAGCAAATAAGCAAGTTCGAATGCACCCTTCCAAGCAATAAATTCTTCAATTTGTTCCACATCATAAAAGTCATAATTTCCATTAATATAAGAAGATATGGTAACATCATCATTATACTCACATTGAAAAGGGAGGTTTTTATACCTCCTACAGCAACAAGATTTATCAAAGCAATAAGTAACATTATAAGTAGAGCACACGTTTCTAGCAATGATATACAATTTATCAATTTGTTCCCATAAGTGTTTCCCTTTTTGTGACAAGCGGTGTTCCTCATAATAATTTTGCTGCTCTTCCGTGAACCCACCTTGCCAAAAAGATTTAGTTTCAAAGAAACCAACCATTGATAGAAAGCATGATAAAGCAAGACAATAACAGACTAACAAAAATAACAAATATAGAAGGAACTAATTTTTTTTGTGTTTTTGATAAAAATGATGCAAGTAAAAATAAAGTAAAGCAAAACTTAAAACAAAGTAAAGGATGTGCGTGTGAAACTCCCCTTGCAGAAGTCTTCTTTTTCCCCAGCAACGGCGCCAGAAAAATGTCTTGATGCGGTGCGGTGTTGATAGTTTTTCACCGTCTAGTTGGGAACCCCAAGAGAAAGGTATGCTGAGCACAGCAGCAAGTTTTTCCCTCAGTAAGAAACCAAGGTTTGTCAGTCCAGGAAAAAGTCAATACTCCAGAAGGTGATACTTGCTAGCCTAGTGACACTCCAACAAGGGCGCCGTTAATGATAACGAGTTAGCGCGTCTTCAACAAGTAGCAACGTGGAACCTGCACACAACACAACCAAATACTTTGCTCCCAACTTACGATGAGGTTGTCAATCTCACCGGTTTGCTTGAAACAAAGGAATAAGCGTATCGAGTGGAAAGTGATAGTAATATGCAAGTAAAGTAAATAGTGCGAGTAAAGTAAATAGGTGATAGCAATATAATGGAAATAGGACCGGGGTCCATAGTTCACTAGTGGTGTCTCTCCATAAGATAAAATAACACATGCTGGGTAAACAAATTACAGTTGGGCAATTGATAGAATAAAGACAACATGCATATGTCGAGAGGATCACTATGAGATTTACTCTGGGCATTACAACAAGATACATAGACCGTCATCCAACTGCATCTATGACTAATAATCCACTTGTGGCGAATCAATCCGAGAACTCCACAAGTATTAAGTTGCAAACAACAGATAACTGCATTAAGCAAAGTGTGTAATGTAAACAAAGCATATGCCCTTGAGCATATGAATGTTGTTTTCTCCCTAATGGCAATAGCACATCTACAACCTTAGAGCTTTCTGTCACTCCCCCAGATTAAATAGAGGCATGAACCCACTATCGAGCATAAATACCCCCTCTTGGAGTCACTAGCAACTACTCGGCCAAGATAGCTACTAACAACGGAGAGCATGCAAGATCATAAACAACATAGAGATAACATAAGATAATATTCAGCACATCAACTAAATCATAACACCAATATTCATCGGATCCCAACAAACACAACATGTAGAATTACATAAAGGTAGTCTCGATCATGTAAAGCAGCTCACGAGACCTAAACATGAAGCACATGGTGGAGAAGACAACCATCTAGCTACTGCTACGGACCCATAGTCCAAGGTAGACTACTCACTCATCGCGCCGGAGGCAAGCATGGCGATGAATAAGACCTCCGGTGGCGATTCCCCTCTCCGGCAGGGTGCCGGGAAGAGCTTCTAGACCTTCCCAATCTTGGGTCGACGGCGGTAGTGGATCGCGATATATTCTGGAAAAGTGATCGGGTATTTAGGATTTTCCCATTGGGGGGTCTTTATAGGCGAAGGGGCGACATCAGAAGTGGACCTGGTGGGGCTCACCACAGGTGGGCGCAGGCCAGCCCTAGGCCGCGCCCCCTGGTGGTGTGGCCCCCCAAGTGGCCCCTCTCCATCTCCTCTTCGGTTCTCTGGAAGCTCCGGTAAATTTCTGGACATCTGGCTTTTGTTTCGTCCAATTCCGAGAATATTTCCTGTGTAACTTTTCTGAAACACAAAAATGGCAGAAAATAGGGAACTGGCACTGTGGCATCTCGTTAATAGGTTTGTTCCGGAAAATGCATAAAAATGCCATGAAGTGTAACGAAACACTAAGCAAATGGTGTAAAAACAAGCATGGAGCATCAAAAATTATAGATACGTTGGAGACGTATCAATATTTCTGATTTCCTGCTTCTTGTGGCAAGCATGCTCCTCCTAGCTGCTTGACCTAGTTCCTAGTTGAACTAAGTAACCATGTTGGTCTTTGGCCTTGCTGGTTTGGTTGATTTGATGGTGTGCTGGTGGTGTAAATCTTCCCTGTTGCTCAACTCATGAGCAGGGTTGATTGTGTGGTGGTGTTTCTGTGATGATGATGTGATATCAGCTGTGGTGATGTTCTTGGTGTGTTGCTGTTGGTGGTGTGGTGGTGTTGTTCTTGGTCGGCTGGTGTTCTTGGCCGAGCAATTTCACCTCCTGTGATGTTTTTATACTAGCCCTTGTTACCTGGGGGCTTGACACCTTAGCTCATGCATTTGGTGAGTGAGCTGCTGTGGGCTGGCTTGCTCAGCTCGGCTGGCCTGGGATATTTTCCTGGATGCTTTGGTGATAAGCTTCAAATACTTGATGATTATCTACAGTGACAATGTTTTTGACTGCCACTTGGTAAATCCCCTCTTGGCTGTTTTTCTGTTTATTCTTTCCTTGCAGGTGCCAAAGAAGAAGAAAAGAAAGAAAGAAGATGTGTAGTTATAGGAACAAATTCTTGTATATTTTCTATTATTTATTGTAATATTCTTTCTGTTCATTGTTGCAATCTTCTTTTATTCATTTCCAGGGTTGTAATTATTCTTTTATTCCATAATTTTGTAAAGACAATGTATAATGTGTTGATGATCAATAAAGCTCAAGTTTTCCTTCTTTATTAATATTTATCCTTTCTAAATGTGTCTTTCAATTCTTAATTCTATTTTTCATAATTCAAATTCATATTTGAATTCATAATTTAAACTAGGGTTTTAGTTGTTTCATTTCACCAATTCCCAACAAGCAATAGATCAAAAGAGTTCATGTCCAATTCTTTCGCACTATGAGAGTATACCATACCCCCTCGAAGAGAGAATCGATCCCCCTTAGGTTTTAGTAATAAAAGCGCGAAAAAATCCCATAATTTCAGATGCTATGCACAAAAGCCCTCTAAACTACCCCGGAGTTGTCCTACGTGCTGGGATGTTACAGACTTCCCCCCTTAATAAAAACTTCGTCCTGAAGTTTGGGGTAAGATGTACCTGAAGAAATCTAGATAGGCTGTCCTTAGATCCTCTTCCTTCTCCCATGTAGCTTCTCTTTCCGGGTGATGTTTCCACTGTACTTTGCAATACTTGATGGCCCTATTACGGAGTTGTTTCCAATTCTCTGCCAGAATCTTTGATGGTTCTTCAACATAAGTCAAATCAGCTTGCAATTCAATCTCATTGTAGGATATAGTTTCTTCCGGTGTCTTCATACATTTGCGAAGTTGAGAAGCTTGAAACACATTATGGACTTTTGATAGTTCCTTTGGCAGTTCTAACTTAAAGGCTACTCCTCGATTCTGACTCAGAATCTTGAATGGTCCAGTATATCTTGGGCTAAGTTTCTCTTGACTCCAAAACGATGTACTCCCTTCATGGGGCTAACCCTTAGATAAACCATGTCCCCAACTTGTGGTTCCCATATCCTTCTCTTGGAATCTGCATAGCTTTTCTATCAACTTTGAGCAATCTTTAATCGGTCTCGAATAATATCAATCACATGTTGTTTCTCCTTGACATAGTCTGGATGAAACTCCTTACTGGCTCCTAGTTCATACCAGCAGATAGGTGATCGGCACTTCCTTCCGTAGAGTGCTTCAAATGGTGCCATTTGGATACTACTTTGGTAACTATTGTTATAAGAGAACTCTGCCAGTGGTAAGTGTTCTTCCCATGATCCTCCGAAGTCTAAAGCACATGCTCGGAGCATATCTTCCAAAATTTGGTTGGTCCTTTCAGTTTGGCCTCCCGTCTGTGGATGATAGGCAGTGCTAAAATCTAGCTTGGATCCCAAAGCTTCATGTAGTTGCGTCCAGAAAGCTGAAGTGAATACGGATCCTCTGTCTGAGACTATTGTCTTAGGTACTCCATGCTTGCTTACAATCTCTTGAACATACAGATTTATTAACTTCTCTCCGAAATCTTTCTGATTGACAGCTAAGAAATGTGCACTTTTAGTCAGTCAGTCCACTATTACCCAGATCATGTCTTTCTTCTTCGGTGTCAGTGGTAATCATGTGATAAAGTCCATTCCAATCTCTTCCCACTTCCACTCGGGAATACTCAATGGTTGCATAAGTCCAGCAGGACTCTGATCTTCTGCCTTCACTCTCTGATAGGTATGACATTCAGATACGAACTTGGCTATCTCCCGCTTCATATTATTCCACCAGAATAATTCCTTAAGGTCCATGTACATCTTGGTGCTCCCCGGATGTATTGAATATGGTGTTTCGTGTGCCTCCTTGAGTATCAATTCCTTGATTTCCGGTATGTTTGGCACACATATTCGGTCATGAAACCAAAGTGAATTGAAATCACCTAAGCGAAACTCTGATGGTCTACCTTCCTCGATCCTGCGGATCTCTTCGGCAATAAATGCATCTTCACCTTGTCTTCGGAATATCGTATACTTTAGATCACTATGTCATTCTTCCATCACCTTCATGGTAGACAAACTACCCAAAGATTGCACTTCAAGACATTGAATCTCTAACCTTTCTAAATCCATAAGTAATTCCTTGGGAAGTTCTCGGTTCATCGGTTGAGTGTCTATGCTCTTTCTGCTTAAAGCGTCGGCTACCACATTGGCCTTCCCTGGTGTGTAGTTGATGGTCAAATCATAATCCTTGATCAATTCTAACCATCTCCATTGCCTCATATTCAATTCTTTCTGAGTGAAGAAGTATTTGAGACTTTTGTGATCTGTATAAAGTTCACACTTAGCTCCATAAAGAAAATGCCTCCATCCTTTTAGTGCAAACACTACGGCTGCGAGCTCAAGATCATGTGTCGGATAATTAACTTCATGTGGTTGTAATTGCCTCGACCCATATGCTATCACCTTTCTATCTTGCATCAATACACACCCAAGTCCGTTCTTGGATGCATCACAATACACTATGCAATCCTTGCCGGTTTCTGGTACGGCTAACACAGGTGCTGTGGTTAACTTCTCCTTGAGTGTTTGAAAACTTGCCTCACATTCATCTGACCAAACAAATGGTGTATTCTTCCTAAGTAACTTAGTCATTTGTCCTGCAATCTTAGAGAACCCTTCTATAAACCTTCGGTAATATCCTGCCATTCCCAAAAATCCTCTAATCTGCTTGACATTTTTCGGTGCCTCCCATTCCAAAACAGATGCTACCTTGCTTGGGTTCACTACTATTCCTTCTTTACTGATCACGTGTCCAAGGAACTCTACTTGGTCCAGCCAGAATTCACACTTACTGAACTTGGCATACAATTGATGTTCCCGTAGAATCTGTAAAGCAATCCTCAAGTGCTTGGCATGTTCTTCCTTGTCCTTGGAGTAGATCAAAATATCATCTATGAATACTATCATAAATTTTTCCAAGTAGGGCATAAAGATTTTGTTCATGAGGTTCATGAAGATCGCTGGTGCATTTGTCAATCCAAAAGGTACAACTAAATACTCATGATGTCCGTACCTAGACACAAAATCTATCTTTGGAACGTCTTCCTTCTTGATCTTAATCTGGTGATATCCCGATCGAAGATCTATTTTTGAAAATACTCCTGCTCCTCTGACTTGATCAAATAAGTCCTGGATTCTTGGCAAAGGATACTTGTTCTTGATAGTAACATTGTTGAGGTTTCTGTAGTCTCCGCACATTCTACGTCCTCCATCCCGCTTATCGACAAATATCACTGGTGTTCCCCAAGGTGAAATACTCTCTTGAATGAAGCCTTTCTGTTCTAGCTCATCCAGCCGTTCTTTTAACTCCACTAACTCCTTGGGTCCCATCTTGTATGGTGCCTGAGCTATGGGTGCTGTGCCTGGGATTAAGTCAATTGTGAACTCAATTTCCCTATCTGGTGGCATTCCTGGTAGTTCCTGTGGAAACACATCTTGGAATTCATTAACCACTGGAATATCTTCAAGTCTTGATTCCTTTAGAGCGTTGAGTTGTAGTTGAACTTCAATATGTGCATGTCGGTCACCTTGATACACTATCCTTCCTCCTCCTGGGCTTCTAAGTGACACAGTTTTCTCTCTGCAATCAATCTGAGCTCCATTCTCCTCTAACCAATCCATTCCAAGGATTACAGCCATATCCTTCATAGGGATGAGAAAAATATCGGCAAGATATATGCAGTCGTGGATCATAATGACCTGCTCTTGCCTGAGGTGAGTGACTGATACGTCTCAAACGTATCTATAATTTTTGATGCTCCATGCTTTGTTTTACACCATTTGCCTATTGTTTCGTTACACTTAGTGGCATTTTTATACGCTTTCCGGAACTAACCTATTAACGAAGTGCCACAGTGCCAGTTCCCTGTTTTCTGCTGTTTTTGTGTTTCAGAAGTGATACACAGGAAATATTCTCCGAATTGGACGAAACAAGTTCCTGAAGTCCTATTTCATCGGGGAGCTCCCAAACATCCGAAGACCTGACGGAGGGGGGCCACGAGGCCCCCACACACAGGGGCGGCGCGGCCTAGCCCCTGGCCGCGCCACCCCCTTGTGAGGGCACGTGGTCCACCCTCTGACAGCCCCCTTTCGCCTACATATACCCCCTGACGAGAAAAACCTAAGGGCAAGATCAGTTTTCCAGAATACATCGCGATCCGCCGCCGCCGTCGACCCGAAGATCGGGAGGGTCCAGAAGCTCTTCCCGGCACCCTGCCGGAGAGGGGAATCGCCACCGGAGGTCTCCTTCATCGCCATGATTGCCTCCGGAGCGATGAGTGAGTAGTCTACCTTGGACTATGGGTCCATAGCAGTAGCTAGATGGTTGTCTTCTCCACCATGTGCTTCATGTTTAGATCTCATGAGCTGCCCTACATGATTGAGATCACTGTTATGTAATACTATGATGTTGGTTTGTTGGGATCCGATGAATATTGGTGTTTATGATTAAGTTGCTGTACTGAATTATATCTTTTGTTATCTCTATGATGTTTATGATCTTGCATGCTCTCCGTTGTTAGTGGCTATCTTGGCCGAGTAGTTGCTAGTGACTCCAAGAGGGGGTATTTATGCTCGATAGTGGGTTCATGCCTCTATTTCACCTGGGGGAGTGACAGAAACCTCTAAGGTGGTAGATGTGCTGTTGCTACTAGGGAGAAAACAACATTCATATGCTCGAGGGCATATGCTTTGTTTACATTACACACTTTGCTTAATGCAATTATCTGTTGTTCGCAACTTAATACTTCTAGGGTGTTCGGATGATATCCTCGGGGGTGGATTATTAGTCATAGATGCAGTTGGATGGCGGTCTATGTATTTTGTTGTAATGCCCAGAGTGAATCTCATAGTGATCTTCTTGACATATCACGTTATCTTTATTCTATCAATTGCCCAACTGTAATTCGTTTACCCAGCATGTTATTTATCTATGGAGAGACACCACTAGTGAACTGTGGACCCAGGTCCTATTTTAATCATATTGCAATCAGCTGTTTACTATTCCCGCACTGTTTACTTTACTAGCATATTACTACTGTTTTCCACTCGATATACTCATAACCTTTGTTTCAAGCAAACCGGTGAGATTGACAACCTCATCGCAAGTTGGGAACAAAGTATTTGTCTGTGTGTGTGCAGGTTCCACAAACACCTTCAGTCGTCACCGTCTCCCTTCTCCTGTTCGATATACCTTGGTTTCATAACTGAGGGAAAACTTGCCGCTGCACTCATCATACTTTCCTCTTGGGGTTCCCAACGGGCTGGTCATTCACCACGCACAAGGACGCCTGCTTTCACCAGTCAGCAGCACTTTTTCTGGCGCCGTTGCCGGGGTAGGAAGAGAAGACTTCTGCGAGGGGAGTTCTTCGCACACACGTTCTTTACTTTGTTATTTGTTTTGCTTTACTTTATTTTATTTTACCTGCATTGCTTTTTATCAAAAATCCAAAAAAATTAGAATCCTTGGTAGTTGTTTTTACTTTACTTTAGTTTATCATGTTGTTCCCTAAGTTCGTTCTGGAGGACCTCTCTGTAGGTAGTGGTTCGATTATTGGCAAAAGTAACATTGAGGAGTTCTTTAATCACATTAGCATGCATAAGGAAGTTGAGGAAAATTTTTTGGGTTGAGTTAGCTCCTAGTTATGAAGTTGCTTCTGCTCATTTAGTTCACATGTTAGAAGCTAGGTTTGCTAGTCTTAATTCTTCTATGCAATACATGTTCCTTAAGCTTCATGAAATTGAGGATCCCGAAAAGAAAGCTTTCATCTTAGAAACCTTGCGCACAGAATTTAGAGATGTTGCAATTGAGGCTAGGAAAGTTTTTAAGAAGTTTAATAAGCTTGGCTCGCCTGTTAAGGTTGTTGGTATGCCTGATGATTTTAAAACACCAATACCTTATGAACTTATAGGAATTCATGATGCTTGGGAAAAGAATTCTAGTTGGATTTGCCCTGAAAATCTTTTCGATGAAAGTAGTGTGCCAAAGCGTGATCGTAAAGGAGTTTCAAAAACTCAGTTGAACACATTTTCCTTCATTATTGAAAAGATCTCTGCTGTTGATCTTAATGCTTCATCACTCGATATTACTTGATTCGCAATTTTCTGCGCCTAGCTCAAAGGCGTTAAAGAAAAGCACTCTTGGGAGATAACCCAATGTTTACTTTCAGTACTTTTTCTTTTATTTGAGTCTTGGAATTCATTACTACTGTAATGACCGCTCCTTATCTTATTTATTTCGTTTTTGTGCCAAGAGAAGCCTCTAATTTGAGTGAGGTAAAGATTTGGGGTTATTGCTGTCCTGAAACTGTTTTTGGTGCTGCACCGTAAAAATTCGTGAAAATTCTCTGTTTATCTTTTGGACCTGCGATTTCTTGTGCTTATGCCCTAGGTTATATCCAAACTTTTCTTAGTTGAACACTTTTTGATTTGAGCAACGGAAAATCCCTCAAAAATTCGTCCATTATCAGCTGTCCAGTTTTGACAGATTTCTGCCAATATTTGTTTTTGCCACTTTATCGCTTTCTTTCGAGTTCTTTTTTATCATGGAACTCTTGTGGAAGTTGCTACAGTAGTATATACTTTATATGTGGTGGTTTTGGGTTGAAACCTGAAGCTAAAAGAGGATGAATATATTTTATGCTTACACTAATGTTGCTAATAGAATTGTGTTTAGTTTTGTATGAAGGAAGTTTTCAAGTGTAGGGATTGGAGAATGATGAGATGAGTTGAAGAATGGACAAAAGCTCAAGCTTGGGGATGCCCAGCACCCCAAGAAATATCCAAGAAGTACAAGCGTCAAAGCTTGGGGATGCCCCCGAGGCACCCCTTCTTCATCGACAAAAATCAGGTCACCTTTCAAAACACTATATTTTTATTGCTTCATGCACTATGTGTTTTTCTTGGAGCGTCAGTTGTTTTAGTTTTCTTAGTTTGCTTAGTTTGTTTGTTTGCTGCAATAAATGGTTGGACCCCAACAAATTTCCTTTGGAGGAGATGTACTCGTTTTCATTTGCAAAGAATGCTCTAGTTTTCACTCTTATTAATCGAGCATTCTAGTTTTTCTGCTACTGCTTTTGGTTTTCATTTTCGCCTTGATATGCATTCAGATCTTATCATATCTTTTCATCAAGGTGCATTTTTGCCTCTGAACTTTATTGGTTTTCATCAAAAGAGGTTGCTTTAAAAATTTCAAATGGTGTTGGAAAAGAGAAAAAGCTTTGTGCAAAATAGTGGTACAAGAAGGAGCTTGTGTAGACTGCGGCTTAGGCTTTTTCATGTCATGCTAGATGTCTTTTTGATAGTATGCTTAGTGGTTTTGCTGTAGCATGACTTGTCTCAAATAACTGAGATTGCTTAATGAGCCTTTGAAAAAATCATGCGTTGTTTTTATTATATGGAAGCATTATTTTGGTTTTCTCCTTGATGCTTTATTTGGGTTGACTTGGCGCATGCTCACACATGTTAGACTCTTCCAAAGTCGCCATTAGCCTTCATGATCATTTAGTTTTTGACTTTTGATGCCATCGTATGCTTCTTTTAATGTCGCTTTGTCGCTTTGCATGATTATGGCCATTATTGCTCTCTTAGTCGGTCGCTCCCAGTCTTTTGCTAGCCCTCGCCTTGTACTGAGTATGAGCTCTACTCGTGCATCCAACTCCTAAAAGCCAAAGTTTTCCATTGTGTCCACCATACATACCTACTAGCAATTTGCTATTCCAAGTAAATTAGACTTGCTTTTATATTCTCTTCAAATTAAACTCTTACCAGTGTTATGCGAAATTCGGTCAGTAAAGCTCTCACGAACCGGAAGGCACACTTTACTTTTTCCTGTTCTAAAAATTTGACATTGTGGTCTTTTATGCTGAGTTGTTATGCTTGCAAGTTGTAAGTTGGATTCTAGCCCAACCGTGCCGTCATGGGGCAAGCTTTCAACATTGCACTTCCTATTTGAGTTGATATTGTGATCTTTTGTTTATGGATGCCCGCTGTGTGAAATGAATTGGGAATCTTGTGAGGATCATGGAGTTTTTATATGTGTTAGGGAAACGCCGGGCCGCCAATCTAAGCCATGCATAATTCATGGTGGAAATTTGCAGCATACCCATGGTGAACATTCGACGACGCATCTCACAATAAAAAGCTAAACAATATAGCAAATAAAAGAGATGTCGAGGTGTTCATTGTCTGCTTGTCCTGTCATTTTGGTGTGGGCTTGTTCCATGTCATCGGGCACGGAGGTACCCCATTGGCGGTTCTCAATGATATGCATATACTTACAATGACAAGAGCCTTGCTTGGGACTCTAAGTAAACTAGCATAGTTTGGGTACTCGTATTCACGGGACACGAGGTTTTCAACTTATGATTTGTCAAGCATATGCATCATAATTGTTCTCGCATTAACTTTAACCATTCAAGATGCTTATGATGGGGGCAATGAGAGCTCAAAGCCGGTAAGTACCATAATTTTTGAAGGTTATAAAACTTGCAATCACTGCTTCCCTCTGCGAAGGGCCTTTCTTTTACTTTTATGTTGAGTCACCACCTTCTTTCTTTATGCACCATTAAGAGAGCATAGTTGTCATTCTTAGTGTGATATGCATTGTCCCAAGGTTCATTGATTGACTCATATTGTTGGTTTCAGTTGTTCTTAAATTATTTGTATCTAGTCGCCCTCTTAAACTTTGAGGTGTCCTATGCATTTATGTTTTGCTCTCTTTGAAGGACAAGCTGAAAACCACTTTCATGTTTTCCTTATGATTTGAACACACGTTTGACTTTCATTGTTTCATTATCATGATCTTTTGTTTGTGTTCATTTGCATGTTTACAACATGGTTGCTAAGTTCTTATTGTCATGATTATATCTTTCATGCCCATGTTTTAAGTTCTATTGATCCCAGCTCATCAATGCTTACATATATGATCAAGATTGTGTAGGTGCATGTCACCTCAAAAATTATTCTTTTGTTATCACTTACCTACTCGAGGACGAGCAGGAGTTAAGCTTGGGGATGCTTGATACGTCTCAAACGTATCTATAATTTTTGATGCTCCATGCTTTGTTTTACACCATTTGCCTATTGTTTCGTTACACTTAGTGGCATTTTTATACGCTTTCCGGAACTAACCTATTAACGAAGTGCCACAGTGCCAGTTCCCTGTTTTCTGCTGTTTTTGTGTTTCAGAAGTGATACACAGGAAATATTCTCCGAATTGGACGAAACAAGTTCCTGAAGTCATATTTCATCGGGGAGCTCCCAAACATCCGAAGACCTGACGGAGGGGGGCCACGAGGCCCCCAGACACAGGGGCGGCGCGGCCTAGCCCCTGGCCGCGCCACCCCCTTGTGAGGGCACGTGGTCCACCCTCTGACAGCCCCCTTTCGCCTACATATACCCCCTGACGAGAAAAACCTAAGGGCAAGATCAGTTTTCCAGAATACATCGCGATCCGCCGCCGCCGTCGACCCGAAGATCGGGAGGGTCCAGAAGCTCTTCCCGGCACCCTGCCGGAGAGGGGAATCGCCACCGGAGGTCTCCTTCATCGCCATGATTGCCTCCGGAGCGATGAGTGAGTAGTCTACCTTGGACTATGGGTCCATAGCAGTAGCTAGATGGTTGTCTTCTCCACCATGTGCTTCATGTTTAGATCTCATGAGCTGCCCTACATGATTGAGATCACTGTTATGTAATACTATGATGTTGGTTTGTTGGGATCCGATGAATATTGGTGTTTATGATTAAGTTGCTGTACTGAATTATATCTTTTGTTATCTCTATGATGTTTATGATCTTGCATGCTCTCCGTTGTTAGTGGCTATCTTGGCCGAGTAGTTGCTAGTGACTCCAAGAGGGGGTATTTATGCTCGATAGTGGGTTCATGCCTCTATTTCACCTGGGGGAGTGACAGAAACTTCTAAGGTGGTAGATGTGCTGTTGCTACTAGGGAGAAAACAACATTCATATGCTCGAGGGCATATGCTTTGTTTACATTACACACTTTGCTTAATGCAATTATCTGTTGTTCGCAACTTAATACTTCTAGGGTGTTCGGATGATATCCCCGGGGGTGGATTATTAGTCATAGATGCAGTTGGATGGCGGTCTATGTATTTTGTTGTAATGCCCAGAGTGAATCTCATAGTGATCTTCTTGACATATCACGTTATCTTTATTCTATCAATTGCCCAACTGTAATTCGTTTACCCAGCATGTTATTTATCTATGGAGAGACACCACTAGTGAACTGTGGACCCCGGTCCTATTTTAATCATATTGCAATCAGCTGTTTACTATTCCCGCACTGTTTACTTTACTAGCATATTACTACTGTTTTCCACTCGATACACTCATAACCTTTGTTTCAAGCAAACCGGTGAGATTGACAACCTCATCGCAAGTTGGGAACAAAGTATTTGTCTATGTGTGTGCAGGTTCCACAAACACCTTCAGTCGTCACCGTCTCCCTTCTCCTGTTCGATATACCTTGGTTTCATAACTGAGGGAAAACTTGCCGCTGCACTCATCATACTTTCCTCTTGGGGTTCCCAACGGGCTGGTCATTCACCACGCACAAGGACGCCTGCTTTCACCAGTCAGCAGTGACTAAGATCATTCCCCCCCCAGATAAAACAGTAATGGGGTACTCTAACTTATTGCAAGGAATTCCATAAAGATCAACAAACTCTTGCGAAATAAATGAGGTAGTAGCACCAGTATCAAAAAGTACTTTGCCGGGATGAGTTAGGATCTGAAGCGTACCTATCACGGTTTTGTCGGACTGGTTCACCTCCTCGAGGTTAGTGCAATTCAACTTCCCATAAGTTGGCCTTTTACTTTTACCGCCTCCAAAACCTCCACCCCGGTGTGATCCACCTCTTGTACCTCGGCCTCCAGTTCGGCCCCTTTCAGGACAGTCCTTTATCATATGTCCCCCCTTCTTGTACCCAAAACAGATGATTTTGGGTTATCGGCAATCTCTCTCTATGTGCCCAACCGCACCACAACCACGGCAAACGACATCATTGTTCTTACTTGTAGTACCACGAGGTGTAACATTCCCTCTGGACCTGTATTTGGGTTTGAACTTGAGATTAGGAGTTGACTTGGCATCCGGATACCTCTTTGGTTCAATCATGGCCTTTTTCCTCCTATCTTCTAGGACTTGCTTGAAATCATCTTCCATGGTAATGGCTGCATCGACAAGCTCTTGAAAATTCGCTTCCTTTAACATCCTCAATTATATCCTTGCACCTGGGTGTAGTCCTCTCATAAATCGTTTCTTCCGCTTGTCATCAGAATTCACGTCATCAGAAGCATAACGAGATAGAAGAGAAAATTCCCTGACATACTTCATAATAGGCTTGTCATTCTGCACAAGGTTCTCAAACTCTCCCCTCTTCAATTCCATGATACTCTCCGGTACATTGGATTCCCTGAACTTCTTGAATTCCTCCCAGGTGAATACCCTTCCTGGAGGATTGATACGTCTCCAACGTATCTATAATTTTTGATGCTCCATGCTTGTTTTTACACCATTTACCTACTGTTTCGTTACACTTCGTGGCACTTTTATGCATTTTCCGGAACTAACCTATTAACAAGTCGCCACAGTGCCAGTTCCCTATTTTCTGCTGTTTTTGTGTTTCAGAAGTGCTACATAAGAAATATTCTCGGAATTGGACGAAACAAGTTCCTGAAGTCTTATTTTTCCCGGAAGCTTCCAGTGATCCAAAGAGGAGACGGAGAGGGGCCACAGGCCACCATCACACAAGGGTGTAACACCCCACTTTTGTGACCAAGATTAAAACCTTATCTAAGTACTTTATTTTAAGTAAACTAAAAATTTCTGCTCAGCAATGAGCTTGTGTCCCATGAGTGTATGATTTCATGTGTATGCTAGCATGTGTGTTCTCATGTGAGTGTATGTGCATGATTTTATGTGTGCATGCGTGTGCTTTATTTCATGACTTTAATTCTAGGTTTTCCCCATTACTTAAGTATTTTGAAATAGAGCTAGTTCTATGATTTTATGCATGAAATATTAGACCTAGACTAGCTTGATCTCACAATCAAACCTAGCATGGCACTCTTTGCTTGATTCATTTTCTTCTTATTTAAGTTTTCTTTTCTTTTTCACCTTTATTTGAAATTAGACACTTGCCTAAAACCCTAGTGTAACTATTCTAAAAATCATCAAATCTTGGCTATGACTTGTTGCTTTTATTTGAAACTCTTAAAAACCAAGTTGGGGAGATTTCAAAACTTTTCGTCAAGATTCAAATTTGACATCAAAATTCGGCCAAACCACCCTAGGCTTGCCATGTATCTCTCTATCTCTCCTATTCCTTTTGCCAAACCGACCAAGAGGAGGAAAGAGATCTCCTCTAGCGTCCAGGAGATCTTCAACGCCCCTTTCCTCTTGTCGTATCTTGTTGGATCGAAGGAGGAAGAGGAGCCCGAGGCCAAACCCCCTGCATAACCCTCTTCCCTCTTCCTCTCTTTCGACCAGCCGCCGCCATCGACCCCCAACCGGTGAGCGCCACCCTACTAAAACCCTAGCCCTACCCCGCTTGGCAGAGACCGACTCGAGGCACCCCACGCCGACCTGGCCGTCACCGTGCCCGCCGTGGACACCCCAGCGTGGGCAGCGCACCCCCGACCACCGCCCGATCCGTCACTTCGCCACCAGCCTCGTGCTAACCCCAGGGATCAATTCCACGTGACGCCCCGTCCCTAGACCTAACGTGTACCTCGCCCCGACCACGCCGACGTATGCCAGTTTGGGCGCCCAGGCCACGCAGAGCGTGCAACGGCATTCCCGTGCACCCCGCCCTCGTCTGGCCACGCTTTGCGCGCACGCTGGCACGACATCAAGCCAGGAGCACAGCGCCACCTCCGCCCAGCGCCCTCGAGCTCACACCCGACCGGACCGGACCTGAAACCGACCACACCCTGCCTGAACTCCCACGTGTCCCAGCCAGACCCAGCCGCCACCGACACCCCCGTATGCTTCCCTGCACTCAGTGCACGGTGCCTCCCCGCACAGCCGCCCACGACGCCCAATGGTCGCCAACGCAGGCGCACCCTAGACCGAGCCTACGCTGGCAAATAAAAGGCGAGGCCTCCTCTGGAAGCCACCCCTCTCCCTCATTTGCTCCGCCTCTCTCCCCACTCATCTGCAGAACCTCACCAGCGCCTGGGCGAGAAGGAAACGCTGCCGGAGAGCGAGAGCAACGGAGGGGTAGATCGTCGCCGACGCGGGTGAAGGTTGAAGTCAACCTCTCCGTTCTGCTGCTCTCTCTCTCTAGCTCGCCAGCTTGCTGACATTGCCCAGATCTCACCCCGTATTTGTTTGATCTAGGCGTGGCCTAGCTCGGCAACCTCGCCGTCCATCACCAGAGCCCCACGCGACGCCATCGACATCACTGCGAGCACCTCTACCTCTGCATGCACCTCTACCGGCCGCACCTCACCTCCTGAACCCCTCCGTCGCCGACCCCAACCGCAGCCGACCACCAGCAGCCCCTGGGTAAGCATCGCCTCGACGGAACCCTAGCCAGCCACGACGCCCACGCTCGCATGCACTGTGTGCGCGAGGAAGACGACGGCCGCGCCGTCGGATTCAGATCCGACGGCGGCGTACCGCTTCGGCTAAGCGAGCCCGGGCAGGCCGCCGGGATTAGGCCGGCCTGGCCCAGATCCGTCGCCCCCGGCCCGATTCCTATTTTTTTTAGAAAATTAACTTGCTCTTTTCTGAAAATCCCTGCAGATTTAGAAATTCATAAGAATTATTTTATGCATCCAAATCTAGTGATTCCAATTTCTTTGAGTTCCTAAAGTTAATATCTGCCTGTATGTACTGCATGCATGATTTATTAAAGTCTGTATCTTATCTGAGGATTATTATTGGTGGAGCTACTGATTTTCACCTTTTACTTCACATTTGTAGCTCTGTTTACTTAAAATTGATGAAACCAATTTTCACTGGTACCCTACTGTTGTGTTGATTTATAGGAACTGGTTTCACTATTTTAGGAATTCTGAATTGCTTGCAGTAATTAATTTGGTGATATTAATGTTCTGTAGTAATTGATTTAGTGTGATTAATATATTATTTATCTTGGTGTGATTCCACTTCTGGTGGGTTGTAAATTTGATTAGATTTCCAGAATGGTCTCTGTTAGAATTTTTGGGTTTACAGATTTATTTAGGAAATTATTTTGCTATTCTAGTGATTTCTAGGAGTGTTAAAACTTTATTAAGTTACCCCAATACTATTTAATTTTTATTCCAGTGATGATGGTTCTGTTTTATTGTGAGTTTGACAGTAGACATACTGATGCCATGTTTTGTCATGATTGATACATGAAAGTGTGGCTTGTGATTAAGTAGTACCAAGTGACTAGAATTTGCTTGCTATTAAGTTGATGTTTATTTGCTTTTATAAAATAGGTTTATATTTAGAAATCTAAACTTGTTTGCTTCTGGTACTCAAAGTCTTGGTTTGTGTGATGTTGTTGAATGAATTTCATGTATGCATGAGTGCTTATTGTATGTGTGTTCTTCTCTTTTCCGGCGATAGAATCAAACGACGACTGTGCCGAAGAGGGGGAAGTGTTTGAGTATCAGGAGGAAGGTGACCAGGGACAAGCCAATCAAGGCAAGCCATCTACTTGTGCATATCTGAATCCTATTATGTCACTATGCATTGTTCTACCCTTGTCTCTATTATTATGCATCGTTTTCGTATATTGCTATGTCCCTTTTATAGCAATAGTTGGCGACTTAGCTCCACAAGTCGAATTGCTATCATCTCTAAAGATGACACCTTTGACACCTACTCAACACCTTGAAAAGTAGAGACCCAATGATTAGCATCGAGGTCTTTGGGAAAACACTTGTAGTGGAGCCAAACACTCTAGCATTGGGAATACTCTCTCGGGAAATATTTCGAAATTGGTTTCGAAAACCTTGGAGTAACTACTACTCCATTGAGATGTTTTGAAATGATTTCGTAAACATGGGGTTGGACTTGGGAGGTGTAGGAGCTGGTGGATTTCTGAAAAGTGGCATTGTGTATAAGTGTTCGCCAAACCAATTACTCCCGTGCAACCACATTACCCGGTATGGGACGGGCTTAGTTTGAAGTTCATTTGCTTTAGTGCGGGGAGCCTCACAACTATATAAGGGTTTGCAGGACCCCGGAATCCGGGTTGATGCTAAACAAAGGTCAACACATATCACGGCATATCCCGAGCCGCCGGAAGACACTTGGGTTCTCCCACCGTGGTGCCGGAGTTACGCTCTGGAGGAGGTACTGCCGGGGCATGCCGGGGAGGTAAAATCCACAGGGTAGGCACCCGTACTATAGTAGATAAATGGAAGGCTATGATCGGGTGCTTGTCGTGGCATAGGAGATTATGCTGGGACGATGCCCACACGACGAGTACCCGGATGGTGTGGGTAAAGTGTACAACCTCTGCAGAGTGTAATCTATTCGAATAGCCGCGTCCTCGGTCATGGACGGTTGGAATGGCCATACTTAACCTGTGTCAGGTTTTGGTTTATAAATGGTTTTTCTGGGAAAATGGAGTTTGTGCCGGACGGAGTACTTGGAGGGTACTGCCGTGGCACGGAGGTGGATCGGAGTACTTGGAGGGTACTATCAATGTTTGGAGGTGGTCATATTCGATTGACCACCGATCTTTTGTTCAAAGGAGTTTCCCCCTTTCCTAGAGACTTTTCAAACTACTTCTAAAATTCTTCTTTAATAAGGATATAGAGATGTCGTGGGACATGCTATATCGACACGAGAAGTTAGTAGCACTTAGACATTAAAACTAAGCCACCCCCTTGCTACAGCCATATAGCATGTGATTCAATTCTCCTCTTAGATGGTTTGCGAGTGCAATTCCAAAATGTACTCACGGCTTTGTCCCTGGCTATTAACTTGGCCAGACTTTGGAGATGACTACGATGAAGACGATGAGGAGTATGACGACGCCGGTGCGAATTAGGATTCGTTTCCTGGTCAGTCGCCTGTAGGGTAGTAGGCCTGACTTGGTCCACTACGCTATGTGTATCCGCTGCTGTTATATTAGTGTGTCTGTTGAACTTGCCCTGTGAGGCGTGTGTATTCAGCCAAGCGGCTATGTAAGACTTAACGACTTATTTATGTAATGGATGATGTATCTGTAATGCCAACTCTGTTATGTGGATTCACGACGGTCTCCTGGGATCGTGAGTTGTATGCATAACGGGTATCCCGGGTGGTAAGCCGGGGTCCCCACAGAGTTGGTATCAGAGCCATCCTGACCTTAGGAAACCCTAGTTTAGCATGGGCGTTAGACCGAACCAAAAACTACTTTCTTAAAGTAAAAGAGATGGCTATATATATCAAAGGTAAATATATATTGCTCTCATCTCTTCCCTTACTCTTTAAGCATCTTTAAGTACTTGCATTTAACTTCAAGTTTTTTACTTATGTATAAATTTTGCACACTTGGGTAAGTCATTAATAAACTCTACTCTAAAATTTGCATAGATGGACCCTCTTACCGCGCACCGTCAGGTTGGTACCCACGCGGACGTGCTGGTCTTCGAGAGGGACCTGGTGGAGTTGACTGCGCTCCTTGGACGACCGCGTCCCGAGGTGCGCGGTTATCAGCTGTTCGAGGAGGGCACCCGCGAGCTGGCTATCCGAGTGGTATGCCAGGTCCGCGGGAAGGAGGTTCCGCCCACCTCACCGGAGTTCACTTTCGAGGTGGTTGAGCACAACTGGGGCGATGGCCTGATGCGCGTTCTGCGTCACGCCATCTCGCGCCTAGTCCACCTCCACTACGACGAGTTGCTTGGGACTCGTTACGAGCACTACGGGAGAGTCGACGCCGATGGCTTTTCCCACCAGGCCGCGGCGCCCACTCCTTTCAGCCGCCACTTCTGCCACACTGAGGCTTACCTGCACCACACGCAGGAGCATCTGGACCATGTCCGGATGGTCGCCGACGAGAGGGGACTCGAGCTCGCTGCTCTCCGCGAGGACCTCCAGGATTCTATCTTCTCACGCCACCGTCTCCTCGTTGCCAAGAGGAAGATCGTGAAGAAGAACAAGGCTCTGAGGAGGCGCGTCCGCGAGCTGGAGGACCACTTGGCTTCTCTTGAGAGCCACGTGTCCGAGTTGGAGGAGGAGACCGCCGAGCTCCGCAAGGAGAACGAGGAGGTGCTCGGCCGCGACGACGACCACCAGGAGGCGTTCGATGAGGAGCCCGCTAGTACCGACGACGACGACCGTGGTAGCGAGAGCGGTGATGACCGCAACGCTATCCTCGACTTCTATGCTCCTGAGACTCCTAGCGAGGAGGACCCCGAGGAGCGAGTTCCCGACGTTAGCGGCGACGAGTAGATCTCACCACTCTACCTCTCACTTAGGATGCCGCGTAGTGTTTAGTTTGACCCTTTTGCGTATCGGTGTTGTATGGTCTATCTAGAACCATTTGCTATGCTTGTTGTATGCGACTATGTGTGGTATGAGTGTGTGCCTGGACATGTTTGGCACCCTTTTGCTTGTATATATTATGTATGCATGGACTTGTTATGTATGGTTGTTGGAGCATGTTATGTATGTATGCCATGGATGTATGCTATGCATGAGTATAGTTTCTTCTTTCTTATGAAACCTGCATACGTTCCCTTGTTTTAAATCTCACAACTTCACTCCTCTCCAGAATGGCTCCGGAGAGTGGTACCCATGCTGGCAACGAACCGCCCCCACCTCCTGAGCCCGACATGACGCAGGTGCTGCGGCTCCTGTTGGAGGAGCGCGAAGCCGCACGCACCGAGCGTCAAGCTAACCTAGCTACACTCCAGCAACTCGCCCAGTTGGCCACCAACCACAACAACAATGGTGGCCACGATGATGAGGAACCCTGCAACACGCTTAGGAACTTCCAAAACTCCAACCCGCCAACATTCACCAAGTCTACCGAACCCCTGGATGCCGACGACTGGCTCCGCACCATCGAGAACAAGCTCGAGTATGCGGGAGTTGGAGCAAACGAGAAGGTGCTCTACGCCACCCATTTCCTAGCTGGAGCAGCGGGCGCATGGTGGGAGAACGTCCGTGCCATGCAGCCCGAGGGCCAAGTGATGACTTGGGAAGCCTTCAAGACCAAGTTCCGCAAGGCCCACATTCCTTCAGGACTCATGAAGATCATGCGCGACAAGTTCCTTAACCTCAAGCAAGGAAGTATGAGTGTCACCGAGTACCTCGACAAGTTCACCACCTGGGGGAGGTATGCCCCTAATGACATCGACACCGATGAGAAGAAGCGGGAGCGCTTCATGAATGGACTTCAGGAAGACCTGCAGCCTTATCTGGTCGCCGTACCCTACCACGACATGGAGTCCTTGGTTGATGCCGCCATCATGGTCGAGGACAAGAACAAGGCTGCCCGTGAAAGCCGAAAGAGGAGGATGATGAATCAGGGGGGATCAAGCAGTCAGAGATCCCGCAGCATGCCCCCATCAAGGTCTGCGCCACCCCCTCAGAGGTTCGCCTCTCAAGCTCCCAGGCCCAACAACCCCAACCGCCAGTACTCAGGCAACCGCCCCTCTGGCGGAAATCCTTCTGGAGGAAATCGCAACACTTTCAATCCTGTCAACCGCAGCCAAGGTAGTGGCTGCTATACCTGTGGCCAGCCAGGGCATTTCTCTAAGGAATGCCCCCTGAAGAAACCCTCAGCCCCGAGCCTCAGCGCGCCTAAACCCAATCAGGGTCAAGGCCGTGGACCAGCTGGAAGGAACCCGAAGGGTCAAGCCAATGTTGCTCGTGGCCGCCTGAACCACATCAACGCAGCTGAAGCAGAGGAGGCCCCTGATGTTGTGCTTGGTACGTTCCTTGTCAACTCCGTGCCTGCAAAGATTCTATTTGACTCTGGCGCATCACACTCTTTTGTCACTGAGAACTTCGTGGATAAGGGTAGATTGAAACCTAGTCGCAGGGATAGACTCATGATAGTACAAATCCCAGGGTCATTAGTCAAGACCCAACTGTCCTGCAGAGACGTTCCAGTAGAGCTCTACAGTGAGAAATTCCAAGCGGATTTAATTGTTCTAGGTACAAAAGGGTTGGATGTGGTACTTGGAATGGACTGGATGTCCAAGTACCAGGGGCACATTGACTGCGCACGAAAGGCCATAACTGTGACCAGCAGTAGTGGAGTTCAAGTTGAGCACGTCGCCACTATGCCATCTCGTAGAGCCTACTACAAGAAGTCTGTCTCTGGACCGACTCTCGATCAAGTTCCGGTGGTATGTGAATACCCCGACGTCTTTCCTGAGGAGCTGCCAGGTATGCCCCCTGACCGGGATATCGAATTCGTGATTGAGTTGATTCCCGGAACAGCTCCCATTGCTCAGCGACCCTATCGTATGAACCCCCAAGAACTTGAGGAGTTAAAGAAGCAACTTGCTGACATGCTCAGCAAAGGCCTTATCCGTCCCAGCGCTTCACCGTGGGGATCGCCTGTTCTATTTGTGGACAAGCGAGACGGTACCATACGACTGTGTGTGGACTACCGTAGACTCAACGAGGTAACCATCAAAAATAAGTACCCACTCCCGAAGATTGAAGACCTATTTGATCAGCTGAATGGAGCCAAAGTGTTCTCCAAGATTGATCTCCGCACCGGATATCATCAGCTGAAAGTCCGAGAGTCCGACATTCCCAAGACCGCTTTCACCACTCGCTATGGCCTATTTGAGTACACAGTCATGTCCTTCGGCTTAACCAATGCCCCCGCCTATTTCATGAATCTCATGAATAAGGTATTCATGAAGTTCCTCGACAAGTTTGTAGTGGTCTTCATCGACGATATCTTGGTCTATTCTAAGACCGAGGAAGAGCACGCAGAGCATCTGCGGCTAGTTTTGGGAACCCTGCGAGAGCACCAACTCTACGCCAAGTTCAGCAAATGTGAATTTTGGCTGAAAGAGGTTGGATTCCTTGGCCATGTACTCTCAGCTGGTGGAGTATCCGTTGATCCCTCAAAAATCACCTCCACCACGGAAAAGAAAGCCCCAACCAACCCCACCGAAGTCCGAGCATTCCTTGGCCTAGCTGGTTACTATCGGAAGTTTGTAGATGGGTTTTCCAGCATTGCCCGCCCATTGACTCAGCTACTCAAGAAAGATAAGAAGTTTGAGTGGACTGAGAAGTGCGAGCAGAGTTTCCAAGAGCTCAAGAAGAGACTTGTGTCAGCCCCTATCCTGACCATGCCCGACATTACCAAAAGCTTTGACGTCTACTGCGATGCATCCAAGCTTGGCCTTGGAAGTGTCCTTATGCAAGACGGCAAGTGTCGGTGTTCTGGATACCGGGGTATCCCGGTCCACCTGCTCCTGGGCCCCGTCATCGGCCCATCTTCAGCCCAGGAGATAATCAACGATACAAGTCACGGAGAAGGCCCTCACGAGGAGGCGCCTCGTGAGGAGAACGACGACGGAAACTGCTAAGGACCAGAAGACCTCCTCACGAGCCCCTGCTGGTGAGGAGAGAAGGTACGCCCACGCCAGCTCAGCACGTTTTCGTGCGGAGCAAGAAGCTAACGGGCAGAAGACCGCGTACCGCCCACGCTACCCCCGACAGGGAGGAGACCAACTTTCGCTGTGCCTGCCCAAAGCGGCACAGTGGTTGTTGGCCACCCCCCTAAATATAGCGTGGACGGTGCAGGGCGCCAGGGGAAGACGTCAGCTTCCTCCACCCACTCCTGTGGACCGGCGCCGCTACCCTGCGAAGACCGAGTCTACAGAAGAGTGTAATCTATAGCTGTCCTCCCTCATTGGCCGTGTGTGGCAACCCCTTCCCCAAGAAGATAAGGGGAAGGAGGACCTTGGCGCTATAAAAGGAGGGGGGAGCCCTCCTTTAGAGGGGATGGGATCTTCATCTTCTTCAAGCGGCTAGCTGGGCACGCAGGTTCTTCAACCTCTGGCCAGCTAGAGCTTTGTAACCAAGGCCTTGTACTCCTCGCGAGGTGTCGCGTTGCAATACAAGAAGGCAGGAAGTAGGGGTTTTACCTCACCACGAGGGCCCTGAACCTGGGTAAAGCTCGGTCTCCCTCTCTGCAGTGCGTTGCGCGTTCGACAATCGAGGCTTCCGTCACCGTGTTTCGTTGCGATCCGAGATCTCACACGTTCAGCCCCCTGCGTTCGAATCTTTGGGTCCGTCGCGTGGTACCCCGTGTTCTTGCGACACGAAATCCATCGACATTTGGCGCGCCAGGTAGGGGGTTGTGGTGTTTTTTCTGCTAGATCTGCTTCGACATGGCCGACGCCAACGCAAGGCTCGAGCGTCTTCGCCGTCGCAACGCTGTTCGGGGGCAAACCGAGCCAATCTTCCGTCATCATGAAGCTTCGGCCGAGGAGGAAGAGGAAGAAGATCTGGAGTTCTCCTATCTCCTGACCGGGCGTACAGAGCCTTCGCTCTCCTTCACCGCCACCGCCACTTCTCGCGCTCGTTCTGGGAGTCAGCTGTCTCCTGCGCAGGCTCTCGCCATGGCGCAGGAGCTGCTGCGCTATCAACCCACCGACGACGGGCGTGAGGGGTGGCGCGCTCGAATCGCCGAGCTCGTCGCCATCGCCAACGAAGACCCGGCCCTGGGAGGAGCCCAGGGCGCGGGGAACCCAGATCCGGCGGCGGGGCATCGCGCCCCGGGTGCCGGAGATGGGGTAGCCAACAAGGCCAAGAAGGTGGTTTCCCGCGCCGCATCTTCGCCGCGCGGGGAGCCCAGCTGCCAAATCGTCCAACGCGCTCCGGAAGACGCACGCGTCTCCCTCGAGCGCCGCCGCGAAAATCATGACCGCGCCATCGATGACATCGGCGAGGCTGGCAAGAACGTCAGGACCCCCGGCGTCCCAATCTACAACCCCGGGTGTCTCGCCCTCACTCGCCAGCAGCGCTACGTCGTCTGGCCTGACAAGTTCAAGCCGGACATCAGCGCGCGTTATGACGGGACCACAAATCCTGTCGAATTCCTCCAACTCTACGTCGTCGCCGTCCAGGCTGCGCGTGGAGATCAGCGCGCCATGGCCAACTGGTTCCCCATGGCCCTCAAGGACGCTCCGCGAACTTGGCTCATGAATCTTCCTCACGAATCCGTGACTTCGTGGAAGGATTTGTGTCGTCAGTTCGTTGCCAACTTCATGCCCATGTACGAGCGCCCCGCTACCAAGAACGATCTTAAGGCGGTGCGTCAGTACAAGGACGAAACGCTTCGTCAGTACATCCAGCGCTTCAGTCAGATGAGGAACAAGATCCCCGGGATCTCCAACGAGGAGGTCATCTCCGCGTTCTCCACGGGTGTCTCCGACGTCAAGATGCGGGAGAAACTGTCTGTGAATGATGAGCTGACTTCCGTCGTCAGGCTCTTTGAGATCGCCGACCGCTGCGCCAAGGCTGAGGAGGGGAGGCTCTTCGTGCACAATCTGCCGGAGGCGCCTCCCCCAAAGCCGAAGTCCAAGGACCCCAAGCGAAAGGAGGCTGCTGCCCTCGCGGCGGAGCCAGATCACAAGCAACGCCGCGGGGACCGCTCCGACCGCGATAAAGGTCGACGTCGCCGCTACTGCATTATCCACAAGAAGGACACCCACAATACCGAGGATTGTTGGATTGTCCAGAAGTTTCACGAGGAAAATGGTGTCGCCAAGCGTCGCGGGGGCGGCCGCAGCAACGGCAAGAGTGGATCCCGGGGCGATCGCCGCGATGACGACCGTGAGGGAGGTTGCCGCCGTGGGGGTCTGTCTCGAGACGATCCCGAGCCGCTGCCGCTGCCCCCACCAGCAAACGATCGTCGGGAGGAGGACCAGGGGGGCTATCAAGAGCCGCGAGACTTCGCCGCTTGCCTCCTGGGTGGAGCTCAGGCTCCTCTGTCAAATCGACACTTCAAGCAGCTGTCGCGAGAAATCGCGGCGGCACAGCCCAGCGTCGGCAATCGTCTAATGAAGTGGTCGACGTGCAAGATTGGCTTCGACGAGGAGGATCATCCGGCTTCCACAAGGGGTGTGGGCACACTCCCCCTCTTGTGCACGCCAACCATCAACAACGTCGCCGTCAATCGCACTCTCATCGACGGGGGGGGGGGGCCTCAACATCATCTCGGTCGAGATCTTCGAGAAGATGCAGGTGCCGTACCACCGGCTCATGCCGACTCGGCCGTTCTTCGGGGTAACCGAGGGATCTACAACGCCAATTGGGCAGGTAAGCCTGCCCGTCACCTTCGGCACCCGGGACAACTACAGGACGGAAAGCCTCGACTTCGACGTCGCCTACATCGCCCTGCCATACAATGCCATCCTCGGCTACCCAGCCTTGGCTAGGTTCATGGCAGCAACGCACCATGGCTTTAACGTCCTCAAGATTCCGGGCGCCAACGGCACGATCACCGTGCGCTGCAATGAGAAGGACGCTCTCCGATCAGTTGAGCATGTCTACCGTGAGGCCGCCACCATGTTCCCCGCCGACGAAGATCTACTGGAACACTCCGGCGACCTCACGAGGAAGAAGCAGCTCGTATCCCAAGAGCGGGCTGCTGCGAAGAAGGCCTCTCTCGAGCCCCACATGTTGGTTTCGACAGGGAAGAAGTTCGCCGCCTCTGCATCGCCTACTCCAAGCGAGGACCTGGTCCATCCAATGCTGGACGTGAGCATTGGGGAAGCTGCGGTACCCTCAGGCCGGAGGCCCCAGTTTACCCAAGAGCGCTCGGCAACGAAGAAGGTCCCGCTGCAGGCTGGGGGCTGCGAAAACTTCGTCACCATCGGGGCAGGGCTTTCCCCCAAATAGGAAAGCGCGCTCGTCACCTTCCTGCGGGCAAATTCTGACATGTTCGCTTGGACTCCGTCAGATATGCCCGGCGTTCCCAGGGAGGTGATTGAGCACCACTTAGCCGTGTGCCCTCAGGCACACCCCGTGAAGCAGAAGACTAGGAAGCAAGCGCAAGAGAAGCAGGACTTCATCGTCAAGGACATAGAGAAGCTGAAGAAGGCCAAGTTGATACGCGAGGTGGCCCACCCCACCTAGATTGCTAATCCGGTGGTTGTCCCAAAGGCTAACGGCAGTGGGCGCCTCTGCGTGGACTTCACAAGTCTCAACAAGGCCTGTCCCAAGGATCCATATCCTCTCCCGAGGATAGATCAAATCGTCGACTCCACCGCCGGCTGCGACCTCCTTTGCTTCTTGGATGCTTTCTCCGGCTATCATCAGATCAAGATGGCAAAGGAGGACGAGGAGAAGACCGCATTCATCACGCCTTGTGGGGTGTACTGCTACGTCTGCATGCCTTTCGGCCTGAAGAACGCAGGAGCCACCTTCCAGAGGCTCATGTGCAAGGCCTTGGGGGCTCAGATGGGAAGGAACGCGGAGGCCTACGTCGACGACATCGTCGTCAAGACTCGCGAGGGTCGTACCTTCATCGAGGACCTGGAGGAAACATTCGTCAACCTGAGAAAGGTAAACATCAAGCTCAACCCCGCCAAGTGCGCCTTCGGCGTACCGTCGGGAAAGCTGTTGGGGTTCCTCGTGTCTCATCGCGGGATAGAGGCGAACCCTGACAAGGTCAAGGCCATCGAAGAAATGCGTCCACCGCGCAATCTCAAGGAGATGCAACGCCTCGCGGGGTGCATGGCAGCCCTGGGGCGCTTCATCGCGAGGAGTGGGGAGAAAGCTTTGCCCTTCTTCAAGCTCATGAAGCGCACCGGGAAGTTCGAGTGGACTCCGGAAGCTGACAAGGCCTTCACCGAGTTGAAAAGGTACCTCACGAGCCCACCGATCATGGTCGCCCCAGCGCCTCGCGAGCCTTTGCTACTCTACATCGCGGCAACTCCAAGGACTGCAAGTGCCGTCCTCGTCGCGGAGCGGGACGCTAAGGTGATCGACAAGGTCAATCCTCCCGGCCAGGGGGCTCCCCGCGAGGAAGAGGCCGCTTCGCCTCCTGTCCCTCAAGAGGAGCCGCACGCGGCATCTTCGCCGACCAAGCCGCTCTCTCAGAGCGATGCTCCAAAGCCTCCTGAGGAGGAGCCTTCCGAGGGTGTTGTCAAGGTGCAAAAGCCTGTGTACTTCGTCAGCACGGTACTGCGCGACGCGCGGGAATGCTACACCATGCAGCAAAAGCTGCTCTACACCTTGCTCATCGCCTCGCGGAAGCTACGCCACTACTTCCAGGGCCACCCGATCAAGGTGGTAACCGATCGTCCCCTGGAGACCATCCTACGCAATCCCAACGTCACCGGGCGGGTGGTGGAATGGGCCATGGAGCTTCAGCCTTTCGAGATCTCCTTCGAAACTACAAAGGTAATCAAGAGCAAGGCTTTGGCCGAGTTCACTGCGGAATGGACTGATCCATTCGTCGACGAGCCTCCAGAGGTGGAGTCAACACTCCCTGGAGAGGAGGCCCCAGGCCTTTGGATCATGCACTTCGATGGCGCCTTCAACCTCCCCGGCGTGGGAGCAGGTGCTGTCCTAACCTCTCCCTCTGGAGACAAGCTCTTCTACGCTGTGCAGCTCTGCTTTGGGCCTGAGCACAAGGTCTCCAACAACATCGCGGAGTACGAAGGACTACTTGCGGGCCTAAGGGCAGCAAACGCTCTGGGCATCAAGCGCCTCATCGTCAAGGGAGATTCACAGCTGGTTGTGAACTTCTCGAACAAGAGCTACACTCCAAAGGATGAGCACATGGCGGCTTATCTCGAGGAGCATTGGAAGATGGAAAAACGCTTCCAAGGCTTGGAGCTGAAGCACATCCCGAGAGGAGAAAATGTGGAAGCCGACGAGATCGCCAAGCGCGCCTCTCATCGCCTGGCGCAGCCTGCCGGCGTCTTTGAGGAGCGTCTCTTCAAACCATCCGCTTCCCCCTCGACATCCGAATCATCTCCTCCTTCTGCTTTGCCGCCACCACCGGGGCAGGGGGCTCCGGACTGCGGGCCTCCTTCGGGTGACCGCGTCCTTCTGGCGTTAGCACAGCAGGAGGGAGTGGATTGGATCATCGAGCTCAAGGCCTACCTCACCAGCAGCAGGCTTCCCGAGGATGAAGAGGAGGCCGAGAGGATCGTGCGGCAAGCTTCGGGCTACTGCGTCAAGGACGGTGATTTGTACCGGCCTCGCCCGAACGGCGTCGCTCTGAAGTGCATATCTACTCACCAAGGCCAAGAGCTTCTCAGGGACATCCACGCCGGCGAGTGTGGCCATCATGCCTCTGCCGCAACTCTAGCCGCGAAGGCATACCGAAGCGGGTTCTACTGGCCTTCGACGCTCGGAGATGCGGCGGAGATGGTCAAGAGGTGCGAGGCGTGCCAATTCCACGCCAAGCAGATTCATCAGCCGGCGCAAGAGCTGCAAACCATCCCACTCACTTGGCCCTTTGCAGTCTGGGGGCTGGACATCCTTGGTCCGTTTCCCAGAGCGCAAGGGGGCTACCGCTACCTCTACGTCGCTATCGACAAGTTCACCAAGTGGGTGGAGGTGGAGCCGGTGTGCACCATTCCGGCCAGATCCGCAGTCAAGTTCATCCGTGGGCTGGTCTGTCGCTTTGGTGTGCCTAACCGCATCATCACCGACAACGGCAGCCAGTTCACCAGCGGACTGTTCCGGGAATACTGCGCATCGACCGGCGTCAAGATCTGTTTCGCCTCCGTCGCCCACCCCAGGAGCACTGGTCAAGCCGAGCGCGCCAACGCTGAAGTGCTCAAAGGGCTCAAGGCAAAAAGCTTCAACGCCAAGCTCGAAGCCTGCGGCAAAAAATGGTTAGACAACCTCCAATCCATCTTGTGGTCCATCAGGACTACCGCCACCAAACCCACTGGAGAGACCCCTTTCTTCTTGGTCTACGGGGCAGAGGCTGTTCTTCCCACCGACGTCAAGTTCGGGTCGCCAAGGGTGCTCGCCTTCGACGAAACTCGCCAAGAGGACCTCATCAAGGACCGCCTCCTCCTGCTCGAAGAAGCTCGGTGCCAAGCCGCGTTACGCGCCGCGAGGTACCAGCAAGGACTACGCCGCTACCATAGCCGCCATGTCCGAGCAAGAACTCTGGAGGTCGGCGACCTGGTGCTGAGGAGGATACTCTCTCGCGAGGGCCTGCACAAGCTGTCTCCAATGTGGGAAGGACCCTTCAAGGTGACGCATATCGCCAGGCCTGGCTCGGCGCGGCTGGAAACCGCAGAAGGCGTGCCTGTGGGGAACCCGTGGAACATAGCTCATCTGCGAAAGTTCTACCCTTAGGTTCCTCATGAGGAGAAAAAGACCGTTTTCACGGCACTTGTATCAGCTCAATCTGCTCTTAAGCACTGATACTAAGTTATCACGCAATGTAGCGCCTCTGCTTCGGCATGACATCAAAATGGCATGAAGTCCATTTATTTTCTGTTGTACTCCACGTGGAAGGGGGCTAGGCACGGTGTCTATGCTCGGGCCTTCGCCCGGAAAACAGCAAGCCCGAAAAACCCGAAGGGAGCGAGCTCTGGTCGGGGGCGACGACCCCGTTAACGATCACCTCTGGATGCCCATGGTGCTTAGTTCCTCGCGAAGTACGCCAGAAAATAAAAAATCTTCGAGGAAAAGTCCAAGGTGTGCCCGAGGCACCCGTTAAGGACCTACCCCTCGTGAGCAACCCTCACGAGGGAGCAAGGACGCGTCGATGCATTAGCATCCGCAAGAAGATTCCCTCTACCGAGGAGGGCCTAACGTGGCAGGATCATTGAAGACCAAGGCCGCTCCGATCATCTTGCGAAGGAGACGCAGATCCGGAGGTCCGCGCCAGGCCCTTCACCTCATGAGCAATCCTTGTGAGGTGTCGACGGTCTCTGGGCTCTCTTAAGCGTTGACGTTTTCACGTCCGTGAGGGTCCAGCTTCCCTCAACGACGAGGAAGGCCCCGTGAATCGCCACGCGCGGCAATTTGCTCTTAGCTGCTGGCACAGATAGTGCCGCGCTCCTCCACGATGGAGAAGGTCCCTGTGCCGGTCACAGGGGCATCTTATTCGCCTTCTTTTTTCGTTTGTTTTATCGATTTGTTTTTCCGTTTTCGGGGATTTGGGGTTTTTTCTTTTCCAACTCTTTCTTCAACTTCTTGTCTCAGGAATCGTCCAATGTGCCGTCGACGCCGACCCCGTCTCGAGCTCCAAGGCAAAGGGAGGCTTCCCGTCAATGCCAACAGCTCACTAGGGCTCTCGAGTGAGCAAACGACCAGGACGATGAAGAGCGACAAGGCGATCGACAAGCGGATTTCATTAAAAATCCCCCATTGGGGGAAGGAGCAAAGCACGACGGGGCATACCCCGCCGGCAAGGACTACAAGGCAAAAGAGGGGAGGAGACTAGCTCCCCTCCCCAGAAGACTATCGCACCAGGACCTCCTCTTCACTGCGCCGCGAGCTGGGGGTAGGTGTGGCGGACGCCATCGGCGGTGAAGATCCGCACCGTAGCCTCCAGGGTCCCCAGCTTGAAGCGGAAGACAAGGCGGTCGCCGACGCGGAGGCGACAGCCGAGGGCGAAGGGCCTCCAGCGGCCGGAGAGGACGACGTTGCCGTTCGCCCCGAAGAGGATGTCCACAGGCCAGAAGAGATCTGGCCTGCTTTGCTCGCCCAGGGCGATCTCCCCGGCGGCCGGGCCGTGGGCGTGAACCGCCCTCCGGATGGCGTCGGGCAGCCGGAGGGAGTTGAAGCCCGGGGCGTCGACGACGACGAGGAGCTCCAGGAAGCGGGACCCCGGGGCGATGAGGGGTCCCAGAAGCGCCGCCGCCAGGTGGCGCGGAGTGGCAACCACTCCATTCACCGGCGGGGACGGAGGATCTGCAGCAGCGGGAGGAGGGCCCAGGGCGGCCTCCACCTCCCGGAGAGCCCGATCGACGCTCCCCGAGGCGCGGGGAGCAGGCGCCGCCGCCAGCGGCGACGGCGAGTTCAGGGCGCCGCCACGCGCGGGGCCCCTGAGGGCCAGAGCGCCGGAGGTCCCCGAGGCGGCGCGAATCGCCTCGCCCTGCCTCGGCGCGCTGATGCGGAGGGGACCCCCGGCGCCGGGCGTCCACTGGGCTGGGATTTTCGCCCTGCTCCCACTGCCCGGGGGGCGCCCACGGCGCTTCGCCCCAGAGCTTGGACCGGCGGCGGCGGCGGAGTTGGAGGGGTCCATGCTCTCAGGGGAGAAGAAGCAGAAGTGGCACTGGAGGAAGGAGGTGAAGTGCCGAAGGTCTCGAGGAGGACCTATTTAAGGGGAGCGTCCAGCGTCGATGCGTCAAATCCCAGCACGGGAACCGAAGCGTTGGCGCAGCGCTCTGCAGTCAAGTGACGCATCATTATGATGGTTGACGCCTCGGAGACTGCAGCGTCGCCGCCGTTTCGTCTCACCAGCTGCGGCCACGACACGTGTCCGCAGTCTCTGCCTCTTCACATGGTCCTCTGACCGCACAGTCGACGCGTGCCGTTGGAGGGCCCAGCAGCTTCGGGGGCCCCCGACCCTTCGCTTCCTCAAGAGGGCGCGTTCATGGGCCGGGCTCCCGGGGGCTACTGTCGGTGTTCTGGATACCGGGGTATCCCGGTCCACCTGCTCCTGGGCCCCGTCATCGGCCCATCTTCAGCCCAGGAGATAATCAACGATACAAGTCACGGAGAAGACCCTCACGAGGAGGCGCCTCGTGAGGAGAACGACGACGGAAACTGCTAAGGACCAGAAGACCTCCTCACGAACCCCTGCTGGTGAGGAGAGAAGGTACGCCCACGCCAGCTCAGCACGTTTTCGTGCGGAGCAAGAAGCTAACGGGCAGAAGACCGCGTACCGCCCACGCTACCCCCGACAGGGAGGAGACCAACTTTCGCTGTGCCTGCCCAAAGCGGCACAGTGGTTGTTGGCCACCCCCCTAAATATAGCGTGGACGGTGTAGGGCGCCAGGGGAAGACGTCAGCTTCCTCCACCCACTCCTGTGGATCGGCGCCGCTACCCTGCGAAGACCGAGTCTACAGAAGAGTGTAATCTACAGCTGTCCTCCCTCCTTGGCCGTGTGTGGCAACCCCTTCCCCAAGAAGATAAGGGGAAGGAGGACCTTGGCACTATAAAAGGAGGGGGAAGCCCTCCTTTAGAGGGGATGGGATCTTCACCTTGGCGGCCGTATTGCTCTCTTAGTTGGTCGCTCCCAGTCTTTTGCTAGCCCTCGCCTTGTACTGAGTATGAGCTCTACTCGTGCATCCAACTCCTAAAAGCCAAAGTTTTCCATTGTGTCCACCATACATACCCACTAGCAATTTGCTATTCCAAGTAAATTTGACTTGCTTTTATATTCTCTTCAAATTAAACTCTTACCAGTGTTATGCGAAATTCGGTCAGTAAAGCTCTCACGAACCGGAAGGCACACTTTACTTTTTCCTGTTCTTAAAAATTTGACATTGTGGTCTCTTATGTTGAGTTGTTATGCTTGCAAGTAGTAAGTTGGATTCTAGCCCATCCATGCTGTCATGGGGCAAGCTTTCAACATTGCACTTCTATTTTAGTTGATATCGTGATCTTTTGTTTATGGATGCCCGCGGTGTGAAATGAATTGGGAATCTTGTGAGGATCATGGAGTTTTTATATGTGTTAGGGAAACGCCGGGCCGCCAATCTAAGCCATGCATAATTCATGGTGGAAATTTGCAGCATACCCATGGTGAACATTCGACGACGCATCTCACAATAAAAAGCTAAACAATATAGCAAATAAAAGAGATGTCGAGGTGTTCATTGTCTGCTTGTCCTGTCATTTTGGTGTGGGCTTGTTCCATGTCATCGGGCACGGAGGTACCCCATTGGCGGTTCTCAATGATATGCATATACTTACAATGACAAGAGCCTTGCTTGGGACTCTAAGTAAAGTAGCATGAGGTTTGGGTACTCGTATTCACGGGGCACGAGGTTTTCAACTTATGATTTGTCAAGCATATGCATCATAATTGTTCTCGCATTAACTTTAACCATTCAAGATGCTTATGATGGGGGCAATGAGAGCTCAAAGCCGGTAAGTACCATAATTTTTGAAGGTTATAAAACTTGCAATCACTGCTTCCCTCTGCGAAGGGCCTTTCTTTTACTTTTATGTTGAGTCACCACCTTCTTTCTTTATGCACCATTAAGAGAGCATAGTTGTCATTCTTAGTGTGATATGCATTGCCCCAAAGTTCATTGATTGATTCATGATCATGGTTTCACTTGTTCTTAAATTATTTGTATCTAGTCGCCCTCTTAAACTTGAAGGTGTCCTATGCATTTATGTTTTGCTCTCCATGAAGGACAAGCTGAAAACCATTTGTATGTTTTTCCTTATGATTTGAAAACACGTTTGACTTTCATTGTTTCATTTTCATGATCTTTTGTTTGTGTTCATTTGCATGTTTACAACATGGTTGCTAAGTTCTTATTGTCATGATTATATCTTCATGCCCATGTTTTAAGTTCTTATGATCCCAGCTCACAAATGCTTACATATATGATCAAGATTGTGTAGGTGCATGTCACCTCAAAAATTATTCTTTTGTTATCACTTACCTACTCGAGGACGAGCATGAGTTAAGCTTGGGGATGCTTGATACGTCTCAAACGTATCTATAATTTTTGATGCTCCATGCTTGTTTTTACACCATTTGCCTATTGTTTCATTACACTTAGTGGCACTTTTATGCATTTTCCGGAACTAACCTATTAACAAGCGCCACAGTGCTAGTTTCCTGTTTTCTGCTGTTTTTGTGTTTCAGAAGTGATACACAGGAAATATTCTCGGAATTGGACGAAACAAGTTCCTGAAGTCTTATTTTACCCGGAAGCTTCCAGAGATCCGAAGAGGAGTAGGAGGTGGGCCACAGGGGCCCCACACACACAGGTGGCGCGGCCAGGCCCCTGGTCGCGCCAGCCATGTGTGAGGAGGCCCTGGCCCTCCTCTGACATCGCCCCTTCGCCTATAAGAAGCCTCGGGACGGAAAACCCTAGGGGAGTCGGCAATTTTCCAGAAACAGTTCCGCAGCTCTGCCGCCATCGCCGACGAATTTCGGGGGACAGAAGTCTCTATTCCGGCACCCTGCCGGGACGGGGAAGTGCCCTCGGAGCCATCTCCATCGGTCTCCATCGCCGTCTCCGCCGTCTCCATCGACCTCACCGCCATCTCCATCAACCTTGCTGTCTCCTATGATGAGGAGGGAGTAGTTCATCCCCGGGGCTGAGGGCTCTACCGGTAGCTATGTGGTTCACCTCTCTCTCCCATGATGTGATCTTTATGTGATCGTGAGCTTTGTATCATGTTGAACAAGTACATGTTATTATTCAGATATTTTGTGTACTCTAGCAATGTTATTAAAGTAATCTATTCCTCCTGCTATGGTGTAACGGTGACAGTGCGTGCATCATGGTGGTACTTGGTTTAGGCTATGATTGTGATCTCTTGTGGATTATGAGAATAATTATTGCTATGATAGTTTGAGTGATCTATTCCTCCTTTCATGGTGTAATGTTGACGGTGTGTGCACCGTGTTAGTACTTGGTTTAAGTTGCAATGATTTCTATCTTGAATTGTGATTTGATTCGGATATCTCTATGAGTGGTGTTTGTCAAGTACTTGATGAACTTTAAGGGGTGCTTCTGTAGCCACTACACAATGATTAGTGTTATTCAATAGGAGAGTAATTCAGAGTACCTTAGCAAAGAGAAGTTACTTGTTCATTCATGTTATATTGTTGGGAGTGTGTCCACTAGTGAAAGTATGATCCCTAGGCCTTGTTTCCAAGCATTGCACATCGTTTACTTGCTGTTTTGTTACTTGTTTGTTCACAGCGATATTTATTTCATACCACAGTTACTACTTATAATCATCTATACCACTTGTATTTCACTATCTCTTCGCCGAACTAGTGCACCTATACATCTGACAAGTGTATTGGGTGTGTTGGGGACACAAGAGACTTTCTGTATCGTAATTGCAGGGTTGCTTGAGAGGGATAGCTTTGACCTCTAACCTCCCTGAGTTCGATAAACCTTGGGTGATCCACTTAAGGGAAACTTGCTGCTGTTCTACAAACCTCTGCACTTGGAGGCCCAACAAGTCTCTACAAGAATAGAAGTGCGTAGACATCAAGCTCTTTTCTGGCACCGTTGCCGGGGAGGTAAGGTAAAAGGTACTCGCATCCTCCTGTGTGAGTGCTCGGAGTTATTTCCTTTAGATTCTGCAATTACATCTTTTTGTTTCTTGTTTTTATTTTCACTAGTTAGGCTTAATGGAAAACAAAGAGTTCTGTAGTCTTTTTCCTGAGTTTAGATATGAAGTGTTTGAAGAGAAAATTGAAAAACCTTTGGAGCTTAATTTGCATGCTAATAGTGATGTTAGTATGATTGCTTTGAACACCGTTGTTGCTAATGCTATAGAAAAGTCTAAGCTTGGGGAAGCTGGTTTTGTTAAGCATGATATTTTTAGTTCCCCAGCTTTAGTGGAGAAAGTTTGCTCTGATGATATTTTATCTCCCGTATGTGATGTTCCTTCTTATGATGATATGTTTGAAGAATATGCTTTGCGAAATAGCCGTTCTCTTGCTTATGATGATACTAAACCTCTAGTTTATGATGGCTATGATGATGAGTATAATATTTTCAGTTCACCTACTATTGAGGATAAAATTAGTTATGATTACAATATGCCTCCTATTTATGATGATTATGGTGATGAGAATAATTATTCTGTTGAATTTGCTCCTACTACTATTGTTCCTGTGGTGAGTATTAATTCTTTTATGCATGTGGCTCATGATAGGGATACTTTATGTGATAGTTATATTGTTAGTTCTATTCATGATGCTACTGAAAGTTATTATGAGAGAGGGAAACATGGTTTGATGGATCTCAACAATATTGAGTTTCCCCTCTTTATGTTGCAATTCTTGAAGTTGTACTTATTTTGCCTTCCTATGCTTTTTGCTTTGCGCTTTTATGACTTGTCTCTTTACAAGACTATTTTTCATAGGAAGTGGTTTAGATTTAAATGTGCTCCATACTTGTTTTTTGATGCTCTCTATTGCTTTAAGTTTCTAGATGGCGCCTTTGCCTCAAGCTTTTATATGGCTCCCACATGAGCATCTTTGCAAATTACTGCGCCTAGCTCAAAGGCGTTAAAGAAAAGCACTCTTGGGAGATAACCCATTGTTTATTTTTCAGTACTTTTTCTTTTATTTGAGTCTTGGAAGTTATTACTACTGTAATAACTGCTCCTTATCCTTTTTATTTTGTTGTTGTGCCAAGAGAAGCCTCTAATTTGAGTGAGGTAATATTTGGGGATGTTGCTGTCCTGAAACAGTTTTCGGTGCTGCACCGTAAAATTTCGTGAAAATTCTATGTATATCTTTTGGACCTGCGATTTCTTGTGCATATGCCCCAGGTTATATTCAAACTTTCATTAGTTGAACACTTTTTTATTTGAGCAACAGAAAACCCCTTAAAAATTCGACCTTTGTCAGCTGTTCAGTTTTGACAGATTTCTCCCAATATTTGTGTTTGCCACTTTATCGCTTTCTTTTGAGTTCTTTTGATCATGGAACTTTTTGGGGAGTTGCTACAGTAGTATTTCTATATATGTGGTGGTTTTGAGTTGAAACCTGAAGCTAAAAGAGGTTGAATATATTTTATGCTTACACTAATGTTGCTAATAGAATTGTGTTTAGTTTTGTATGAAGGAAGTTTTCAAGTGTAGGGATTGGAGAATGATGAGATGAGTTGAAGAATGGACAAAAGCTCAAGCTTGGGGATGCCCATGCATCACCCCAAGAAATATCCAAGAAGTACAAGCGTCAAAGCTTGGGGATGCCCCCGAGGCACCCCTTCTTCATCGGCAAAAATCAGGTCACCTTTCAAAATACTATATTTTTATTGCTTCATGCACTATGCGTTTTTCTTGGAGCGTCAGTTGTTTTAGTTTTCTTAGTTAGTTTAGTTTGTTTGTTTGCTGCAATAAATGGTTAGATCACATCATGTTGTTTTGGAGGGAGATGAACTCCGTTTTTCATTTGCCAAGAACACTCTGTTTTTCACTCTTATCGTTTCAATGAGTGTTCTCTTTTTCTGCTGCTGCTTTTGGTTTTCGTTTTCGCCTTGATTTGCGTTCAGACCTTGTCATATCTTTTCATCAAGGTGTATTTTTTCCTCTGATCTTTATTGGTTTTCATCAAAAGAGGTGTCTTTAAAAATTTCAAATGGTGTTGGAAAAGAGAAAAAGCTTTATGCAAAAAAGTGGTACAAGAAGGAGCTTGTGTAGACTGCGGCCTAGGCTTTTGCATGTCGTGCTTGATGTCTTTTTGATAAGTATGCTTAGTGGTTTTGCTGTAGCATGACTTGTCTCAAATAACTGAGATTGCTTAATGAGCCTTTGAAAAAATCATGCGTTGTTTTAATTATTTGGAAGCATTATTTTGGTTTTCTCCTTGATGCTTTATTTGGGTTGACTTGGCGCATGCTCACACATGTTAGACTCTCACAAAGTCGCCAATAGCCTTCATGATCATTTAGTTTTTGACTTTTGATGCCATCTTATGCTTCTTTTAATGTCGCTTTGTCACTTTGCATGATTATGGCCATTATTGCTCTCTTAGTTGGTCGCTCCCAGTCTTTTGCTAGCCCTCGCCTTGTACTGAGTATGAGCTCTACTCGTGCATCCAACTCCTAAAAGCCAAAGTTTTCCATTGTGTCCACCATACATACCCACTAGCAATTTGCTATTCCAAGTAAATTTGACTTGCTTTTATATTCTCTTCAAATTAAACTCTTACCAGTGTTTTGCGAAATTCGGTCAGTAAAGCTCTCACGAACCGGAAGGCACACTTTACTTTTTCCTGTTCTTAAAATTTTGACATTGTGGTCTCTTATGTTGAGTTGTTATGCTTGCAAGTTGTAAGTTGGATTCTAGCCCATCCATGCTGTCATGGGGCAAGCTTTCAACATTGCACTTCTATTTTAGTTGATATCGTGATCTTTTGTTTATGGATGCCCGCGGTGTGAAATGAATTGGGAATCTTGTGAGGATCATGGAGTTTTTATATGTGTTAGGGAAATGTCGGGCCGCCAATCTAAGCCACGCATAATTCATGGTGGAAATTTGCAGCATACCCATGGTGAACATTCGACGACGCATCTCACAATAAAAAGCTAAACAATATAGCAAATAAAAGAGATGTCGAGGTGTTCATTGTCTGCTTGTCCTGTCATTTTGGTGTGGGCTTGTTCCATGTCATCGGGCACGGAGGTACCCCATTGGCGGTTCTCAATGATATGCATATACTTACAATGACAAGAGCCTTGCTTGGGACTCTAAGTAAAGTAGCATGAGGTTTGGGTACTCGTATTCACGGGGCACGAGGTTTTCAACTTATGATTTGTCAAGCATATGCATCATAATTGTTCTCGCATTAACTTTAACCATTCAAGATGCTTATGATGGGGGCAATGAGAGCTCAAAGCCGCTAAGTACCATAATTTTTGAAGGTTATAAAACTTGCAATCACTGCTTCCCTCTGCGAAGGGCCTTTCTTTTACTTTTATGTTGAGTCACCACCTTCTTTCTTTATGCACCATTAAGAGAGCATAGTTGTCATTCTTAGTGTGATATGCATTGCCCCAAAGTTCATTGATTGATTCATGATCATGGTTTCACTTGTTCTTAAATTATTTGTATCTAGTCGCCCTCTTAAACTTGAAGGTGTCCTATGCATTTATGTTTTGCTCTCCATGAAGGACAAGCTGAAAACCATTTGTATGTTTTTCCTTATGATTTGAACACACGTTTGACTTTCATTGTTTCATTTTCATGATCTTTTGTTTGTGTTCATTTGCATGTTTACAACATGGTTGCTAAGTTCTTATTGTCATGATTATATCTTCATGCCCATGTTTTAAGTTCTTATGATCCCAGCTCACAAATGCTTACATATATGATCAAGATTGTGTAGGTGCATGTCACCTCAAAAATTATTCTTTTGTTATCACTTACCTACTCGAGGACGAGCAGGAGTTAAGCTTGGGGATGCTTGATACGTCTCAAACGTATCTATAATTTTTGATGCTCCATGCTTGTTTTTACACCATTTGCCTATTGTTTCGTTACACTTAGTGGCACTTTTATGCATTTTCCGGAACTAACCTATTAACAAGCGCCACAGTGCCAGTTTCCTGTTTTCTGCTGTTTTTGTGTTTCAGAAGTGATACACAGGAAATATTCTCGGAATTGGACGAAACAAGTTCCTGAAGTCTTATTTTACCCGGAAGCTTCCAGAGATCCGAAGAGGAGTAGGAGGTGGGCCACAGGGGCCCCACACACACAGGTGGCGCGGCCAGGCCCCTGGCCGCACCAGCCATGTGTGAGGAGGCCCTGGCCCTCCTCTGACATCGCCCCTTCGCCTATAAGAAGCCTCGGGACGGAAAACCCTAGGGGAGTCGGCAATTTTCCAGAAATAGTTCCGCAGCTCCGCCGCCATCGCCGACGAATTTCGGGGGACAGAAGTCTCTGTTCCGGCACCCTGCCGGGACGGGGAAGTGCCCCCGGAGCCATCTCCATCGGTCTCCATCGCCGTCTCCGCCGTCTCCATCGACCTCACCGCCATCTCCATCAACCTTGCTGTCTCCTATGATGAGGAGGGAGTAGTTCATCCCCGGGGTTGAGGGCTCTACCGGTAGCTATGTGGTTCACCTCTCTCTCCCATGATGTGATCTTTATGTGATCGTGAGCTTTGTATCATGTTGAACAAGTACATGTTATTATTCAGATATTTTGTGTACTCTAGCAATGTTATTAAAGTAATCTATTCCTCCTGCTATGGTGTAACGGTGACAGTGCGTGCATCATGGTGGTACTTGGTTTAGGCTATGATTGTGATCTCTTGTGGATTATGAGAATAATTATTGCTATGATAGTTTGAGTGATCTATTCCTCCTTTCATGGTGTAATGTTGATAGTGTGTGCACCGTGTTAGTACTTGGTTTAAGTTGCAATGATTTCTATCTTGAATTGTGATTTGATTCGGATATCTCTATGAGTGGTGTTTGTCAAGTACTTGATGAACTTTAAGGGGTGCTTCTGTAGCCACTACACAATGATTAGTGTTATTCAATAGGAGAGTAATTCAGAGTACCTTAGCAAAGAGAAGTTACTTGTTCATTCATGTTATATTGTTGGGAGTGTGTCCACTAGTGAAAGTATGATCCCTAGGCCTTGTTTCCAAGCATTGCACATTGTTTACTTGCTGTTTTGTTACTTGTTTGTTCGCAGCGATATTTATTTCATACCACAGTTACTACTTATAATCATCTATACCACTTGTATTTCACTATCTCTTCGCCGAACTAGTGCACCTATACATCTGACAAGTGTATTGGGTGTGTTGGGGACACAAGAGACTTTCTGTATCGTAATTGCAGGGTTGCTTGAGAGGGATAGCTTTGACCTCTAACCTCCCTGAGTTCGATAAACCTTGGGTGGTCCACTTAAGGGAAACTTGTTGCTGTTCTACAAACCTCTGCACTTGGAGGCCCAACAAGTCTCTACAAGAATAGAAGTGCGTAGACATCACCCACCCATGATCTCGAGCTTGCCGCCGTTGTCCATGCTCTCAAGACATGGCGACATTACCTTATGGGGAACCGTTGTGAGATCTACACCGACCACAAGAGCCTCAAGTATATCTTCACCCAGAAAGAGTTGAACATGAGACAAAGGAGATGGGTTGAACTTATCAAAGACTACGACCTAGGCATTCATTACCATCCTGGTAAAGCGAATGTGGTCGCCGATGCCCTTAGCCGAGAACCTTGCTCCCTGAATACCATATTATGATTCAGCCAACCAACCTTATGTGAGGAGTTTGAGAAGTTTGGGCTTCAGCTTGTAAGTCATGGTTTTCTGGCGAATCTTGAAGTCCGACCCACTCTCACTGACGTCATTAAAGAAGCTCAGAAGGGGCACGAGAGTATTGAGGGCATCAAGCGTAGAATGGGACGAGAGGAAGTACCTGGGTTCTCGATTGACCAGGGAGGTGTGCTATGGTATAATGGCCGCCTGTGCGTCCCAAATATCGAAGAGTTGAAGCATTCCATCTTAACGGAAGCCCATGATACCCCTTACTCTATTCATCCTGGAGGCACCAAGATGTACCAAGACCTTAGGGAACGTTTTTTGTGGCACGGTATGAAGCGAGAGATAGCCCTTTATATTGCCCGGTGTGACGTCTGTCAGCGCGTCAAGGCCGAGCACCAAAGACCCGCAGGATTACTGCAACCCTTGAAGGTACCATTATGGAAGTGGGAGGAGGTCGGTATGGATTTTATTACTGGATTACCCACCTCCCAGCGGGGACATGATTCTATATGGGTCATTGTGGACCGCCTCACTAAAGTCGCCCACTTTATTCCCGTCAAGACCACGGACCATGGAAACCGTCTGGCAGAATTGTATATCTCCCGTATCGTCAGCCTTCATGGTGTTCCCAAGACCATTGTCTCAGACCGAGGCCCCCAGTTTACCTCGAGATTTTGGGCAAAGCTCCAGGAAGCTTTGGGCACCAAGCTATCTTTCAGTACAGCTTACCATCCACAAACCGGAGGTCAAACCAAACGAGTAAACCAAATCCTGGAAGATATGTTGCGAGCTTGTGTTCTATCTTATGGAGCCAAGTGGGAAGATTGTCTTCCGTTCGCGGAATTTTCCTACAACAATAGCTACCAAGCTAGCCTGCAAATGGCCCCCTTTGAAGCCCTCTACGGACGCAAGTGCCGTACCCCTCTCAACTGGTCCGAGACTGGCGAAAGCCAAATATTTGGGCCCGATATCATTAAGGAGGCTGAAGAGCAAGTCCAGCTCATTCGGAATCGTCTGAAGGCAGCCCAATCCCGGCAGAAGAGCTATGCCGACTCTAAGAGAAGACCGGTTACCTTCAATGTGGGAGATTTTGTCTATCTTCGAGTGACACCGCTCAAGGGTATGCAACGCTTCCATGTTAAGGGTAAGTTAGCACCCCGCTACATCGGCCCATTCAAGATACTAGAGCGCCGTGGAGAAATGTCCTACAAGCTAGCACTCCCCTCAGAGCTGTCGGAGTTCCACGATGTCTTCCACGTGTCGCAACTCCGCAAATGTCTTCAAGTACCTCACAAACCCGAGACCTTCACCGAAATCGACCACAACTCCATCGATCTAAATTCCGACCTCACCTATCGGGAGAGACCCGTCCGCATTCTTGAAGAAAACGTCCGTCTTACCCGTAGACGCAAGATCAAGATGTATAAGGTGCAGTGGAGTAACCATACCAAAGACGAAGCCACGTGGGAACGCGAGGATTATCTTCGACGAGAGTTTCCCGGACTACTTCACGCTTAGCTACGGAATCTCGGGACGAGATTCTTTTTAAGGGGGGAAGGTCTGTAACACCCCACTTTTGTGACCAAGATTAAAACCTTATCTGAGTACTTTATTTTAAGTAAACTAAAAATTTCTGCTCAGCAATGAGCTTGTGTCCCATGAGTGTATGATTTCATGTGTATGCTAGCATGTGTGTTCTCATGTGAGTGTATGTGCATGATTTTATATGTGCATGCGTGTGCTTTATTTCATGACTTTAATTCTAGGTTTTCCCCATTACTTAAGTATTTTGAAATAGAGCTAGTTCTATGATTTTATGCATGAAATATTAGACCTAGACTAGCTTGATCTCATAATCAAACCTAGCATGGTACTCTTTGCTTGATTCATTTTCTTCTTATTTAAGTTTTCTTTTCTTTTTCACCTTTATTTGAAATTAGACACTTGCCTAAAACCCTAGTGTAACTATTCTAAAAATCATCAAATCTTGGCTATGACTTGTTGCTTTTATTTGAAACTCTTAAAAACCAAGTTGGGGAGATTTCAAAACTTTTCGTCAAGATTCAAATTTGACATCAAAATTCGGCCAAACCACCCTAGGCTTGCCATGTATCTCTCTATCTCTCCTATTCCTTTTGCCAAACCAACCAAGAGGAGGAAAGAGATCTCCTCTAGCGTCCAGGAGATCTTCAACGCCCCTTTCCTCTTGTCGTATCTTGTTGGATCGAAGGAGGAAGAGGAGCCCGAGGCCAAACCCCCTGCAGAACCCTCTTCCCTCTTCCTCTCTTTCGACCAGCCGCCGCCATCGACCCCCAACCGGTGAGCGCCACCCTGCTAAAACCCTAGCCCTACCCCGCTTGGCAGAGACCGACTCGAGGCACCCCACGCCGACCTGGCCGTCACCGTGCCCGCCGTGGACACCCCAGCGTGGGCAGCGCACCCCCGACCACCGCCCGATCCGTCACTTCGCCACCAGCCTCGTGCTGACCCCAGGGATCAATTCCACGTGACGCCCCGTTCCTAGACCTAACGTGTACCTCGCCCCGACCACGCCGACGTATGCCAGTTTGGGCGCCCAGGCCACGCAGAGCGTGCAACGGTGTTCCCGTGTACCCCGCCCTCGTCTGGCCACGCTTTGCGCGCACGCTGGCACGGCATCAAGCCAGGAGCACAGCGCCACCTCCGCCCAGCGCCCTCGAGCTCACACCCGACCGGACCGGACCTGAAACCGACCACACCCTGCCTGAACTCCCACGTGTCCCAGCCAAACCCAGCCGCCACCGACACCCCCGTATGATTCCCTACACTCAGTGCATGGTGCCTCCCCGCACAGCCGCCCACGACGCCCAATGGTCGCCAACGCAGGCGCACCCTAGACCGAGCCTACGCTGGCAAATAAAAGGCGAGGCCTCCTCTGGAAGCCACCCCTCTCCCTCATTTGCTCCGCCTCTCTCCCCACTCATCTGCAGAACCTCACCAGCGCCTGGGCGAGAAGGAAACGCCGCCGGAGAGCGAGAGCAACGGAGGGGTAGATCGTCGCCGACGCGGGTGAAGGTTGAAGTCAACCTCTCCGTTCTGCTGCTCTCTCTCTCTAGCTCGCCAGCTTGCTGACATTGCCCAGATCTCACCCCGTATTTGTTTGATCCAGGCGTGGCCTAGCTCGGCAACCTCGCCGTCCATCACCGGAGCCCCACACGACGCCATCGACATCACTGCGAGCACCTCTACCTCTGCATGCACCTCTACCGGCCGCACCTCACCTCCTGAACCCCTCCGTCGCCGACCCCAACCGCAGCCGACCACCAGCAGCCCCTGGGTAAGCATCGCCTCGATGGAACCCTAGCCAGCCACGACGCCCACGCTCGCATGCACTGTGTGCGCGAGGAAGACGACGGCCGCGCCGTCGGATCTGAATCCGACGGCGGCGTACCGCTTCGGCTAAGCGAGCCCGGGCAGGCCGCCGGGATTAGGCCGGCCTGGCCCAGATCCGTCGCCCCCGGCCCGATTCCTATTTTTTTTAGAAAATTAACTTGCTCTTTTCTGAAAATCCCTACAGATTTAGAAATTCATAAGAATTATTTTATGCATCCAAATCTAGTGATTCCAATTTCTTTGAGTTCCTAAAGTTAATATCTGCCTGTATGTACTGCATGCATGATTTATTAAAGTCTGTATCTTATCTGAGGATTATTATTGGTGGAGCTACTGATTTTCACCTTTTACTTCACATTTGTAGCTCTGTTTACTTAAAATTGATGAAACCAATTTTCACTGGTACCCTACTGTTGTGTTGATTTATAAGAACTGGTTTCACTATTTTAGGAATTCTGAATTGCTTGCAGTAATTAATTTGGTGATATTAATGTTCTGTAGTAATTGATTTAGTGTGATTAATATATTATTTATCTTGGTGTGATTCCACTTCTGGTGGGTTGTAAATTTGATTAGCTTTCCAGAATGGTCTCTGTTAGAATTTTTGGGTTTACAGATTTATTTAGGAAATTATTTTGCTATTCTAGTGATTTCTAGGAGTGTTAAAACTTTATTAAGTTACCCCAATACTATTTAATTTTTATTCCAGTGATGATGGTTCTGTTTTATTGTGAGTTTGACAGTAGACATACTGATGCCATGTTTTGTCATGATTGATACATGAAAGTGTGGCTTGTGATTAAGTAGTACCAAGTGACTAGAATTTGCTTGCTATTAAGTTGATGTTTATTTGCTTTTATAAAATAGGTTTATATTTAGAAATCTAAACTTGTTTGCTTCTGGTACTCAAAGTCTTGGTTTGTGTGATGTTGTTGAATGAATTTCATGTATGCATGAGTGCTTATTGTATGTGTGTTCTTCTCTTTTCCGGCGATAGAATCAAACGACGACTGTGCCAAAGAGGGGGAAGTGTTTGAGTATCAGGAGGAAGGTGACCAGGGACAAGCCAATCAAGGCAAGCCATCTACTTGTGCATATCTGAATCCTATTATGTCACTATGCATTGTTCTACCCTTGTCTCTATTATTATGCATCGTTTTCGTATATTGCTATGTCCCTTTTATAGCAATAGTTGGCGACTTAGCTCCACAAGTCGAATTGCTATCATCTCTAAAGATGACACCTTTGACACCTACTCAACACCTTGAAAAGTAGAGACCCAATGATTAGCATCGAGGTCTTTGGGAAAACACTTGTAGTGGAGCCAAACACTCTAGGATTGGGAATACTCTCTCGGGAAATATTTCGAAATTGGTTTCGAAAACCTTGGAGTAACTACTACTCCATTGAGATGTTTTGAAACAATTTCGTAAACATGGGGTTGGACTTGGGAGGTGTAGGAGCTGGTGGATTTCTGAAAAGTGGCATTGTGTATAAGTGTTCGCCAAACCAATTACTCCCGTGCAACCACATTACCCGGTATGGGACGGGCTTAGTTTGAAGTTCATTTGCTTTAGTGCGGGGAGCCTCACAACTATATAAGGGTCTGCAGGACCCCGGAATCCGGGTTGATGCTAAACAAAGGTCAACACATATCACGGCATATCCCGAGCCGCCGGAAGACACTTGGGTTCTCCCGCCGTGGCGCCGGAGTTACGCTCTGGAGGAGGTACTGCCGGGGCATGCCGGGGAGGTAAACTCCACAGGGTAGGCACCCGTACTATGGTAGATAAATGGAAGGCTATGATCGGGTGCTTGTCGTGGCATAGGAGATTATGCAGGGACGATGCCCACACGACGAGTACCCGGATGGTGTGGGTAAAGTGTACAACCTCTGCAGAGTGTAATCTATTCGAATAGTCGCGTCCTCGGTCATGGACGGTTAGAATGGCCATACTTAACCTGTGTCAGGTTTTGGTTTATAAATGGTTTTTCTGGGAAAATGGAGTTTGTGCCGGACGGAGTACTTGGAGGGTACTGCCGTGGCACGGAGGTGGATCGGAGTACTTGGAGGGTACTGTCGATGTTTGGAGGTGGTCATATTCGATTGACCACCGATCTTTTGTTCAAAGGAGTTTCCCCCTTTCCTAGAGACTTTTCGAACTACTTCTAAAATTCTTCTTTAATAAGGATATAGAGATGTCGTGGGACATGCTATATCGACACAAGAAGTTAGTAGCACTTAGACATTAAAACTAAGCCACCCCCTTGCTACAGCCATATAGCATGTGATTCAATTCTCCTCTTAGATGGTTTGCGAGTACAATTCCAAAATGTACTCACGGCTTTGTCCCTGGCTATTAACTTGGCTAGACTTTGGAGATGATTACGATGAAGACGATGAGGAGTATGACGACGCCGGTGCGAATTAGGATTCGTTTCCTGGTCAGTCGCCTGTAGGGTAGTAGGCCTGACTTGGTCCACTACGCTATGTGTATCCGCTGCTGTTATATTAGTGTGTCTGTTGAACTTGCCCTGTGAGGCGTGTGTATTCAGCCAAGCGGCTATGTAAGACTTAACGACTTATTTATGTAATGGATGATGTATCTGTAATGCCAACTCTGTTATGTGGATTCACGATGGTCTCCTAGGATCGTGAGTTGTATGCATAACGGGTATCCCGGGTGGTAAGCCGGGGTCCCCACAAAGGGCGGCGCGGCCCAGCCCCTGGCCGCGCCCCCTATGTGTGAGGATGCCTGGGTCCACTTCTGACGATGCCCCTTCGCCTATAAAGACCCCCCGATGGGAAAAACCTAAGTACCCGATCAATTTTCCAGAAACACATCGCGATCCGCCGCCGTCGTCGACCCGAGATCGGGAGGGTCCAGAAGCTCTTCCCGGCACCCTGCCGGAGAGGGGAATCGCCATCGGAGGTCTTCTTCATCGCCATACTTGCCTCCGGAGCGATGAGTGAGTAGTCTACCTTGGACTATGGGTCCATAGCAGTAGCTAGATGGTTGTCTCCTCCACCATGTGCTTCATGTTTAGATCTCATGAGCTGCCCTACATGATTGAGATCACCGTTATGTAATTCTACATGTTTGGTTTGTTGGAATCTGATGAATATTGGTGTTATGATTGAGTTGCTATACTGAAATATATCTTATGTTATCTCTATGTTGTTTATGATCTTGCATGCTCTCCGTTGTTAGTAGCTATCTTGGCCGAGTAGTTGCTAGTGACTCCAAGAGGGGGTATTTATGCTCGATAGTGGGTTCATGCCTCTATTTAACCTGGGGGAGTGACAGAAACCTCTAAGGTTGTAGATGTGCTGTTGCTACTAGGGAGAAAACAACATTCATATGCTCAAGGGCATATGCTTTGTTTACATTACACACTTTGCTTAATGCAATTATCTGTTGTTCGCAACTTAATACTCATGGGGTGTTCAGATGATATCCCCGTGAGTGGATTATTAGTCATAGATGCAGTTGGATGGCAGACTATGTATTTTGTTGTAATGCCCAGAGTAAATCGCATAGTGATCTTCTTGACATATCACGTTTATCTTTATTCTATCAATTGCCCAACTATAATTTGTTTACCCAGCATGTGTTATTTTATGGAGAGACACCACTAGTGAACTGTGGACCCCGGTCCTATTTCCATCATATTGCTATCACCTATTTACTTTACTCGCACTGTTTACTTTACTCGCGTACTTTCACTGCTTTCCACTCGATACGCTCATACCCTTTGTTTCAAGCAAACCGGTGAGATTGACAACCTCATCGCAAGTTGGGAACAAATATTTGGTTGTGTTGTGTGCAGGTTCCACGTTGCTGCTGGCAAAGCAAAGCTTGGACGAGGCGCCATATATAAATTGTCCAAAGCTGTCATGAAGCTTGCAAGCATCACCTTCAGTCGTTTGTCTCTCCTCTCCTGAACGATAAACCTTGGTTTCTTAACTGAGGGAAAATCTTGCTGCTATATTCATCACACCTTCCTCTTGGGGTTCCCAACGGGCTGGTCATCAACCACGCATCAAGCTATTTTCTAGCGCCGTTGCCGGGGAGGAAGTAGAAGACTTCTGCGATGGGAGTTTTTCGCACACACATCCTTTACTTTGTTATTGTTTTGCTTTACTTTATTTATTTTACCTGCATCGTTTTTTATCAAAACCCCCAAAAAAATAGAATCCTTGGTAGTTGTTTTTACTTGTCTGCTTTTAGTTTTGTTGAAATGGCTAATCCTGAAAACACCAAGTTGTGTGACTTTACTAGTACGAACAATAGTGATTTTATCTGCACTCCTATTGCGCCACCTGCTCCTGCTGCAAACTTTTATGAGATTAAGCCTACTTTATTGAACCTTGTTATGAAAGAGCAATTCTCTGGTGCTAGTACTGAAGATGCTGCAGCTCATCTCAACAATTTTGTTGAGCTATGTGAGATGCAGAAATATAAGGATGTAGAAGGTGATATTATTAAGCTCAAGCTGTTTCCTTTTTCTTTGAGAGGAAAAGCTAAAGATTGGTTGCTATTTTTGACTAAGAATAGTATTGATTCATGGACTAAGTGTAAGGATGCTTTTATTGGTAGATACTATCCTCCTGCTAAAATTATATCTTTGCGTAGGAATATTATGAAGTTTAGTCAGTTTGATAATGAACATGTTGCTCAAGCGTGGGAAAGAATGAAATCTATGATAAAGAATTGCCCCACTCATGGAATGACTACTTGGATGATTGTTCAAACTTTTTATGCAGGACTGAATTTTTCTTCAAGGAACCTATTGGATTCAGCTGCTAGAGGCACTTTTATGTCCCTTACCTTGGGCGCCGCAACAAAGCTACTTGACAACATGATGGTAAATTACTCCAAATGGCACACCGAGAGAGCTCCACAAGGTAAGAAGGTAAATTCTGTTGAGGAAACCTCTTCCTTGAGTGATAAGATTGATACCATTATGGCTATGCTTGCTAATGATAGGACTCATATTGATCCTAATAATGTTCCTTTAGCCTCTTTGGTTGCTCAAGAAGAGCATGTTGATGTGAACTTCATTAGAAACAATAATTTTAACAACAATGCTTATAGGAACAATTTTGCTAGTAACAATTGTAGGCCGTATCCTTCTACCAATGGTAATGGTTATGGTAATTCCTCCAACAACACTAGGGCCGCGCCCTCCGAACTTGAGGTAATGCTCAAGGACTTCATCGGTAAGCAAACTGCTTTTAACAAGTCTGTTGAGGAAACGTTAGGCAAAATTGATATTCTTGCTTCTAAAGTTGATAGCCTTGCTCATGATGTTGAACTTCTGAAATTAAAAGTGTTGCCTAATGATGTGAAAGAGAACAATGTTTTTGCTACTGGTAATGCTATTCAAGTTGGAATAGATGAGAATATTAGATTGTTAGCAGAATTGCATGCTAGATGGGAAAGAGAGGATGAGATTGCTAGGAATATGAAAGTTTGTACTATTACTACCTCTGATGATGTTGTTCCTAATGCTAGCAATCCTCTTACTTTGATTGGTGTAGAGAAAACTCCCACTCCTTGTGTTAAAAAGCCTAAAACTGCCAAAACTTTTTCTCAAAAGAGTGCTGAAATTTTTCGGAGTGTAGGAGATGATAGCTCTATTTCCTTTAATGATTTTGATGTTGATGGCTGTAATATATCTGAAGTTATTTTGTTCTTGCAAAAGCTTGCTTTGACTCCCAATGCTAGTTCGTTAAATATTGCTTTTACTAAGCATATTACCAATGCTCTCATAAAAATTAGGGATGAAAAGTTGCAACAAAAAGCCTCTGTTCCCAAGAAGTTAGAAGATGGTTGGGAACCCATCATTGATATGCATGTTAATGGTTTTGATTGCCATGCTTTATGTGATCTAGGTGCTAGTATTTCTATCATGCCTAGAAAGATTTATGACATGCTTGACTTACCACTGCTTGAAAAGCGTTATTATGATGTTCCTATTGCTGATGTTGCTAAGAAGAAACCTTTGGGAAGAATTAATGATGTTCTTATTGTGGTTAATAATAACCTTGTTCCTGTTGATTTTCTTGTTATGGACGTTGAATGCCATGCTTCATGTCCTATTATTTTCGGAATACCCTTTCTTCGAACTGTAGGTGCCATCATTGATATGAGAGAAGGCACCATCAAATATCAATTTCCACTCAAGAAAGGTATGGAACACTTCCCTAGGAAAAGGAAGAAATTACTTTTTGACTCTATTCTTAGAGCAAATTATGAGCTTGATGCTTCATCACTTGATGTTACTTGATTCGCAATTTTTTGCGCCTAGCTCAAAGGCGTTAAAGAAAAGCACTCTTGAGAGATAACCCAATGTTTTATTTTCAGTACTTTTTCTTTTATTTGAGTCTTGGAAGTCATTACTACTGTAATGACCGCTCCTTATCCTTTTTATTTCATTGTTGTGCCAAGAGAAGCCTCCAATTTGAGTGAGGTAAGATTTGGGGATGTTGCTGTCCTGAAACTGTTTTTGGTGATGCACTGTAAAAATTCGTATAAATTCTCTGTATATCTTTTGGACCTGCGATTTCTTGTGCATATGCCCCAGGTTATACCCAAACTTTAATTAGTTGAACACTTTTTGATTTGAGCAACATAAAACCCCTTAAAAATTTGGCCTTTGTCAGCTGTTCTGTTTTGACAGATTTCTGCCAATATTTGTGTTTGCCGCTTTATCGCTTTCTTTTGAGTTTTTTTGATCATGGAACTTTTGGCGAAGTTGCTACTGTAGTATATGCTATATATGTGGTGGTTTTAGGTTGAAACCTGAAGCAAAAAGGGTTGATTCTATGTTATGCTTACACTAATATTGCTAATAGATTTGTGTTTAGTTTTGTATGAAGGAAGTTTTCAAGTGTAGGGATTGGAGAATGATGAGATGAGTTGAAGAATGGACAAAAGCTCAAGCTTGGGGATGACCATGAATCACCCCAAGAAATATCCAATAAGTACAAGCGTCAAAGCTTGGGGATGCCCCCGAGGCACCCCTTCTTCATCGGCAAAAATCAGGTCACCTTTCAAGACACTATATTTTTATTGCTTCATGCACTATGTGTTTTTCTTGGAGCGTCAGTTGTTTTAGTTTTATTTATTAGTTTGTTTGTTTTCTGCAATAAATGGTTGGACCCCAACAAATTTATTTTGGAGAAGTTGCCTTGCTTTTCATTTGCCAAGAACGCTCTAGTTTTCACTCTTATCAAAAAACCGAGTGTTCTTCTTTTTCTGCTACTGCTTTTGGTTTTCGTTTTCGCCTTGATTTGCGTTCAGATCTTCTTATATTTATTCATCAAGGTGTATTTTTGCCTCTGATCTTTATTGGTTTTCATCAAAAGAGGTGTTTATAAAAAGTTTGAATGGTGTTGGAAAAGAGAAAAAGCTTTATGCAAAAAAGTGGTACAAGAAGGAGCTTGTGTAGACTGCGGCTTAGGCTTTTTCATGTCATGCTTGATGTCTTTTTGATAGTATGCTTAGTGGTTTTTCTGTAGCATGACTTGTCTCAAATAACTGAGATTGCTTAATGAGCCTTTGAAAAAATCATGCGTTGTTTTTATTGTTTGGAAGCATTATTTTGGTTTTCTCCTTGATGCTTTATTTGGGTTGACTTGGCGCATGCTCACACATGTTAGACTCTTACAAAGTTGCCAATAGCCTCCATGATCATTTATTTTTTGACTTTTGATGCCATCTTATGCTTCTTTCAAATGTCGCTTTGTCGCTTTGCATGATTATGGCCATTATTGCTCTCTTAGTTGGTCGCTCCCAGTCTTTTGCTAGCCCTCGCCTTGTACTTAGTATGAGCTCTACTCGTGCATCCAACTCCTAAAACCCAAGTTTGCCAAAGTGTCCACCATACATACCTACTAGCAATTTGCTATTCCAAGTAAATTTGACTTGCTTTTATTTTCTCTTCAAATTAAACTCTTACCAGTGTTATGCGAAAATTGGTCAGTAAAGCTCTCACGAACCGGAAGGCACACTTTACTTTTTCCTGTTCTTAAAAATTTGACATTGTGGTCTCTTATGTTGAGTTGTTATGCTTGCAAGTTGTAAGTTGGATACTAGCCCAACCATGCTGTCATGGGGCAAGCTTTCAACATTGCACTTCTTATTTGAGTTGATATCGTGATCTTTTGTTTATGGATGCCCGCGGTGTGAAATGAATTGGGAATCTTGCGGGGATCATGGAGTTTGTATATGTGTTAGGGAAACACCTGGGTCGCCAATCTAAGCCATGCATGATTCATGGTGGAAATTTGCAGCATACCCATAGTGGATATTTGACGACGCATCTCAAAATAAAAAGCTATACAATTGGTAAATAAAAGAGATGTCGAGGTGTTCATTGTCTGCTTGTCCTGTAATTTTGATGTGGGCTTGTTCCATGTCATCGGGCACGGAGGTACCCCGTTGGCGGTTCTCAATGATACATATATACTTACAATGACAAGAGCCTTGCTTGGGACTCTAAGTAAAGTAGCATGAGGTTTGGGTACTCGTATTCACGGGACACGAGGTTTTCAACTTATGATTTATCAAGCATATGCATCATAATTGTTCTCGCATTAACTTTAACCATTCAAGATGCTTATGATGGGGGCAATGAGAGCTCAAAGCCGGTAAGTAACATAATTTTTGAAGGTTATAAAACTTGCAATCACTGCTTCCCTCCGCGAAGGGTCTTTCTTCTACTTTTATGTTGAGTCACCACCTTCTATCTTTATGCACCATTAAGAGAGCATAGTTGTCATTCTTAGTATAATGTGCATTGTCCCAAAGTTTTCATTGATGGATTCATATTGTTGGTTTCACTTGTTCTTAAATTATTTGTATCTAGTCGCCCTCTTAAACTTGAAGGTGTCCTATGCATTTATGTTTTGCTCTCTATGAAGGACAAGCTGAAAACCATTTGTATGTTTTTCCTTATGATTTGAACACACGTTTGACTTTCATTGTTTCATTTTCATGATCTTTTGTTTGTGTTCATTTTCATGTTTATAACATGGTTGCTGAGTTTCTATTATCAAGATTATATCTTTCATGCCCATGTTTTAAGTTCTTATGATCCCAGCTCACAAATGCTTACATATGTGATCAAGATTGTGTAAGTGCATGTCACCTCAAAAATTATTCTTTTGTTATCACTTACCTACTCGAGGACGAGTAGGAGTTAAGCTTGGGGATGCTTGATACGTCTCCAACGTATCTATAATTTTTGATGCTCCATGCTTGTTTTTACACCATTTACCTACTGTTTCGTTACACTTTGGGGCACTTTTATGCATTTTCTGGAACTAACCTATTAACAAGTCGCCACAGTGCCAGTTCCCTGTTTTTTGCTGTTTTTGTGTTTCAGAACTGCTACACAGGAAATATTCTCAGAATTGGACGAAACAATTTCCTGAAGTCTTATTTTTCCTGGAAGCTTCCAGTGATCCAAAGAGGAGACGGAGAGGGGCCACAGGCCACCCTCACACAAGGGCGGCGCGGCCCAGCCCCTGGCCGCGCCCCCTATGTGTGAGGATGCCTGGGTCCACTTCTGACGATGCCCCTTCGCCTATAAAGACCCCCCGACGGGAAAAACCTAAGTACCCGATCAATTTTCCAGAAACACATCGCGATCCGCCGCCGTCGTCGACCCGAGATCGGGAGGGTCCAAAAGCTCTTCCCGGCACCCTGCCGGAGAGGGGAATCGCCACCGGAGGTCTTCTTCATCGCCATGCTTGCCTCCGGAGCGATGAGTGAGTAGTCTACCTTGGACTATGGGTCCATAGCAGTAGCTAGATGGTGGTCTCCTCCACCATGTGCTTCATGTTTAGATCTCATGAGCTGCCCTACATGATTGAGATCACCGTTATGTAATTCTACATGTTTGGTTTGTTGGGATCCGATGAATATTGGTGTTATGATTGAGTTGCTATACTGAAATATATCTTATGTTATCTCTATGTTGTTTATGATCTTGCATGCTCTCCGTTGTTAGTAGCTATATTGGCCGAGTAGTTGCTAGTGACTCCAAGAGGGGGTATTTATGCTCGATAGTGGGTTCATGCCTCTATTTAACCTGGGGGAGTGACAGAAACCTCTAAGGTTGTAGATGTGCTGTTGCTACTAGGGAGAAAACAACATTCATATGCTCAAGGGCATATGCTTTGTTTACATTACACACTTTGCTTAATGCAATTATCTGTTGTTCGCAACTTAATACTCATGGGGTATTCGGATGATATCCCCGTGAGTGGATTATTAGTCATAGATGCAGTTGGATGGCGGTCTATGTATTTTGTTGTATTGCCCAGAGTAAATCGCATAGTGATCTTCTTGACATATCACGTTTATCTTTATTCTATTAATTGCCCAACTATAATTTGTTTACCCAGCATGTGTTATTTTATGGAGAGACACCACTAGTGAACTATGGACCCCGGTCCTATTTCCATCATATTGCTATCACCTGTTTACTTTACTCGCACTGTTTACTTTACTCGCGTACTTTCACTGCTTTCAACTCGATACGCTCATACCCTTTGTTTCAAGTAAACCGGTGAGATTGACAACCTCATCGCAAGTTGGGAACAAATATTTGGTTGTGTTGTGTGCAGGTTCCACGTTGCTGCTCGCAAAGCAAAGCTTGGACGAGGCGCCATATATAAATTGTCCGAAGCTGTCGTGATGCTTGCAAGCATCACCTTCAGTCGTTTGTCTCTCCTCTCCTGAACGATAAACCTTGGTTTCTTAACTGAGGGAAAATCTTGCTGCTATATTCATCACACCTTCCTCTTGGGGTTCCCAACGGGCTGGTCATCAACCACGCATCAAGGATGTATAGCCACAATATTGTCCCACCATGCTGCTGCGGGTCCACATAACAGATGTGTGGCATACCTAAGCTTCTCACTGTCATTGCAACTTACTATGTTGAGCTTCCTCTCGGTGTCCAATAACCAGTCTTTCGCGTCCATTGGCTCCGATGCTGATGCAAAAGGAAGTGGTCTTGTATTTAGGAAATCTACCAATGAGACTCCATGTACTCCGTCATTCCGAACTTCACGATTACGGTTCATCACATCCTGCACCATCTTTATCTGACATTCAATGAGCATACGCTGCCTTTCATACGTTGTCCTCATGTATTGAGCAAAATCCTGCTGCATAAGGAATGGTGGTGGTGGTGGTAATGGTTCCCTTGCTGCTGCATCGGCTGCCTCCTTAGCCTTGGCTTCAGTCTCCATCCTCTGTTGTTCAGATTCTTCACCAACTACCATTGCCATTCTATTCCCCTAACCCTATTACATTAAGCGAAACTCATAGTTACACCATGCCCATGCTTTCTGACCTCTACTTAATGTACAGTGTTAGTCACACAATAAAAATCCAGATAAAACATAGCCAAATCACACCAAACATATACCATGTATATACATGGGTAAAGAGAAAATAGTGTTACATAGCTTATCATCCCGTGAGTAACTACACTCACTTATTCAAGCTGCGAAAGAAAATACTACATATTACACATATGGTACATATGTCACATAACATGTCGCCTCCATATCTGTGGTGGTCCTCTACGGGTAGTCACACTCCTGATACATCCCCGGTGTCCAACCGGTAGCTCGTGATGTCCTCCTGAGTGAAGCAGGGGCATAAGATGACTCTGCCGGGAAAAAATCAAAATCGGGTGTAGTACCTAAGTTGAAGTCAGTCATCCCCAGATAACTGCTCAACGAAGGGTATGTCCTATCGGTGGCATCCCTCTCCATCTTAGGCCTCGAGCATTCTCCACGCTCCATATGGCTAGGTAACTCTTCCTCCTTATCCGACTCTATCTCTATGGGCTTCCCGCCATGTCCCCAGTGCGGTGAACAACCCTAAACTGACTCGTGACCTCCTGCTCCGAATCACATGGAATCGGATCTCCGGCCGTCCCCATGTACTCACCGAAACGCCAACCCATGGAGTTTCCCTCAAAACTATCGTTATGAGGCATTCCCCATGACTCCAAACCTGCCTCGTATCCGGCTCCAGTCGAGCCGTGTGCAAAGTGTGCTGGTGGCATCTCCGGTTCGGCCTCGGGCTCGAACTCCCGCTCCTCGAGATCGTCTTCCTCATCTAAGTTGATAAAATCTCTAGTCGAAAAGGCTGGAGTAGGTGCCCTCGTTGGTCCAGAAGTCTTCCCGTACACCACGGAGTAGGTGTCGACTCAGTGATCTCATCCACTAGACTCTGTAACTCTCCCACTAATGCTCCGTGAACGTGATAGAACACGCTGAGCAGATGCTTACACCTGTCCATGTGCTCTGCTGCGGCATGTGGGTGTCTCTTCGCAAACTTGTAACTATCCCAACAAGGATCTTCTCCTTCCTCGCGTATCCCTAAGTTGTCAATTTGACTAATAAAATATAAATTATATAACACAAAAATTATACCGTTAGAAACTAGAAGACCCAAAGTTTCTAATGATATAATTTTATAGTATATATCTTATACTATGTTGTTCAAATTGATAACCTAGAAATACGCGTAGACCCTTTAAACCGGAATGGAGGGAGTATTTTATAGAGATCTTGACTTTCCTAAATTTCGGTTATCACTTTATTTTTTTCCTTCTTATAGTCTTTTCACGTCCATTCATTGATTTGATTGACTCCTTAATTAGTGGGCGGGATGGAGGTATTTTTCTATCATAAATCGCACCATTTGATATTGATTGGATGGCCAGGATGCTCTCAATGATGTATATCAAACGTGTTTTAGTACCTACCGCCGTCACCAACTCCCATTTAATAGTAAAGATTGATTACCAAGTTGTTAATGAAGTAATTTCTAGATTATGCCAGTTGTTAGTTACCAGATTAAATATTCACAATTACTAGATTATTTATGTAGCAATTACCATGTTGTTTGTAAAAAATAATTACTCCATCCAACCACTATTACTTATCCTTAATATGAATGTATCTAAATATATTTTAGTGTCTATACATCCATACTATAGATAAGTAATAGTGGTCGGAGGGAGTATCAGATTTATCCAGTTAGCAACTACCTGGATAATCACTCATGATTACCAACTTATATATTGCAATTACAATGTTGTTTATTAACAAGAAATTGGCAGATTATATTAGTAGAAGTTCCTAGATTAATCACTCATAGTTATCAAATTACATAGATGAGATATCAAATTACATAGATGAGATTACCAACAACTACGACTGCTCCTGTCCAGCCCATGTTCAACCTCCACTTGCAGTGCTTCACCTTGACTATCTCCCATAAAGGACCGGCGTGCGACTATCGCGTAGGCGGAGTAGTACTCGTTGTCCTTGTCTCGCCGCTGACATCCAAGGAGCGCGACAACTGGGACCCTGCCTTTGGAATCTAGCTTCACAATGCCCGAGTTGGTGATCATGATGCCAAAGTCGAAGTGCTGAAGGCAGAGGAGGCGCTTCACAAGGCCCCCCTTCCCTTTCTCATTTCAGTCTTTTCCTTTTTCATCTTCCGTAGGGGCCTTTAGTCTTTTTATTAGAGTAGAGGTCGTGAGAGAGCAGAGGATACCGCCCTGCCATAGTCACGAGGATCTTAATAGTAGGTCGCGACTGTTGTCATAGTCAACGACGGTTGAAACTTTCAGGAAAAAACTTCGAATTGGGAGGGCGATCCTCCCGGATAAGGAGCGCATCTAGGACCATACCTAGGACGACGCACGGGCGTGTAGGCGGCACAAAGCAGGGCTGCTTACCGCGGAGCTCACCAGACACACCGAGCTCGTCTACCAGTGCGCGCGGTGCCACTAGTGACAACATGGAGGAGACTGCGGCCACGAGTGCACCCTCTATGGGGGCCATCAGCACCTGCCCCTTGAAGAACATTAGCGCGAGCACCACCCCAACACAACCACATTGACCCGTCGTCTAAGGGGTCCCCGAGCCACACCTACGTACCGTCACAGCCGTACCCCCAGGTCCCAGTAGCGTGCTTGTGCGGCATCGTCTCCTCGCAAGGTCCTCGCCTTCAAAGAGACTCCCTGTGACCTCATGGCGTGACAAATCTTCCGTGTGAGTTTTAATATTTTAAAATAAAGGGCTACGTAAAGCCTAATCTTTATTTTGAATTTACTAACATTGTTTACAAAAAGGAACAAAGATGGGGACATGCTGCCTGGTGCAGCTTCCCGTAGAGAAGAGCCTGGATCCTATTGCATCTTGGTAGCATGTAGAATGTAAATATTTGAGGCGAGAAGATCTATTTCATGATATATTGCTTGTGTTTTTTTCCAAGTGAATACGAAGTGTCCTACTCCCACCAACCCATATTAGTTGTTACAAATATGAATGTATCTAGTTAATAAAATAGGGATTTTTATTTTCGTGCCCTCGGGTCCTTAGTTGTACTCAGTTTTCCCCAGCTCCTTAGTTTTTCCTCAGTTTTCCCCAAGCCCTTGTCTGAAACCCTCACAAGGAGCTCGGACGGGAGGAATCCCGTTCAGTTGACCGTTCCGTGCTGACGAGTGGGGCCACATCGTGTGGGGCCGTGTCATGTGGGGCTGGTAGAAAGGGACCGCGTGGGACAGGACGAGACCGTGTTTGGTCATACGAGCGGAGCGGGGGCCGTAGCGTGTAGGGCTATAGCGTGTGGAGCCGTGTGGGTCCGGGATGTGGGCACGAGTGGTTTCTGTCTCTTTCGCCCAGATTAGCAGTTTTTAATGCATTTTTTTCCTCTCTCTCGCTCGATCTTATTCATTCTTGATTGCCCAAATTGGTAGCAAATCTAGAGCAACTTCTCCTTCTGTTTTTTAACGCCATTCATTTCTTTATGCCTTCATTTTTACCCAATCAGGTAGGAAATCTAGGGCACAAATCCAGAGAAAATATAGGATAAGCTGCATACAGCAGCCAACATAGCATAGATATATTCACGACAGATCCAACAGTACTACCGATAGATCCAACATAAGCTATATTTTACATGAATTTAAGCTTGGAGGCTGCGCAGGTGAATCCCAAGTGCTTTGTGTTTGGCCATGAACGCATGCACGTTCACGGTCGTTCCAACTCTAGCGCCGCCAATGGATCTGCCAATGGATTCAGCATGGTTCACCAGGCAGTTGAAGTCGGTGGCACGGAGCTTCCTGTTGCAGAAGGGGCACCTATAAATGCCTCAAGCAAAGTGGCCATCGTAATGGCCGGACTACAGCCTCCTGAGGACGTGACGAGTCTTGGTGTGGAAGGACTCGTCGTCGCTGTCGACGTCGTTGCTCTGCACCTGTCACGTAGCACCAAAGATCGAAAAACACGGAGTCAATTGCAGCGATGATGGAACAGAGAGTGAACAAAAGATCATGCATGATAATATGGGCACGAAAAAAAGAGGTAGCCTCAGTTACATTGGACACACTTATATCCAGGATTTAAGTCAGTGAACCAAAGATCATGCACAACAAATTTATACACACCAATTGTTCACTGACCAAACCCTGAATCAATTTGTGCCCAAATATTCATCATCATCGGCACAAATTAACCGAATGGGATTGATTACTCACATAAGTTAACCGAATCTTAAACAAAAGCAAATCACAAATACTAATAATGCAAGATCTAGAACTAGAAATAGATGAACCCTAATAACGCAAGATCTAACACAAAAGGATTGAACTAGGAATAGACGAACCCTAATAACGCAAGATCTAACACAAAAGGATTGAACTAGGAACAGACAAACCCTAATAATGCAAGATCTAACACAAAAGGATTGAACTAGGAACAGACGAACCCTAATAACACTAGATCTAACACAAAAGGATTGAAATGGGATAAGAACAAGGGAACAAACGGTTACCTCCGGCTCGTCGTCGACGATGCTGGTGTCGTAGGGGTTCTCCGGCGCGACGTACGGCACTGGTTCGTACGGGTCCCAAGCGACGGGGGCCTGGACGGGGGCGGCGGCCGATGCGCCGGCGGCTGATGCGCCGACGGCTACGTTGGAAGCAGCGACGGGGGCCTGGACGGGGGTGGCGGCCGATGCGCCGACGGCTGATGCGCCGGCGGCTACGTTGGAAGCAGCGACGGGGGCCTGGACGGGGGCGGCGGCCGATGCGCCGGCGGCTACGTCGAAAGCGCCGACAATGGGCATCTCATTCTTCTCCATCGCCGGCGGTTTTCTTTAGGGTTTTTTCTTCGGTTGTGGAGAAGATGATGGGACAGGAGAGACAGTTGCAGTGAGAATGAGAGAGTGGACGAGCGTCGAGGGAGAGAAAGAGGGGCTCTATAAAGACGAAGGTGGCGTGTACCGCAACACGCGTCCGCTATGCACGGCTGCAGCGTGCACCGCGACACGAGGCTAACCCTGAGACGTTTGGTGTACTCAGTTATAACCTCGGGCCTTATACAGAAATTTTATCTGTACTCAGTTTTCCTCTCGAGTACTTAGACTGGCAAGTGCAATATACTCAGTTTTACCCTCAAGTAGCTGGTCAACAGAGAGTCAACAAATAAGATTAACATAGCTAATTGAGTCATTTCATGCACAAAAAAATCTAAAAAAAATAAAAACATAGTGGCACCTACTCATGGAGTCTTCCTACGCAACCTGCCACCTTAACAAACATAGATAAATTAAGTTTTACCACAAATTGCCACTTCTCAGAATCACTAGTAGCTATGAAGATGCATGGTTTTCCACTCAAACCCCTTTGCAAAACATCTTCCCCAAAACATAGTTTGTCTAAATGAGGCCATAATTGTCACACTCATGTATATTTGAATTGCAAATAATTTGATATAGCCCAATATGAATTATATTGTACAAAACACGCATTTTTCATTTTGTAATTCTTTTGTTTGAATCCCTTAGTCTATTTACTATTTACGTGCCCTTGGTTTCTTAGTACTACTCAGTTTTGCCCTCAAGTACTGTCACAAATGCTCACAGAAGCCCAAACTTATCCTGATTGGTTGAGCCGTTGTCACACGGATCGACTCCACCAACCGTTGATCCACTGATCTAACGGGCAGTATACCCCTCTCCGTCTCTTCGTGGCCACCCCTCTCTCTCTCTTCGTGGCCACCCCTCTCTCTCTGTCGGTGGACAGTGCCACCCCTCTATTTATGTGCAATAACGAGTTTGCCACGTAACTATATTCCCTCTATTTATGCATTATTTTCCACGATCTAAAAATGTTAAACTAAAAATTGGTATAATTTTGGTGTAAACAAGAGACATACATATTTGCGGATTTCGGTGAATGCATTATTTGTCACCCCTCTAACAATTATCAACTCTCTTTAGCATTCCTTTTCTTTTAGGGAATATAGTTTGGGATATAGTTTTGGTAATTTGAAACGGCCCAAAAGTGGTATAATTTTGGTATAAATATGAGGCATACATATTTGAGGGATTTCGGTGAATGGATTATTTATCACCCCTCTAACAATTATCAACTATCTTTAGCATTCCTTTTCTTTTAGGGAATATAGTTTTGGTAATTTGAAACGGCCCAAAAGTGGTATAATTTTGGTAGAAACATGAGACATACATATTTGGCATATTTGGGGGATTTCGGTGAATGGATTATTTATCACCCCTCTAACAATTATCAACTTTCTTTAGCATTCCTTTTCTTTTAGGGAATATAGTTTGGGATATAGTTTTGGTTATTTGAAACGTCCCAAAAGTGGTATAATTTTGGTATAAACATGAGACATACATATTTGTGGGATTTCGGTGAATGCATTATTTGTCACCCCTCTAACAATTATCAACTATCTTTAGCATTCCTATATTCCCTAACACTTATTTTTTTTGGTAATTTCGGTGAATGCACACACTAACTTTGAAAACAACTATAAGTACATGTAACTGAATAATGGATTTGTAACAAGGGATCCCTTGTAACAACTTCTAGCGCCTGATGAGCAATGATAAGAATCCGATCGCAATTATACAACAAAAAAACAACCAGCCATCTGATTAGCTTGCTTCTTCAACTCGATCAGCTGCCTTAACTGCTTGTTCATTTTCTTCAGTTCTCCCTTCACTTCCACCAGTTCTGCATTGGGAGCATTAGGCATAATTGGAACGGCTCCTCTCTCCACCGCATTCTCTACAGCAAGTCCCCCCCTCCCAAATTGCGCTCCCCAATATCGCCAATTGATGCCTGCAATTGAAGCCTCTGAACGTACACATCGATCCACTCGAAATACCTGCATTTCTGCAGGATCTGAAAACAATAACGTGAACCCTAAATCCCAAATTCGAGGGAATAACAAGAAAATCGAGAGAAAACAGAGCAATTGGAGCGAGATCTAACCTTATCCTCCTCTCTATATGGCAAGCTCTCGCATGCAAGGAACTCACGTCCACGGTTGCCGTTGTCGTCCGTCTTACAGATCGACCGCTTCAGAGGCTCCTGGCGTGGGCAGTCAGGGCATCTTGTCAAAGGCATGGGTCCATACTGCGGCCATGAAGAACGGGAGGTCGAAGAGAAACTAGACATCACCCGCTTGCCGGAGAAGGGCTGCCGCTGGCGGAGAAGAAGAATAATGGGGCGCGGGGAAAGAAAGGGGAAGCAATGGCACGGACACGGGCGCGGGGCTGGCTCGGGCTCCCATTTTGCAACGGTCACCTGGGTAAGCTGTGGGTCCGGCGCGCTAACGTGGACAAGTTGTGGGTCCCACGATGATCTGGATAAGTGGAGACATGTCCACTGCGGGGCACCAACAGCGGCCCCACTTGCCAGCACCAACCAACGGTCAACTAAACGGGATTCCTCCCGTCCGAGCTCCTTATGAGGGTTTCAGACAAGGGCTTGGGCAAAACTGAGGAAAAACTAAGCGGCTGGAGAAAACTGAGCACAACTAATGACCCGAGGGCATGAAAATAAAAATCCCAATAAAATATGTCTATATACATACTTGCGACAAGTAACAGGGTGGGGAGTACCAATTGCATGTTTCTTTCTAGTGTATACTTTACTGAACATTGTGAATGTGGCCACCATCTAGACCAGTACATGTTGGTATGCTAATGCAACAATTACATCATTAACCATGTATAATCTTCACCATCAGTCCATCACCTAAAAGCAGTATAGGCCAACTTCCTAATGTATAGTGTCAATTTCATATGTAAATCTAGTTGTTAACCACGATCCTTATGGAAGGCACTTAATTTTAGAAATCTTTGTATGCACGACTCTAGATATCTTGATATCTTTTTTAATGACACTGCAAGGACCGGATCTTGAGGTGCAGAAGATCCTAGCCACAATTCCAGTCACCGGTACAAAGTATATGCGTCAATAATAATTTCAAATGATTTTGGCTATCTCATGTTTACATTATGTAGCTAGCCAATACAACGATGCCCAACTAATACATATTTATTTCTCTTTAGCAAATAATCATGAATGCTGGCATTGCAGCACATAGATCTCTAGTGCACCCTGGTAAACACTGACGAAATACTGATGACTGATGAACAAGTAAAGCTGAACATAAATACCTAAGGTCAGAAAAAAAAATCCCAGACGATCATCACTAGTTCTTCATTAAGTATACACTTGGTACAATTAGAAGTATGCAACTCTATTAACTTCATAAATCATAAGCTCTTAGGTAATAACATACAGGTATACAACAATGGTCCGCTGCAGGTGTTCAGCCATGAATACTTCCCCTCCAGGGATAACAAAGTTAAAAAAAAAAAATCATGTATGCGAACTTATGCTGCTAAGTGGACATTCAAGCTGAAAAAGAGCAACCAAAGAATGTGATGATCTTTTGATTTAATTTCTTGAGCAGATTCCCTCTACAGAATGGCCATCAAATTATGACTGACTACTTTCTATAGCTGAGTAAGTGTTGCAATTGCTGTTGCGGAGGCGCCATGCATTTCCTCAGCTTGCTGCAAAAATGTAAGCTCCTTTTGCAGCATTAATCTCCAAAGACAAATTTCTTTTGCGTGTAGTACTTGTCTTCACTCGCCTTCTTTTTCAAGTTTCTTTTCTGTTTGTATAAACCCCAAGAATAATGATTAGTAGGGTATAAACATGCCTCAAACAAGAATAATGTTTATGAAGCAAGTCACACTATGGCAGTGTATATACCTTGTATGCTTCGTGGTTATCAATAATTCTTGTAGCGACTGAAACTGATGTTATAGTTTTAGGACTTGTGACCATTTGGAAAATACCCATGCTCTTTGGAAGGGCGTAAGGATCATCTTCACCCTGCACATTCCAAGTTCAATTTGAGCAACTAATTTAAGTAAGTTTGCCATCAGCATAAATTAAATTGTAAATTGTAAATAAGTACTTACAGCAGAACTACCCTCGGCTACTGTCCCATGCACAACCAATGAAATGTTGAACGTAGTGATCTGCATCATGTGACAAAAGAAAATGTGTGAGGGTCTGCTAACAGCAATTCTCTGCATCGTATACAACTCAATTATTTTTGGAACCATACAATTGAAACTTATCCACTCGGGTATAGGAAATAGATTGAATTAACTTATATAAATTTGTAACATACCATATCCCTTGAAACTTCCCATGGTGCGCCTATTATAACTTCATCAACGTAGCGACAAGCAAGTACACTAAGGGTACGCTCATGGAGGTGCATGATAGGACAACAACCTCTTCTTTCCCTGGACAACTGGTTCTCATAAGCATGGTAGCTAACCTTATACAAGACAAGCTACATGTTTTCTTTCTTTTTGTAGCAACACACATAACAATATATATTTGATGATAATTTATGCTCAAGAAGTTCCCTTAATAATCTTAAGTAAAGATATTATATAAGTACCTGATGGCCTGGTCATCATGAACACCAACAAGAAGGAAGTCACCAAGTTGCCTAGCAATTCTTAGGATCTGCAGTTAGTAACATCCGTATGTTCAATGACAGCATATGAACCACATCAAAGACCATACTCTGTGAGTTCTTGAGAAAATAATTTGCATGAGAACCACAAAAGGTACCTCAACATGGCCAGCATGGAAAAGGTCAAATGCACCATCTATATACACCACGCGAGCACCTGGCGAAGGAGCCTGAATGCACATGAGTACTTTTCAATAAATGCAATAGAATGGCATAGTCAGTGTTATTCTGTCAAGGGTAGAAGAAGTAAGACGATGGTTGAAATGGTACACTGGAGGCATTAAGTGATATTTTTAGATTTAGTTACATTAATTGACAAAAATATAGCAGGCCACTTTTTCCTATACGTGCCTAGAAGGCTGATCAATAAAGGAAGAAAGAATAATAAGCAGCATTAGCCTGTGAAAACAACTGAGATGGAGTTCCTTAAATTCTAATACCTGCCCATTTGAAAACTGCATTATCCGGCGGGAAGTTGGAAGAAAATTGGAAAGCTGAGTTTTTGTCTGATCGTATGATTCCACTCCAGCATTCTCATTACTACCCTGTTTATGCTTGAATGTTAGCAATATTCTCCCTGTGTCGAAAGAAATTGTTCCCATGTAAGATTGCAATGGGCAAGAAAATGATATAGTCTACGACAAGCATGGGAAACATTCTTCAAGCAATGCACGATATGCTCTGATACAAGATTGTAAATAATATGTATCAAGAGAATATCTTATTTATAAAACTAGTCCATATGGTCATCTTACCGACTATATCGGTGCTTGATACACCTTCAGTACGCCTGATTTGCTTGTATCGACCAGCCTTCTTTGCTAAAGCATAAGCATCTGTTCCATCAGGTAGAAGACAAGGATCGTCTCCATGTATAATATAATCAATGTTGTATTTACTGAAGAGAGTATTCATAAATTCTTCTGTAATTTCATAGGGTGCATTGGGAATGACCTCATCCACCCACTTCAGTCCACTAACAAGTGTCAACCTAGAATGTCAAAGCATATACACACATATTAGTAAGTTGAGCATGTACATTTATCAAAATTAGTATAATTGAAAGTGGCTGCAAAAATAAGATAGAATTCGACCATCTCAATACTTTTACACTGCAAGGGCCAAAAAGGCTGAAACTGATCCTTTCAGGCACGGTAAACGTGTATGCAGATTTTGAGTGTATGCAGATGAAACCAGCAGATTTTGTAATATGCATAAGAAGATTGGCAGAGAATCTAAGATCCTACAGCTAATTTTGCAATAAAATATCAAGTACATAATTAAAGCCAGGAAGTCCAGATATATTCAGATAAATTTCAGATGGTATAGTATACTTGTAATTGGTTCAACAAGCTTTCCATTTAATTTGCATTACTACTGCTAACATCGTCAACACACTCTGTTGAAACAGACTTAAGGTATTTCACTGGACAAGGAAAGTAATGTAGTACCTCTCTTCCATCGAAAGCACAGGTGGGCCCTTATTCGCCACAATCTCCTCATCACTGACAACTCCCACAACCAGTTGATCTCCCAGCAACTTGGCCTGTCGCAACGCATTTGCGTGGCCATAGTGCATGAGATCAAAGCATCCATCCATGTACACTCTCACAGGCCTTTGCCGTTCCTTCTTCTTGGGAAGTTGTCCTAAATATGGCCAAAAGTAGGGAGCAAAAGGAGCACCAATTCCTCCAAAATAGCCCGTAGATAACCAAAGAATTGCTACAGTGACCATAACTCCTCCAATTCCGAAAACCTGGGAATAGTATCCACCATTCCAGAGCCCCTGGTTGTTCTCAAACGCTAGCAAACCCATCATCATCTTGAGGAGTAGATGTACCGCCCTGGTATTGCTACTGAAAAAAAATAAAGTATACATCCAAAATGAGACATCACAGTCGAAGCATCCCCATGGAACCATACATGTAATTAAATGATAGTAACAAAAAAAAGTCTCCACTGCCCACACTTTTGCAGCCCAATTTCTTTGTTATGTTTAGAACAAGAGAGTGACTCAAAAGTAACAAGTACCTTTTTTCAATAATTTACTATGATAGGTCAGATAGATGTTAGACGTATAACCAGAACTAATTGTATTTGCTCAACGTGCTTAGCTACGAAGTCACGTTGACGAAATCCTAACCACCACATATTTTGGAAAGCTACAGCTTGAGCGTTGGAGAATTCAGAACAAACTTATACTGCGTTCAGTAGAAGTTACATAGCAGCTGGTGGAGCTCGATAATCCATTGGGAATTTTTGTATGTAGAAACTTTTGTCATGCAACAGTCTAAACTCTGAAGTGACTGATCATCTAAAATTGTACCGAGGGAAAAGAACTGGCAAAACGGGACCATAATCTTCAGCTCTTCAAGCCTCGAATTCTCGCCATAATCAAGTGTGGAATCATCTGATTCACACTGCAAACAGCCTAGCTCAAATTCAATTATGCACGCGACTAAGCAGAATCTAGAAGGTGCGTAGGCTCAAATCGCCCGACCAGAGAAATGCTAATTCCAATGCCGCAAACAACAGGCGCAACCAAATGGCGCCGTGTCCACCCGCCCACGATCCGTGCTCAGATGCGACATGGATCGATCGCTAAGGTACCGAGAGATGCTAAACCGAAAGGGGGCAAGGAAAGACGAACAAGCAACACCAATTTCCGCTAATTTTGTTTTCCTTAGACAACGAGCTGCGAGATTCACAGAAGTAGAAACGCGCACCGGACAGAGGGAGCGGACGGTGACGACGCCGGCCGAGATCGGGCGAACGGCGGCGGAGCGGGGATCTCCGCCGGGGCGGGGCGGGGCCGCGCGGGGACCTCACGGGAAACCCCGTCCGTCTGGTGGCGCGGCGGGAGGGAGATCTGCGACTGCCCGCGACGCGGCGCGGAGAAGAATCCCTGCGTCGCGTCTGTCTTGTCTCCGCCCGGTTTCAGGGGAAGAAAAGCCAGCCGGAGACGAGACGCGCACGGTACGAGACGAGACGAGACGACAGCTCTTCTCCTCCGTCTCGTAAATTGGCGTGTGGTGGTGCTGTGTGGGCTCCTTCCCCTCCACCAACTGATTCCCCGCGGGCCCCACCCCGCGCCTCCTCCTCCGCTAAATATCGCGTCTCCTCTCACGTGTGTGCTCTGCTGCTCTCGCTCCTTGCTGATTTTGCACCGGCTTGCCGTCGCCACCGATCAGCGCAGCGCCGCCGTACGACCGGCGGTCGGCGGCACACGGTGCGTCGTCTCTAGAAGGATCTGTGGTCGCGGCCGACGGACTGCACCTGCAGTTCGCCGCCGGGACGATGGATGGCAAGGTGAGGTGAGGCGTGTGAGAACGGGAGAACAGATCGGACGACGAGCCGAGGTGAAAATAATGTGTGGGCGCAACGCACGTGAAAGGAAGAGAACGAACAAGTTCGTTCGTGATGATAGTGCTGTGCCCCTGCCTGTGCGGTCTGTTCGAATTTATTCTTGCTAGCTTTCGTTTTAAGCAAAAGAAAAAAGGCTAAGAGTTTGGATGGTGACACGAAACGTTACACAGTAAGCACGTGCAGAACACGAACATGACACGAGGAGACTAGGAAGTAGGAACCAGAACAGATGTAAAGCAAGATCAATTGTCTTCCGCCTCACGGCGTCGACATACATAAAGCATCAAATAACATGTTAGAGGAAAACAAAGCATCAAATAAAACTTCCTTTCATTTTCTGGTGTGACTCGTGTTTTCCAACAATATCTACTCCCTCTGATCCAAATAAGTGACGTCGCCTGCATCTCCGCTTGGTATAGGCACTGTGCGTGCCTGGTAATTTACTTTTGTAGATACAGGTCCTGGTTTTGGTTGTGTCCCTATTGCACCTGATTAATTCACTTACGGTTGTCCAACATGCATAATCCCCTCACCATGTTGCAGGAAATCACCAAGGTAAGTTTATCATGTATAGCTAGCTTAGTTTGCTTGAATCAACAATAAGATGTCCCCAATTTGGGCAACCCAAACCGAAGTCTCTACTATGAGTATATAAAAAAATTAGACACATTATGATTTACTTGATTTGATGCTATGCTAGCACAAATCGGAACTCTTGCCTGTACATCATTCGAAACAATGACTGGTGGTGGCAGCGCAATTGCATGACTAGATCATATCAAGTTACTGAGATGTCATATGCAATGAAGTTCCACATTTATTGGGAACTGTTTATCACAAGGATCCGCTTGGATTACATCTGTATCTTGTAGTTACTTATCACTTTTTTTTTCAGTTCCTCTTCCATGTGCATACGGTGGACATTAACCTGTCATTGCAACTTATGATATGACATTAAATTCAACATCTTGATAACTAAACTTCAAGTTAGTACAATGGTGATTACAAGGTTAGGAGGACTCTTCACCCTGCTTGTGTGGGTGAGAGGCCCAAATTGATGGATTGCACAACTCATTGCGGCTATGGGCAACGAAGAAAGAGGCTTAGCGATTCTTGAGTTAGGAATGAAAGGGGTGTTGAGATGCAACACAAGGGAGAAATAACATAATACAAAGCACAATAATGCTAGACTTACGGACTAAATCTTCCGGAATGAACTAACGGGATGATGTGTAAGCAGTTTGTTGGTGCAATTTTTTTTCCTCCCCGTGATTTGTGGGATGTAACCCTCCATCTAATCTCCACGTCCTTCCGTAACTTTGATTTTGTAAGATTTTGCCCGTAGATGTAGCATTGTTGCACAAAGTATTACTAATAAACTGTAGAGACGTGGGTTGCACGTGCACATTTACTAGTCAAAAAAAACTTCCTTTAATTTTCTGGTGTGACTCGTGTTTTCCAACAATATCTACTCCCTCTGATCCAAATAAGTGCCGCTAAGTTAGTAGTACTCCCTCTGTTTAGAAATATAAGATGTTTTAGCTTTGTGAAGCGAGTGTATCTAGACATCTTTTAGTGTATAGATTCGCTCGAATCTATACACTAAAAGATGTCTAGATACATTAGCTTCACAAAGCTAAAACATCTTATATTTCTAAACGGAGGGAGTATAATTTAATACTAAATCAGCCGATAATTTTTATTTTTTGGAGGGAGTAATTTTTTTGGGTAACTTTCCTGATTGGCTTAACTAAAAATCGAACCTACATCACAAGTAACTTATTAAGAAAATATTTATGGTGAAACTATTGATATGGATTTTGTATTGTAAATGTTCATATTTTTCTATATAAACTTAGTTAAATTTAGAAAAATGTTGACTTTTTACTAAGCTTATACGCCTTACATTTTGGGACAGAGGGAGTATAATTTTGCACTACTACCACTTCATCTCATACGCTCACGGATAATACAGTGACTAATCTTTATAAATACCCAAAGTTGCTGATATTATAAGCCATGGTTCTGAGAATTAGATCTCATCTCTCTTGTATCAGGGTTATGCCCTATATGCATTGTTCGTGGAATCGTGGTTTAGCGAGAAGTTTTCCTCCAAAGAAAACTAAATGTTAGTTGTTTAAAGTAGATATTTCTCTTATGTGGGTTTTTAGAGTTCTTCGCATAGGCTAGATAAATACTCGAAGCCTATCAATTTTCAGTTGCCCTCCTCATTATTTGGAAGCATGAACTTTCGCTCTATAGATCAAACAACCAAGACAACTCTCTCCTATATTATCGCTAACTTAACCACTTGGTTTGTCGGGTTTGCTTTTTCATTTGTTTATTTACTTTTTTATGTTTTTTGAAAAAAATTCAAATTTCGTATGTGTTCAAATTTTAGAAGTGGGAATTTTTGAAAAAAATTATGGAAAGTATTCAATTATGAAAAATGCTCGATTAAAATGTTTAGCTTTTAAAAATGTTTGACTTTGAAAAATATTCAGATTTTAAAAAATGTCCGTTTTTGCAAAATATTAAGTTTTAAATAAATTATTCAATAAAAAAGATAAACAATGCTCCCTCCGATCGGAAAAGAATGTGAGTGACTTCTTTTTTTTCGATCGGAACACCAATTTGTTGGGCTGCGTTGGAGCGGCGCATGAAGAGGCCTATACCAAACTAGCTCCGACATTGCCGGCAGGCCGCAGGGCCGGCCTGGACACTTCACCAGCCAACCCAAAAACCCTAGCCCTCACTCCATCACTCCACGAGTTAAACCGCGACCATCCCACAACCGCCTTGCCGCGCCCGTGCACAGCCGCCGCGCGCGGCGACGGTGCGCTCAATCTGATGCCGCCGCCGCCGCCGGCGCAGCCCGACCACGAGCAGCCGCAGCCGCAGCCTCGCCACGACACGCCCCCCGTCCACCGCCTTCTCGAGCTGATCAAGTCCGACCCCGACCCCGCCTCCGCGCTCGCCCACCTGGAGCTCCTCGTCTCCACCTGGCCGGCCTACACCCCGCCCCAGCCGCTCCTCTTCCACCTGCTCCGCCGCCTCGCCACCTCCTCCCCGTCCCGCCTCCCGCGCCTCCTCGGCCTCCTCCCGAGCCTCCGCCACCGCCCGCGCTTCTCCGAGTCCGCCGCTCTCGTCGTCCTCTCCGCCTTCTCCCGCGCGCTCATGCCCGACGCGGCCCTCGCCGCCTTCCGCCGCCTCCCTGCCTTCCTCGGCTGCAACCCGGGCGTCCGCTCGCACAACGCCCTCCTCGACGCTCTCGTGCGCGCCCGTCGCTTCTCCGACGCCGACGCCTTCTTCGCGTCCCTCTCCCATGGCGCCTTCGGGCGCCGCATCGCCCCCAACCTCCAGACCTACAACATCATTCTCCGCTCGCTCTGCGGCCGCGGGGACCTCGACCGAGCTCTGACGCTATTTGACTCCCTTCGCCGCTGCCGTGGAGTTGCTCCCGACCGCGTCACCTACTCCACTCTCATGTCTGGCCTTGTCAAACACAACCGCGTGGACAGTGCGCTTCACCTGCTCGACGAAATGCCGAGCTATGAAGTACAGCCTGATACGGTTTGCTACAATGCTTTGCTTGGGGGCTGTTTCAAGAATGGTGAATCTGAGAAAGCAATGAGGGTGTGGGAGCAGCTGGTGAGAGACCCGGGTGCAAGTCCTAACCTCGCCACTTACAATGTGATGCTTGATGGCTTGTGTAAACTTGGGAGGTTTAAGGAGGTGGGTGAGATATGGGAGAGGATGGTGGCAAATAACCACCAAGGAGATATGATTACTCACGGGATCCTGATTCATGGTTTGTGCCGGTCAAGGGATGTGGATGGTGCGGCAAGGGTATATTCAGAGATGATCAAGACTGGGCTTGTTCCTGATTCCGCCATATATAATTCGCTCATCAAGGGCTTCTGCCAAGCGGGGAGGGTAGAGGAGGCTTGGAAATTCTGGGGCTCTACCAGTGTGTCTGGGATCCGTAATGTGACAACTTACAATATAATGCTAAAGGGGCTCTTTGATAGTGGTATGGTCAATGAAGCGAGAGACTTGTGGGAGCTGTTGAAGAAAGACACTTCATTATCGCCTGACATGGGGACTTTTGGTACTATGATCCATGGGTTATGCGAGAAAGGCTTTGCTAACAAGGCACTTCAAATCCTGGAGGAAGTGCAAAGCAGTGGTAAAAAATTGGATGCATTCTCATATTCATCAATGATAAGTGGATTGTGCAAGGATGGGAGGCTGGATGATGCAGTAAAGTTATATGAGAATATATCTATGGATGGCTGCAAACTGAGCTCTCATATTTACAATGCACTGATAAGTGGGTTCTGCCAAGCATCTAAGTTTACTGATGCTGTAAGAATATACAGTGAGATGACAGACAAGGGCTGTTCTCCTACCATCATCACATACAACACCCTAATAGATGGTCTTTGTAAGGCTGAAAAGTATCAAGAAGCTTCAAGATTTACTAGGGAAATGATAGAGAAAGGTTGTACACTAGATGTCAAGACTTATGGTTCATTGATTCGTGGCCTTTGTAGAGATAAAAAGATTGACGCTGCCCTTGCTCTCTGGAATCAAATGCTTGATAAGGGTCTTCGGGCAGATGTCATGATGCATAATATCTTAATCCATGGTCTTTGTTCTGCTGGGAAAGTAGATGAAGCTTCACATCTTGTTTCAGAGATGAAAGAGAAGAATAACTGTCGCCCAAATCTAGTGACCTATAACACACTAATGGATGGATTTTATGAAACGGGTTGTTTTGACAAAGCAGCATCTCTTTGGACAGCTATTATAAAAAATGGCATGGTGCCAGATATAATTTCGTACAATACAAGAATTAAGGGTCTATGCTCTTGTCACAGAACACCCGAGGGAGTCCAGTTACTGAATGAGGTGGTTGCACGAGGTATTATACCAACAACCATTACATGGAATATACTGGTGAGAGCTGTGATCAAATATGGACCTATTCAAATATGATGTTTTCTCATTTTTCATGGTAATGTCTTCTTTTCCTTAATTCTGCATGATAGGATTTGGTTTTCATGGCCTACACTTTTCACATGATTTGGCTCCGTCCTCCCACAGTATTATTATTTCCAGTTCCTCTCATGCCAACCATGAATGCTTGTTTGAGGGTATCATAACCAAGGATTGCAGATTAAGTCCAATGTTAAGAATTTCAGTATTCCAAGTAATTTCTTGTCTTAATCAGCAGCTTCCAGCAGTATGCGCTCTAAGCTGAAATGATAGCTTTTCTGTTCTCACTACGTGCATTTTACGAACAAAATGAAGGATTAAAGCAGTGAAGTTTGCTAAAAACTGCTTCATAGCCGTATGCTGGTTATTTTGGCTTGTTGAGACTAGGCCGTCCTTAGGTCTGAGTGCATATCTATTCTTGTTTTATCGCCCATTTTCTCAGCAACAAAGTAATAGTAATTGAAGATCTAAGTGGGCCTAAATTATTGATTTTCTGTTTAGTTCTGTCTTTCTTATTTTTGAGTCGTATAATTGTTAGGAAGTAACCATACAAGTCAAACATATGGACATTTAATTGCTATCAATTGAAAAACATGTGTTCTATATTTTAAATAAAAGCTATATCCATTCCTACTGATTTATACATTGCTTGAAAAGGTCGATTAACCTACTGCTACTTTTCACGTGTGTTTTAGTCCAAGTATACAACTAATTTTTTCTAAACTTTTTTCTCTTCTCAGCTTCTAGCAGTGCTGTATCCTGTTCACAGATGACCTGACCAACCAGGGCAATGAATTCGACTCAGAGCAGCAACCTTTGTACATTCAATCTCAGGCGTCTCAGTGACAACATTTGCCAGTGTAAGACCGAGTATTACCATGTTCACCTTTTAATCATGTTCTCTAAATTCCATATTTTTCAGATTCAAACTAGTGAAACCGTTTACTTAACAACCTAGACCCATCCGCATCTGTTTTCATCCCCCGGGACACATGGTCACCAGGTAGAATAATTTTGGAAAAATAAGTAGAATGAAAGACTGATCCACATCTCATACCCCAAGCACATCTTGTTCATCTTCTCTCTCCTCCCTCAAATTGCAATTCATCTCCTTCCATCAAAGTCCACCTCCTTCTACTATGCTCTGTTCCTTGACACAAGCATGGTAATTGTGAGATCTGCCTCTTCCTTAATTTGGCCCACTTATCCACCACTTTGGTTACATCTATTTCCAGTGAGTTTCCAATCTCAGTCTGGCCTTCTCTAGCATCCCATAACCCCCTTTGATCCCTTCTCTTCTGTCATTTCAGTCTGTTCTGTTCCTTTCCTGCCATCACTAGCTGAGCTCTACCACTGGATTTGAAACATGATTTTTAGAAGTGCATCTGGACTGTAACACTGTTACCTTGTTTCGGCTTTTGAAAGTTACAATTGCTGAAACATATCTCTGATGCAACAACGAAGACCGCTTGAGTTTATCAGATCTCAGGTTTGAGAAACCTGTGGTTTATATGCCAAGCTACATTGCAAATGTAATCTTTGATTTTTTTTTAATTATGACCATTGATATTTATTTTATACTGTTAATCCTCTAGTTATAACACGATTAAACCCCGCTGCTACTTTTGAACGTTTCATTGTTTTGCTCCAAGTCTAGCCTTTCTTTTCCCCCCACGCGCGCTTCTGGTGATGGTATATCCTGTATTCCTGTTCACAAATGACCTGAGCAACCATGCCCATGAAAATTAGAGCAACACTCCTCCATTCCACCTCAGGTGTTTCAAAACAGCATTCACATTTGTAAGACCGTATACTGGTGCTGCCAAAATTAGATATCCATTTGAGTTTTTACCCTGCAGTCTATTTTGCAATCTCGTGACTATTTTTTGAGCACATAATGCTGGAACCTGTCTTTTGAAAGTTGTATTGCTTAACCATATCTTATCTTTTTTAGATAAATGATTGTTTCTTAGCGCATCAGGATTGTAGCCATGTTACCTTATTTTTGCATTTGAAAGGTGTATTGTTGAAACATATGTTTGTTGCAAGATTAAAGATGGCCTTTTGTAACCAGGTATCTGGTTTAAGAAACCTGTGGTTTATAGGCCAAGTATACCTTAAATATTATCTTCGATTAGGAAAACTATACACATAATTATTAATTTAGAGTGTTCAATTGTTCATTCCTAGTGAAAAGTGTTGATTAAACTGTATTGCTACCCTTTTTATGTTTTACGAAGTGTACAGCTCTTTATTCTTTTCTTATCAGCTTCTGGTGGTGATATATACCTTGTTCATAAATGAACTGAGCAACCAGGTATGTGGAAATTAGAGCCAAAGCAGCAAGCTTCCTCAACTCGACTGGAGGCGTTGCATAGATGACATCCACAATCATAAGACTGACTGTTGCAATTAGCCCAAGGTAAATGGTGGTTCAGTCTTTCAGCAACGATTTCCAAGCTACATTTTACATGTCAATACCTCATTAGCTCTTTAAATTCATCCAGTTCTTTGGCTCTTTGCCCGCAATTCTAAATGCGCTTCTCTTGTTAGCCATCTTGAGAACCATATCTCTGTCTTGACTCCTGCATACATCACCGACCTCAGCTATTGTGGATGCATTGAACATGAGAGTGTTGATATGGGTCTTTCTTGTGGCAGGGTTGCTTCATTCTTGACCATGGTCTATTTTTTATCTGTACACGAGTACCAGAACCCCCTCAACGCACACTAGGCTCATATTTTCTAGGTCGACAAATTTTCTTCCAGTTGAGTAGACTCAGTAGCGAATGGCCTCCCCTGACTTTTTCCAGTCTTCTCCTTGACTAAGAAAAAATCTTCTGTATTTTCTTCATTATCCATAGTTGAATTTATACTTTTTATTTGACAATATCCTTGATACCCACTTTGAACCATTACGTGACATGAATTCTTGGAGTGCATCTGGATTGTAACTCTGTTTTGGCATTTAAAAGTCCCAAGTGCTGAAACATACATCTGATGCAACAGTGAGGACAGCTTGAGTTTATCAGATCTTAGGTTTGAGAAACCTGTGATTTATATGCCAAGCTACACCACCAATGTATCTTCTATTATAAAGACTAATATATTGAACTCCACTGATACTTAAAATTTCTAGTATTGCATATACGGATCTTCATCCTTCTTTTTTCTCTGCTTCTGGTGCCGATATATCCTGTTCATAGATGACCTGAGCAACCAGGCGACCGTGAAAACATACCCAGATATGTTGGGTGCATCAACATGGTAGCTATGTTACCTTGTTTTGGCTTTGAAAGTTGTATTGCCAAAACATATCTTTGATGCAAGATTGAAGACAGCTTGAGTTTATCAGATCTCATGTTTGAGAAACCTGTGATTTATAGGCCAAGCTACACAATCACAATATCTTTTCATATTAATGATTTTATACAATTTACATCGCTAGTGAAAATACTGATACTGCTCTACCGCTATGTTTTTTTTATGTTTTACACTTGGTGCAGCTCCTTCATTCATCTCTTTTCTTGTTCTTCTCAGCTTCTGGTGGTGATATATCCTGCTCATAGATGACCTGAGTAACCAGGCCAATGAAAATTAAACCCAGAGCAGCAACCTTCCTCCATTCCACTTCAGGTGTTGCAAAGACAGCATTTGCAATTGTAAGACCGAGTATCGTCATCAGCGCAAGGTAAATATTCATCCGAGCTTTTGACCCTGCACTCTCCTTTGCAATCTCTCCGACCTTTTGTGCTTCGATCTTGGCCTTCACCTTGATTTCCTCCTTGTTCTTAGGTTTGACCTTCCCAAGGCTTTTGAAGAACATTCCTTCGTTTTTCTCCACCTCAATCCAATCCTCAAAGTCTTCCAACACCCTCTCATTCATTTCTATCTCCTGCCTTTGCATCTCAGCAGTCTCCTCGTAGGCCTGCATCTTACTGTCCAGCCGCTCCATTATCTACCACATCAGAAACGCAATTCTTTGTCAGACACCGAAGAAGCAATATTATGCTGTTTAACCTTCCACCGCAAGAGATGCTCACCTGGTCCCCAATTTGATCGAGCTCTTTCATGGCGTTCTGCCCAATCATATCGAACTCGGAGTCGGCATCCTTGGTGAACTTGGTCAAGTAAGCGGACCGCTCGTCCAAGAAGTTTGTGATCCGAACCTTCTGCGTCTGAAGCATGGCGATTTTGGCAAGCACCTCCTGCTGACGGCTATCACCCCCGAGCGGTGGGGGAGTGTCCGATCCAGCATCTTCAGAGCTGCACGCACAGATGGAAGACCTTCTGCTGCTTAGCAGCGCGTGTGGGTGCCGCGAGGATCCTCGCGGCGAGGGAAGGGATGTCCGAACGGTGTGAAGAGTAAGCATCTCCTCTTGTTGCTGTAATCTTTGGTATGCTGCTTTGGGTCTGCAGAGAATTCGTGCAGGGGTTTGCCTCTGCGCCTCTCGTTGCCTTGAGCCTGAGAACGATATCCACGCTGGCTACATGACAAGACCAAGTTGCCCCTTGCGTGCCGCTTGTTCGTTCACTCGGGTCCATTTCAGTCCATGCCACTTTCCGAGGGAATGGCCCCCCCACTGTCTCGTTTCAGTGCCTATCCATTGCACCTGTAGCACTTTGTGTAGCCACCGTGCAATCAGCGGACGGAGCCCCCACCAGCTGCCGTGCAATCATATATCTGGGCCAAAATAAAGCGTGCTAGCTGGGCTGAGTCTACCTCTGCTGGGTACATATAGACCTGGGCTCTAATGAATGGCCACGTACATCGAATCATGCGCCCTACAAGGCTGCGACCATGTCTGCAGATGCGAGCTAGCAGTAGTCGACAAATCCCATGGCCACTGAGAGTTCAATATTGACTTGAGCATAGTGACATGATTTGTTTTCGTATTTTCCGTTATGCTTTTAGAGTGAAAAATGATTTGGGCGTCTAACCGCCAGGAACACTTGTCTGCCATTTTTTTGCTTCATTCATCTCCTGTGAAACTGAAACGGGATCTGCCGTTCTTCTTAATCTGTCTATCAAGTTTGCAGGCTCCTTGCCAGAAGAAAAGCTTTCAAGCATGTCCTTGAGGCTTCTATAGATGCAGACACTTTTTCTCTGCCCAATCCACATCGAGCAATTATTTTCCTCGAGCAAATTCTCAGAGCAGAGTTAACACGTCGATTGCACATGACTACTTGAGCAAGATCCTAGAGATGGCCTGCACGATGATGAGGCTCACTCTCAGGCTTTGGCCCATACCTATCTGCCAACAGGAGTAATGACGCAAGGCAAAGGAACATGCAGATGCCGGTGGCTTAAGCTGCAACTAGGCCCTTACTTAATCTTATCACCAACGCTTTCGGTACTCCCCCAAATCCTCAGTTGCGTCGTTATAAAATTGCGGTTTTGGGTCGCTCCATGCGTCGCTGTCCGCTGCACCCAAAATCCGGACTCCGGACCCCGTCGTCCTCCATGGCAACGCACACCTTCTGCAACTTGCTTGCAGGCTGCCTGGAAGTAGTCATGGACGGCCTTGTTAATTAATCCGGTTCCTCAACTGTGAAGTCTCGTCATCTCCTCTCCTGGAACGGTGCAAGCTGGATCACGCGTATCGATCTTATCCCTTTGCCGTTCCACGGTAATGGAACCGTGCTACATGTGCACTGCTCTCCGGAGTGCGAGCGCAAGTCACAGGACATTTTGATGTGGTGCTATCGGATATTTTTGGTATGTGTAACGATGAAAACGAAAAGAAAAAGATGTACTGTAGTTGGAGTAGTTCTATATCTCTGGAAGTAACACCCTGAGTCGACAGCCAAGAGGTCACGATCTTTCTTGGAACGTATTTTTATCCTATGAATGATGATGTCAACATTTGGGAAGGTCTGCAAGTACGGACAAGAGAAGTACGGTACGGATGCGCAACTCTGCGTAGACTTTCAGCAAAACAAGAAATGGTATAGCTAAACACGCAATTCAGTACAGTAATACATTCTCGATCGTTCTAGGCTGTATGCACTGCATGAAGGCGGAGAACAAACAAGCGTGTCGCTTTACATTGTCAACACCCTTAAATTTGCCTCAATCTTCCAAATTACGAGACCTAGTCAGTCGCTTTTAGCATGTTTCCCAATGACGATGGGCAAGAAGAGATCATGACCAAATCCCTGTAACCTCTATGAGTAATCAGCCCTTTAAACTTCTTCCTAAAAACCTTTTAAATTCGAACAATAGAATTCAATCAGGTTATGAGCTCTGCTCAGTCACCGTACATGTACATGAATAACTCAGTGTGGTACCCTTAGGCCTTTCACAACGCAAGTTTTTTAGCGTGGTATCATAGGCAAAGTGATAATGTGGCACCCTATCAATTGATGAAAGAGAGTGAAGTTGTATCTTAGCTAAAATAAACTTCTATCTAAGATAAATACTAAGAGTCAATACATTTTGAAAGGCCTCTCGCAGAATTTATTTCGTTCCTCCATATACGTACGGCAGAGCTCTCTGTCGGACTGCGTAGCCCGGCCCACATGTCGGACGCCGTGGAATAGAGAGTAAAGCAAGCGCGACAGAAGAAGAGAACCACATCTTTTCGGGGGTCCACGTGGGCCCGTCGGCAGCGACAGTGCAGTAGCGGGGACCTCGCCAGGTGGACGGTGCACCTGAGAAGTGCCGCTGCCTGCATCGCGCTGGATTCGCTCGATCGAGATCCGGCACACCTCACACTGCACAAGATATTTGTTCCCAGTCCGAGATTCGTAATACGAGAATAAAATACAGTAAAAATATCTGAAACTCCATTTTTTTTTACAGGATATCTGAACTCTTGTGCAGGTCTCGATGGAGGTGCTGCTGCGATCTGAGTAAAACACTTTGATGTGGAATCTACTCTGACAAGATTAAGATTACGTGAAAATCTGGGAGTAGATGGTGGCATCTTTTTGTTTTTTGTTTTACTCAGTGCCCTGAAAAGTCAGTGATTCTCTTCTCCACGGCCGTACCAGCCACTGTCTGCTAATTTACTAGTGCACTTGCTGTTAGTTTATCGCGATGCTGATGCAAATGATTTCGATAGGTGGTGCTGGTACTGTAGGTCCTCCTTGAAGTAGGCATCTCGGCTTCGCCCTCTCCAGCCTAGCCTCCAACGTAGGATGATGTAGCAGCCATGAACCGCTATCGCTTTCACGGCCGGTCTGGGTGTGGGCAGTCACGAGTTCAACTGCCTCGCCGTCCATCGTCCCTACTTGGATTGATACATTGTTTTCGGTACGAGCTTTATCGAACGACGATTGATTGAGAAGTGCTTCGGTTAGAATCAAATCAATCCCTAATTTTAGAGTCTGATATACAGAACTAGCTGAGGCTAACACTTATTTCGAAGCCGGGACTTTATGTAATTTTACAAGAATTCATTTTGCACCATGATTTGGCTGAATTGTTGCTATTCCTAATAGTTAGAAAATGGAAAACTCCTAGGGCACGATGCCACATCATATAGCGTGCCATCTAAGGATTCTCATCTTCTTCCACTCACTATTGCGACATCCACCGTCGTCTTCCTCCATAGCGATGCCACCATCTTCTCTTCTGCGCTCAACTCGCATCCTCCTTCTCGGGTGGATCGTGGTTGTCGTTGTTCCCGATCAAGCTCACCTCTTATCCTGATGCAAGTTAATTATGTGTCGAACTGTTGGCGTGCCACCACCTTGTCCTGATCGAGCTTGTCTTGCTTGTCAGTAAAATTTCCCTCCCGCCTCTTCTTTTCTCTTCACTCCAAAGCCCTTGTAGATATATTGCTTGCACTCTTGCTACTATGAGATGACGCTGGCAAATAAGACCAACATTTCATCGATCACACGCTATATTATCCGCTTCTCTTTTTCCATTGCTTGTATGTCAAGGTTAGTCGAGTGATCTCGTTGTTTGACCAATTTGAGGAACGGTTTCATTATATCGTCTCAAGTTGGGTTAGCGAGTCCATGCCACACCTTTTCATCACCCCTCTTCCATGACATATGCGTCTTTCGAGAGGTGTTTTTGGTGGCTACTGGATGAAGATGGAAGCGGAGGATATTGTGCTCCACCGACCACCTTGGTTGAGCCGATGATGTCTCCAGCGTCGAGCTTTTATGTGTTTGGAGTATATTTTTCGTACGATGCTTTTGTTTCCGATGAGAAATCCAATGTTTTGCTTTACTTCCCTAACACCTCATACAGACGGTTGGATGGTGCACATCGTTGGCAAATCGGACAAACAATGTCGTACACGTAGCAATTTTCTTTTGTTGTATATCTCTTTCTTTTCTATGTAGTCATCTGCATCGTTCATTGTAGTCCTTTAGAGTTCTCCTCCTTATTCTCCTGATATAATCTTAGCCTTTTTTCTTCTTTCGGTGCGAATCAGCTCTACTGACCTTGTCCTTGTACTCTTTTTACTCCTATTAATGGATGGAAACAACATAGCTATATTTCATAGAAAAATATGTCATTAAATAATTTTTTCCACACATATTCCTTTTCTCGACAAGAAAACATGGCAAGACAAGGGCAAACCTAGCAAACATGATTAGCAATTAAGCAATCACATTCTAGTGTGTTGGCACACATCATGTTAATTACCAACTGCCATCTTTTTATACATGTCGCTGCTTTTCTGTGTATAACATGCTAATCTTTTTTCTTTTGAAAGCTACAACATGGTAATGTTAGCTCTGCATGGAACGGGTCTCATCCATATTTTCTATTGCCATTTGTAGCAAATTTGCTGGCCCAGTGAAAAAGATGCATCCGTATAAATAAAGGTAGATGAGCAGGCAGCCACAAGAAGCAAGTACGCAATAATGCCGTCGACAAGCCTGTGCATAGCGATCTTGCACAGGATTGATGGTGATTATCCACTAGTTGTATAAAGTCCATTTGCCGCTATATATGACCACATCAGTAGCTGCCGTGACCACACTATTTTTTTTTCTGAAGAAAAACCTACTCCATCAGTTCAAGTAAATCCATATAAATACATCTGTAAAAAGAAAAGAAAAAGGTCGTGTGATTCGTGCAGATGGAGCATCGGCATCTGGTGGCTCATCGTCGGAGCGGAGCGCTGCTAGCTACTGGGCTACGAGCAGTAGTGCTAGGGGTACAGTGTACCCGGTGGGCGAAGCTATTTATCGCCTCCACCGGCGGCGCTTACGTGGAGTGGCACCACCGGACGAACCGCGCGGCTAAAAACCAAGTAAACGCTGCCTCCTCCTCCCCAAAGCCCCTGCTGTTCCTTCTCGCTTCACCCTCCTCCTCCTATCCCTCCCTTCTCCCTCCAATAATTCCCTTCCCCTTCCCCGCAGCGAAAAGCGCTCCAGGAATCTCCATGCTCGCGTCCCTCGCCGGGCTCGGCCCAGATCTCCGGCCAACGCCGCAGTAGCCGATCCGCGCCCGCACGCCCGCCCGATCCGATGGGCGGGGAGGTGCCGGAGCCGCGCCGGCTCACGCGCGCGCTCAGCTCCTGCGGCGTCCCGGAGGAGGCGCTGCACCTCGTCATGGGCCACGTCGACGACCCGCACGACAGGGAGGCCGCCTCGCTGGTCTGCCGCCGCTGGCACCGCATCGACGCGCTCACCCGCAAGCACGTCACCGTCGCCTTCTGCTACGCGGCCGACCCGGCCCGCCTCCTCGCGCGCTTCCCGCGCCTCGAGTCGCTGGCGCTCAAGGGGAAGCCCCGCGCCGCCATGTACGGGCTCATCCCCGACGACTGGGGCGCCTACGCGGCGCCCTGGGTCGCGGCCCTCGCGTCCCCGCTCGAGTGCCTCAAGGCGCTCAAGCTCCGCCGCATGGCCGTCACCGACGACGACCTCGCGGCGCTCGTGCGCGCGCGGGGGCACATGCTGCAGGAGCTCAGGCTCGACAAGTGCTCCGGCTTCTCCACCGACACGCTACGCCTCGTCGCCCGCTCCTGCAGGTTGTCCGTTCTCTCATGCTACTACTCACCTGCATCCGTGCCGTGCCCCCTTTTTTTTCTACTCTCTTGCATGTTGATGTATGCTGCTGGCGTACTTCCAGTAATCGATCTGTCGTGCCTTCTTCTCTTCCTAGATGAATTATCAGGAGTGATCTGGTTGAAATGATAACCGGTGTTAGTTGGTTTCGCCAAATAGAGTAGTAATGGATAAGGACGAGCTGTGTGTCAGTTTCTATAGTTAGATATTTGATCTACCATGGGCTGTTATAAATACTGCCATGTGTAGCTCGCTCACTCGCTTTCTGGATTCATCGGAGGGAGGTGTCAAGTTTGCTTCCACACACAATTTTCTAAAAGAAATTTCTATGAGCATTATATGCATGACTTGTTCTACAGCAAAGTCATATGAGCATTATATATGCAAGACCCCGGAGGGAGATTTAGGAGATCTGGTGTTTACCTGTCATGCCTTTGTAACACATATATCTGTTCCGGTGTGTGTGAAGACTGAAGAGTCTATAGTTTGTAGTTATCGATTCGAAGCAGCTCCCAAGTCCCAACCAATTCGGGCTTAAGCAAACTTTATTTGAGGTTGCACCAGGCAGGTGATCTATATAGTACTACTCTGATTGGACTCAAAACAAGACTACCTCTGTCTTTGCGAAACATTTTTTGAAACAAAGTAAAATTGCAAGTTGGTGGTTTCAGTTACCAATCAATTCTATCATGATCAGATTAATGTGGCACTATGTCATACTGTATGTCTTTCAAGCGTCATCTTCTCCTTCATTTGTTCTCTTTTGGGAGAGGTCTTTCCCTGTACCACACAGTTCTGCAAGTATGATGTGTGCTGAAAGTACAGATCTATTTTCAAAGTTTAAGCTTGTCAAGTTCACATATGGAGGTAGACTTAGCACTCTACAAAGGATCGGTAATGGTTATGCAGAGTTCATGTACAGTATGCTCTTTTAGGGCTGGAAAGGCCTCATAATGCAACCGTGAATCGAGAACACTATTAATGAAAGAGTGTAGAACATGGGGTCATGTTCATTAGGTTTGGACACACCTTTATATAGTTCCTGGTTCATCATTAGTTCACTTTTCAATATTGGAGGCGACAAACTGTGGTGACTGCTCTGGTTATATATTGTTTTCTTCCTTAGTTTGTAGGAAGTCGTTTTTGTTTGGTACATTTTTTCGCAGCAATTTCGATATCGTCACTGCTATGATTGCGTGCTATCACTGCAATAATTTGTTACTATAAATTGTCTTGGCAGATCCTTGAGAACTTTATTTCTCGAAGAATGCTCGATTACTGATAAAGGTGGTGAATGGCTTCATGAACTTGCTGCCAACAATTCTGTTCTTGTGACACTCAACTTCTACATGACTGAGCTCAAAGTGGCACCGGCTGATCTGGAGCTTCTAGCAAAGAACTGCAAATCCTTACTCTCTTTGAAAATAAGTGAGTGTGATCTTTCAGATCTGGTTGGTTTTTTCAAAGCAGCCAATGCATTGGAAGATTTTGCTGGAGGAGCGTTCTATGAAGAAGTAGGAGAGCTTACGAAGTATGAAAAAGTCAAGTTCCCACCAAGAGTATGCTTCTTGGGGCTTACGTACATGGGGACAAATGAGATGACTGTTATCTTTCCCTTTTCTGCTTCACTTAAGAAATTGGACTTGCAGTACACTTTCCTCACCACTGAGGATCATTGCCAGATTATCTCAAGATGTCCGAACCTATTTGTTCTCGAGGTAATGTTTCTCATGTACCGCTGTATTTTGGGTGTGTGAAATTTGCGGTACTCTTATTTGTAATGACAGTAGATTTTGTCAACAGGTGAGAAATGTAATAGGAGATATAGGGCTAGAGGTTGTTGGCGACACATGCAAGAAACTACGAAGACTTCGAATTGAGCGAGGGGACGATGATCCAGGCCTACAAGAAGAGCAAGGAGGAGTTTCTCAGTTAGGCCTGACAGCTGTAGCTGTTGGTTGCCGTCACCTGGAGTACATAGCTGCCTATGTATCTGATATCACCAATGGGGCTCTGGAATCTATTGGGACTTTCTGCAAAAATCTCTATGACTTCCGGCTTGTCCTACTTGACAGGCAAACACAGGTAACTGATCTGCCACTTGATAACGGTGTCCGTGCTCTGTTAAGGAGCTGCACCAAGCTCCGGCGATTTGCTCTCTACCTGAGACCCGGAGGGCTTTCAGACATGGGCCTTGACTACATCGGGCAGTTCAGTGGAAATATCCAATACATGCTACTGGGCAATGTCGGTGAATCAGACATTGGGTTGATCCGCTTTGCAATAGGGTGCACCAACCTGCGGAAGCTTGAACTTAGGAGCTGCTGCTTCAGCGAGCGAGCCCTGTCACTCGCTGTGCTCCAGATGCCATCACTGAGGTACATATGGGTGCAAGGCTATAAAGCCTCTCCCACAGGCGCCGAGCTCCTGCTCATGGCAAGGCCCTTCTGGAACATTGAGTTTACGCCTCCCAGTCCGGAGAGCATGTTACGCATGACAGTTGATGGAGAACCGTGTGTGGATGCCCAGGTTCTTGCCTACTACTCCCTTGCTGGACAGAGGTCGGACTGCCCTGATTGGGTGACCCCATTGCATCCAGCTGCATGATTGTAAATACATCCAAGTTGTGTGTACCTTATTGTCCCTTGGGTGACAACCTTGCCCCAGTATGGTAATTTGTACGGATCTAGATAATTAGCTAGCTGTTTGTGCCGTAATAAGATAGTATAGTGCTCCTTGAATGTAGCTGAGGTGTAGTGCAATAAGTTGCTGTTACTTTGAACCACTATGTAATCCTGGGAATGTGCATGTATACTAAGTTGATCTGTGCTTTGAGCGTTTGAACTTGTCACTTCGTACTACACTACATAATCCTGGAAGGTCAAGCGTGTGTATGCCTAAAGCTGATAGTTGTGCTCCATCCCATGTCTCTGAAACCATGATGTATGGCTTTACTGATCATGCCTGTGTTTAAACTTTAAACCTGATCATGCCTGTGTTTAAACTTTAAACCCACTGCTCTGTGCTCTCCCTTTCGTTGACAAGTGAGAAGGTGTAATTCAGAATGGCTGCACTTTCCTCCATGGCCTATCACTACGGCGACGGCCACTGATCGCTATTTGAATGGCATGAGGATTTTCCGACGTGGATTGGGTAGTGACTAATGAGTACAGAGTACGTGGTCTCGGTGGCTAGCAGACGGATGAACAAGTGGCGGAGCGCCCCTGGATTTGTGCTACCTCGCTAGGAAGGCGACAAGGTTGCGTGGTCAGCTTAATAGACGGACAAGAATGTACCAGTATAAAATCCACCTGTTTGGTGATGAGTAGGTAGGCTAGAAAACAAAATGCGTAGATTCGAGGTCAGCCGCTTAATTGGCAAGTGAAGAGAGGGATGTTTCTGTCGGCTTGTTCAGAGAATGTACCCAGCGAAGTACGAGTAGTAGTTGACATGGGAGAATGTCCAGTATTTACTATTTAGCTATACTTCAACTAATAACAGAGTAACAGTCCAAGAACCGGCTCTTTCTTAACCTCTACCTGCCCGGCGCATCCGAATGGCGAGACCAGTTGAAGCAAGCAATTCCGTAACATGTGAGAAGAACCACCCCATGTGTCATGTCATGTGTAGTATCAGCGGATCATTGATTTTGAGAGAAAGAGGGAGAAGAAAAGGTTACCAACCGCGACGAGCAACCACAACAAAGTGATACACTCGGACCTTTATTTAGCAACTCTCTATTTGTAAAAGATCGTGGTGATCCGAAAACTCAAACGGAGGCCGAGCGACACCTAGGCCTTTATTTTCAACATTTAGAAATCATATTTTAAAGATAAAAAATTCTGAAAAAAATCCTATACGTAGGCAATGATATATACTATAGAAATGCAAAATCTGAATATGAACAACTTTGTATCTAGACTACAACACTATGTAATTTATCAGATTTTTCAATTTTTAGCCCAGAATATAAAGTAATTTGTATTGACATTTTGCAGGTTTGTAGTACAGATTATTGGCTACGTCTAGAAATTTTTCCATATTTTTTTAGAACAATAAAATATAATATTTAAAAATATAGATTCAAATGTAGCTCGGCCTCCATTTGTCTACTCCCGTGGTGATCTTGCTACCTATGAGATTTTCTGTGACCCTGCAGGTTTTTTTTTTGTGAGGAACAAATAACCCTGCAGGTGAGGACAAGAATGAGCGTGGGCAAACAAGCCCACAGCCTCGCCAACAGCCCAACACACTGCGTCACGCTCACGCGGCCGTTGTCCACTCCCGAAGGCCGAGCCCATCCACGGAGAACGGTCTCCGCTACGAGGTTCGTCTTGTGTACTAAAAAAAAAAGAATGTTCGTCTGTTTGGTCGATCTGGTGCTTGTTGCTACTGCTAGACATGGTCGCCATTGTAGACATGGATCACGGTGGTCGCGCGCTCGTTTGCGACCGTCGGCGCCAACCGCAGGACCAGTAACCGCGACGGCCTGGCTCCTCATGGTTCCGTTGAGGTTCGACGCTCCGATCTCGTTCTTCTGTAGCTTGGGCTGTGCGACGAGATATGTGCCCGGAATCTGTTTGGTAAAATGCGTCCGTGGGTTCTGCAAGCAATTCGGACATTATGGTGCCACTAGGAGGATGGAATACGGCTTGCTCTTATAGAGAGCTGGGGAAATTGGGAGTGTATTGATCACACGGCCTGATCATTTGTCTCAAATGGGTAGCAATGCTTACGGTGCACTCACCAACCGAATGTGCCGTGAGTCAAGGTTTCAAGGAGTTGTTGGATGTCAGCTGCCGTATGCTGATAGGTGTTCTGAAGCAAAGCTACACTAGAACCTGCTTGTCAAAGGCAATGTTGATGCAATTGATGAATTAGTATTTCAGGGGTTGGTATGATTACCGAGTTGAAGACATGCTCTTCTTGCCATAATGCTCTGGTTATTGGTGCTGCATTGCATGGTCAGTTAAGTCTGGAGCGAACTTGTCTTTATTATAAGATACTCACGTGAATAAACTCCACACTCACTTCCTTACCGGTCTTCTGCAGTTCTTGCAGTAGCTGACTGCAGAGCGACCAACATACAGTGATGCACGTATTTTGAAAAGGTTTTCAGGAGGATCTTATGTTCTCTAAGGTGCAGGGAGTGCTGTACTGTGTGACCGTATGGCAGATTCCAAGCGATCTCTGCATCTGAATTGTTTCAGTGTCCATTTTGCGATTCATCTCGACTAGACATGTCCTTTTATAAGGTAATGAACAGGATCACACCATATTTTGCTTGTTCAATGATTGCCTGCTGATCTTACTGTATACCAGTGCAGGACTGCAGGGGTTGGTAGGATTACCGAGTTGAAGACATGCTCTTCTTGCCATAATGCTCTGGTTATTGTTGCTGCATTGCATGGTCAGTTAAGTCTGGAGCGAACTTGTCTTTATTATAAGATGCTCATGTGAATAAAGTCTACACTTACTTCCTTACCGGTCTTCTGCAGTTCTTGCAGTGGACCTATGGCAGATTTCAAGCGATCTCTGCATCTGAATTGTTTCAGTGTCCATTTTCCGATTCATATCTACTAGACATGTCCTTATAAGGTAATGAACAGGATCACACCTTATTTTGCTTGTTCGATGATTGCTTGATGATCTTATTGTATATCAGTGCAGGACTGCATGGGTCGGAGGTTAGCTTGGTGGAGGCACTGAAGAAATGGTTGTCCAAAACTCTTCCAGATAATGATGATGGTATATATCTGACGATGACCTGAGTTAATAACATGTTTTAGCTTGGATTATTGTGTATTAGCATGTTCAGACGTGCTGTTGCCAACCTTCTTGAGTGCAAATTGTATGGTTTTGAAGTTATGGTTAACTGTGAATCTGGAATTTTGGGTGTTAAGACTATAAGCTGCCTCAAGGTAGCCCAAAAGAGTTCATAATTTATCACTAAGTTTGCATTGCAGAAACTTTACTATCATCTTCTTGGAAATAGAGGGAACCAAAGACCCTTGTTACAACTTACATTTACCAATGTATGTTAAAAAAATTCCTCCTACACCTTCAATTCCCGTTACGGATACTTATAAACTTAAGATAGTATATTCTAGATGTTCAGAAGTTCCCATGGTAACCTTGCAGCATGTGTGTTGCCTCTGGTAATTGTCTCCTGAATAGCACACTGTAAACCATAACCACGTCAATTCTCTGTTTTCATATTTACTGCAAAATTGTGTTCCTTGTCCTCTTAGTTATCACATACTATTATTGCTGGTTTTACCAGATGAGAAGGAGCATGTACAAGAGCATACTGAACGCTATGAAAGTATCCCCATGAATAGAAACTAAAATTTTACGTGGGTGTGTTCATGTAGCAGTGGTTTTATTAGAAATTATTTCTGCATGTAGAGGTTCAAAATGACGAGTTATTGAATAAAATGCTCTATCAAAATGGCATAAAACATAATAATAAATAATTAACTATTGGTTTAATATTGGAAAGACGTAAGGGAGAAGCTTGTTGCATAAATTATATGTTCGAACACGATCTTAACTCCTATGGCATTCTCTTCAAGCTTTTGGTATTAGTTTCACTGTTGCCATGAACAGTTCTGTTAGTTTTTCTTGGAAGTGTATCTGCAATCGCAAATACTCGGCTTTGAATTTTAGAGCGTTAAAGTACAAACCAGATAGAAAAATAGAATGTTCACAAGATAAAGTAATAATACTAAAAGCTGGAAGGTCTCACGCAACAATTACGTGATTTTACAGTAACTGATCTTTTCCTGAAAGAAACATAGATGGATTGCATAATCGCAATGAATACTACTGCTGGAAGAGTAATATGAAAATATTTGACATCCGCTTGATAGAAAGATAAATCATTAAGCTGGCAATTCGTTAACAGGATTCCATGTACAGTGTGCTGTTATTGGCAAGTTGCTGGGGACAAACATATGTAAGCATGGAGCGCAGTGCAAAACTGTTTCCTGTATTGATAGCTGATAATATGCAAAATAACAGTAATGTGATTCACATAGAATGTCCATAATTCTGTACCACCATGATTCAACAGAAACACATAGCTTTGTCTTTATACCTGACCACGCTTAACCAGCTTATGCATAATTGCACACAAAGAGGATGTAAATTCAAGATCACCACTTCAAAACTTTGATCTTCATAGAAAGTTTTACTATAAAAATTATGTTGACTTGCTATTAAAAAACCAAAAAAGCTGCTATTTCTCTAGTTGGACAAATTAAGTTACTCCCTCCGACCCATAATACTCTTCGCTAATATGGATGTATTTAGACACATTTTAGTGGTAGATACATCCGTATTAGCGAAGAGTAATATGGGTCGGAGGGAGTATAAAACTATGCGAACTTGACAAAAGATAGGGCCCATCAATTGTACGAAAACAATCTATGTTATTTTCATTTGCTACTAAAAGGTCTGCAAGATTTGCTTACTAGAACCTCTTCTTAGTAAGAAAAGTTGAAGAAAAGAAAGCTATTCACTATGCGGTAATGATAAGCACAAGATGGTAGTTGTATTTTGTAATTAGTTCACAAAGTACTAAGTAAATGATGCAGAATGTATGATTTTATTATTCAGATTGCTTTCCATGAAAGTTCAGAAGTGAGTGTCACAGTAGAGGAAACCATGACCTATGTGTGTTCCAATCTTTACTTTTTGCTTTAGATCCTTGTAACTGATTTGACTTTGGATTTTGGCATTTCTGTTAGTTGAAAGGGCAACCAGGTTAGTGAACATCATTAAATTATTATGGTACTGATAAGTGGTCCTTTTCCTATAATGCCGTGAAATGTCACAATCTGCGAGCTTTGCTCTCTTTTCCCACCAAAAAAAAGATATGGCATATTTTTGGGGAATACACTATTTTCTTTTGAGGACATGCAGGAGAGCTGCATTTGTATGTATTAAGTAGTGGGGAACAAACCGCGTAGGGTGGGGAAGTAGAAACGCTCAAAGGGGCAGTACAGGAGAGGAAAATAAAAATACTAGCAGGGCCAATTCTCTTCCTAACGAAATTGCCAGAAGCCCTGCCATATGGTTCGTTAAAAAAAAAAGACCTACGACCTAAGAGCAAGTCATAACCTTAAATTGTATGATAAGATACAAATTTTTAATAGCACATCTACCTTTGCTTTCTACTTTTCTTTATTTCAGCTTTCCTATTCTTTTTCCTCTTTTATGCTTATGTCATGTTGCTTCTGTCATTCTGTGCTATTATGGAACGTTCTTGGAGCTGGAAGAAGACAAAGAAATGCTTATGCATAGTAGTAAACCTGAATAAATAAATATGTTCAATATGATAATTTTGTTGAAGTTTATGTGGATCGCCTAACCTTCTCCATCAGTTCAGAATTTTGGTTCTATTGGATGGTGCGTGAAACTTAATAGTTTTGATAGTAACAGAAAACATAAGCTCTGGGGGTAAACTAATATACTTTCTTCGAAATTTGCCAAGAAGAAAATTAAATCCCTCCATGACAATGTTTTGAGAATTGTTGTCCCTGCCGGTAGCTTATTTTAGTATTCAAATTGTTGCTCCTGTCCATCACGCACAGTACCTAATCCCCTTGCAGTTTTTTGCTTGTCCATTGAGATCTGGGACATGAACCTTCACCTGACCACCTTCACGCTTTCATCGTGCATGCTTAGTATGCATAATTTAAGTTTCACCGATGTAAGATGATAGTAGGTGAACCCTTTACCTTGTTCCTTGTTCGGTGTGGAGCATTCTTTCATGTCAATTTTACAGGCACAGTATATTTGAAGTTGACATATCAAAAGTAGCCAAACTCAGCATTTGAATAGGTACAATACTTGACAGCGCTGATCAAACAGCCAAACAGCAACACCTGAATTGCGTCAAGTGGTGAAGGTGAATGCCCATTGTTTGGAGCATATTACATCTGTAGCAGGCTAGCGGCACACTGGTCACTTGACATCTGGGCTCTGAGAATTACTCACTAGCTCTTTCGCCATGACGATTTCTCTGGCATCTTTATCTGTCACATGGTTCCGGCTAGTTGGATCAGTTGCGTGGTACATCCAGAATTCCAGATGCTGTATGACTAGAGATTTCCCATTGTTGGTGAACAGAACATGTTCAGGAACCCCGATAATTGAGATATAATAATTCGACATCGACAATGACACGGTGGTAAGACCTGCTGGTACGTCCTGTTCTTAAGCAGCATTTCTGTTTGTCTAGCTTGTGTTGTAAGTTATTAACAGTGTTTCTGGTTTCACTTTCCTTAAACATCCTGTAGGCTTATTGGCAGGCACCGGGTACTGTCTACATGCCCAGTTCAATGATTCTGCCACGACTGTATCAGTAGTATATGTGAAGTATGGAAATATTTTAGCTGTCTGGGCATCAACCATCAGAAGCATGCAGGTGAAGTACAGCGGAAGTTCAGAGTTTGCTGCATGTTCTAAAGATAATCTAAATCTTGCGTTTCAAAATTGGAGTACAGGTACATCCACCGTTTTTCAATTCATGAAAAAATACTACAAATAAAACAATATTGTTATGTCCAGCTTTGATTATTAATAGATACAGAATTACTTTGATTGGTCAATAAAAATAGATACTTTATGTTTTTCATGAAAATAGTTCTCATGATATTTCTTACAAGCTTGGTCATATAAAAAAGTACCTAGCAAAGTAACATATGGAGAAAATCAGAATAAGTAATGGAGAAAAGAATATTTATATTTCAAGCTTTGATTACTAAGAGAAAGAATTATTTTGAATGATCAATAGAAAACAGATAGCTATATTCGTCATGGAAAACATTCTCATGATATCTTTAAAAAAATAATCAGCCAAGTAAGCATCGGGAGAAAATGAGAGGGTGCAATGTAGACTTCTTCTTAGTTAGTAGTATAACAATATTGCTCACTAACAGTATTGTTCACTAACGACACATTTTTCTTCGACATGGGCACTTTACTAACATCAAGACGATACTCCCTGATTACTAACGGCACATAGCTTTCACTTTCTCCCTGATTACGATAGGTTATGCAGGTATTGCGACACGCACGTCCTCTCGTGGTCCTGGGCGGCAAAGGCATGACTGGAATCTGGAATCTCCTCGCTCCGCCTCTGAAGCCTCCTCAATTATATCACCCATTTGCAGAATCTGAATATTTTGCGGAAAGGCGGAACGCGGACGTGATGACAACAGCGCCCCCAAAGCGCGACGGCGTCCATGCCGTCGACCTCCTCGCGAGTGCCAGTGGTGGACCAGAGGCTGTAAAGGGATCTCACTCGCAGTGCCGGCACTTTCACCCCGCACCAGCACAGGCCGCACGAGCATAACGCGAAGGCAAAGCTATAAGCACAAGCTCGCCGTTTTGATGCGGTGGTTAGTCTGGTTACCATGGCCAATCCGATGGGATGACAAGAATTCAGGGGGAGAAGAGAAAGAGACGAGAAAAATAATACTAGCAAAGAGCGGAAGGAAAGCGAAAGGCACTAGGCATCAGGCACACGGGGCGCCCACTTCGCCGGCATCGCGTTGGATTTGCATGAATCTTGCGTGTGCTCCCGGGGGCCCTGCTGCTGGCGCAAGTTGGCTTTTGGCGTTGGCCCCTCGGCGTGTGGCTGGAGCCGGTGCGCGCGGCACCGGGGACGCATGAGTGTGTGCATGGGGCAGGGAGGCCATGAATCATGATGATGGCAGCAGAGGCGGAGCAGCAAAGGCCTGGCCGCCAGGGTGAGAGGTTAAAGAAAGCAGAATGGTTAACGGCAGAGGGGACACCAACCACCCCCGTGGGATTCAGAGAAGATGCGGGCTTTGTGGCGCTGATGATGAGGTTTAGCCTTGGTTTTCAGGTCTGCTTTTCGACGCTCTGTCGTGACCGGACCAGAAGTGGCGACAAAATAGCTGATGATTCGTCACGGAGAAAGCAAGCAGAGTTGTCAGGTCAGGTGGCTCTGCTCGCTAAAGATCGACGTGACACAAGTCACGGAGCTGAAACTTCCCCTGCGAGGGCCGAGTCACGCGCCACATGAAGCAAGCTGATACGATGCCGCTCCCGTTCCGCGCTGCCGACGAGCTCGCTGTAGATCTGCACGTCCGGAGATGGCAAGGGCCGGCGCGCAGGAGATGCGCGTGTGGGGCAATGAATGGATGAATGAATCTCGCTGCCGCTGCCGCGTCGCCTGCATCGACAGCGCGGGCGCCCACTGAATGGTGCGAGTTTACAGGGCGCCCAGCGAGCTAGGCTGGCCTTTTACTTTGGAAACAGGAAGACGACGACACTAGTTGCTGTTGGGGCATGTGATGCTTGCTTGCTGGTGCTGGTGCTGGGTGGACCTCCAACTCATTTCCTACTACAGTTTATGCGTGCAGCGTGCCACTACCGGGCATTGGCAAGCCACTTCCTCTTGCAACCCCCCTCTACTCGCCCCAGCAGGCTGACCTGAGTCTGATTGACGAATCGAATTCATATACTCTCGGCAGCAACTGGCCAACTGGAGCCAGCCAGAGGTGGCGCTCTGAACTGCACTGCACGGAATCACAGCCAACACCTGCGCATGGGGCGCGAGAGCAAGGAGCACGAGGCGGACTAGTTTATGCGAGTTCTGATTAGCGCCATAGCCTGCGCAGATCGGAATTCAATATACTCCTGTGTAAGGGAACGCGATCGGCATTAATGAGGGACCCGGAAGCACATGGAAGATTTTTCAGGTGAGACTGAGAGAGACGAGATCCTAGCTAAACGAAGCTTCTCACGGCGGTGCAACAATGGCGATATATAGATCTTGTGAAAAAGCTTCTTAGTTCTTACACGCATCATATCATACGCCTACCAAATGCACAAAACTAGCACGAATACATAACAAGACGCTACATATAACCAAACTTTCAGACCGATCGATCGATGCTCCGGATCGGAGCTGCTGACACCGGAGAGCAAGATACAAGCTGCTTATTTCAGGGTTTCACTACACTGAAAGTTCCTTCTCGGCCCTATACTTGGCTGCTGAATTATGTACACTGGACGGTGGCACGTCGACGGGTTCTTCAGGCTGTCTCCATGGACCTGCAGGTAGCAGCACGCTCAAGACCGTGTTACTCTCGGATGATTTCACTTAAGTGCCATCATCTGAGGGTCGATCGAGACACAAGCGGCAACTCTGCAACCAGAATGCTCTCGAGGCCTGGCACTGAACCCTGGTGCGGTCGTACGTGCCCGAGGACGGCGGCGATCACGATGGTGAGACGCCGTCGCTCCGTCCTCGGTGCGTGGCAGGAAGCGCCTTCACAGCTGGCCGCATTGCATCTGCAGGAGGAGCGAGTCGTCCAGGCCGAGGCACATGAACGGGATCTGCTGCTCGAGCTTCACGCTGCCCGCGTACGGGTGGCCGACGCCCGGCGTCCCCTGCGGTGGCAGCGCCGGCGGCATGAAGGCGTGCCGCTGCCCGCCGAACTGGTCCGAGGCAGTGGTCAGCGCGGACGGCGGCGACTCCGAGCGGTCGTCGTCGTCGGGCACGTTCACGGTGGTGATGTCGTGGATGCTGGAGCGCCGCTTGTTGTCCTTGCCGCCGGTGGTGAGCCGGATGAAGTACTTCTGCGCGTGGCTCGCCACCTGCGTCGGCGTGCGGCTCGTCACGTAGTTCCGGGAGATGTTCCTCCAGTCCCCTCTCCCGTACTTCTTCAGACCCTTCAGGAACAGCCTGTATGCGCAGGAACGCCGATCAAATTTCGCCAACAATTGAAGCAACGAATCAACGATGAACCACAAACTACTCTAACATAGAGATGATTGATTCTGATCGGATCCGCGAAACTACCTGTGCTCCTCCTCCGTCCAGGGGATGCCCTTCTTGCGCTCCTGGTCGGCGCGCCCACGCTTGAGGCAGTACCCGCGCCTGAACCCGTTGCCCCCGCCGCCGTCCCAGTCCAGCGTGAACCCGGGCGAAGGGGACGAGCTGTCGTAGTGAGGGAAGGGGACGAGGCCGGCCTCGATGAACCCGACGTCGTTCTCGAGGGCCCTGTAGTGGTCCACCACGTCGGCCACCGTCTTCCTGGGAAGCATCAGCGCCACCATCTCCCACCTGTCCGGCGCGTCCAGGTCGATCGCCGCGAGCGCCTCCTCGAACACCTTGTTCTCCTCCAGCGTCCAAGAACCGCCTCCCCGCTGGTCAGGCACGAGCCAGCACGGCTGCCCGGAGAAGTAGGGCGCCGGCGGCGGCAGCACGTCCATCCACGACTCCGCCATCATATCGGCCTAGCTAGGACGGCGGCGAGCGGACAGAGGCGAGAATGAGGCAAAGTGGGGAGGTGGAAGGAGGCGTGCCTATATAGAGGAGTATCAAATTCCGGGCGGCTGCAAAAAGTGGCCGGAGTTTATTCCGCCTCCACCGTTGGAGGCCTTGAGAAGCTGAGCAAGTCAGTGGATGCTTGTGATTGGACCTTGGTGGAGCTTGTGGCCTCTCGATCCACCAAGCACAAGAAGTAAGAGCGTCTCCAGCCGTTGACGCTCCTCGCGGCCAAATCCGACGCTAAATAACGCCGGATTGGACGAAATTTAGGCGTGGGAGCGTCGAACTTCCACCCGGCTCTCTAGGAAGATGTCCGAAGATTGGCCTTTTTGGCTTAGTTTTACAAATAAACGTTACAGTTCGGCGAATTTGATACAGTTTGCCAAGATTTGGCTTATTTTTACAAATAAATGTTATAGTTTAACAAAACAAGTAAATAATTTGACAAGTTTTCAAACAAATCAAATGGAAACTAGTTGATGTTGCCTCGAAACCTCCATATGTGCTCCACCAAATCATCCTGCAGTAGTTGATGCATTGTGGAGTCTCGAATCTCCTAACGCATAGCGATGAACGCAGACCACGATGCCGGTACCTGGTGATTAGGCTATGCAAGAGGACCCTCTCTCTCATATGGTGCAGCTTGTTCGCTCAGAGGAACCGAATACTTTCACTCATTCTCAATTATCATGTTGTGTAAGCACACACAACAGTTCATCACCTCCCACATCTGATTTTTGGACCAACTCAAAGAGGGGAACCGGATTACAACAAATCTCTGCTGGAGGACACCAAATGCACGCTCGACGTCCTTTCGACAACCTTCTTGTGGCTTCACAAACTCCACCTCCTTCGGGAGGATGGGGCTCGAGATAGTCTTCACAAATGTTGCCCACTTTGGATAGATACCGTCTGGAAGATAGTATCCCTTGTTGTAGTGCTGGTCATTGATCACAAAGTCAACCGGGGGAGCATGACCCTCAACAAGCTTGGAGAAGATCGGCGAGCACTGCAAGACGTTGATGTCGTTGTTGGATCCCGGCATACCAAAGAAGGAGTGCCAAATCCAGAGATCATGGGTAGCCACTGCCTCAAGTATCACAGTGCAGCCTTTTTTGTGACCCTTGTACATTCCCTGCCAGGAAAACGGACAGTTCTTCCATTTCCAATGCATGTAGGCAATGCTTCCAAGCATCCCCGGAAATCCTCGAGCTTCATTGAAAGCGAGGATCTGAGCAGTGTCTTGGACAGTGGGTGATCTCAAGTAGGTGTCCCCAAACACTGCTATCACCGCCCTGCAGAACCGGTAGAAACAATCAAAGGCGGTGGACTCCGCCATTCGAAGATAGTCATCGGTAGAATCACCAGGAGCTCCATATGCAAGCATCCGCATAGACACCATGCACTTTTGGAGGGCGGAAAACCCTGCCAACCCGGTGCAATCTAACCTGCATCTGAAATAGGAGTCGTAGTCTCGAAGGGCATAGACAATTTTCAGGAAAAGCTTCCGGCTCATCCTGAAACGACGCCTAAAAATAGCCTCACCGTGCAATGGATTGTCGGCGAAGTAGTCGGCGTAGAGTATGCAGTAGCCCTCCATTCGCTGCCTCGGCTTGCACTTCCGGTGACCTGGTGCCGACCCACCACGGCGACCAATGGCCGTCTCCGCGTACAAGCCTGACAGGCAAGCTAGGATCAACATATGCTCCTCGTCTTGGGCGGCGGCTGCCATCTCTTCTTCAAAAATCTCGGTGAACATCTGCTCCTCCTCGTCGTCCGAGTCCATGTCCGGCCAGGCAAATGGACGAACACCTGCCGGGCGTGTCGACGAGGCGCGATGGGAGGAGTTGCCCGATGGCGGAATATAGGCTGGTGGGGGCTGGTGGAAGGAGGGACGGCGGAGTTCAGGCAACCGACCGGCGGATTGGCGAGGGGTGGTGCCGGCGGCGACAGAGCAACGAGGGGGTGGAGAGGGGGATTTGCGACCAGATAGTAGGGTTTGCGTGTTCTCTCACCGACAGAGCGGGCCCGTCCCCGCTTTTCTCTCGTCCGAAGTTCCCAAGCGCGCCCCGGGGGACCGGGGATGGCCTGGGCTCACCAGATGGATGAAGGCCCAAATCCGGGGGAAAACGAGGAACCGGGGGCGCGACTGGGCCGTTTTTCGCCGTCCGGTTAAAAAAAAACGGCTGTCGGGGGCCTCACCGGGTTCATGGCTGGAGATGCTCTAAAAGAGTGAATGTGAAAGCAGATTCTGTTTCGGCGAATCTTCTTTTCCTGATTTTAACCAAATTGATTGTAGCATTTCATAAGTGAACACTAGTGGAAAAAGGGGCTTCCATTCGCCCCCATTAGTCCCCAACCTATTCGATCCGCGGCTAAAGGGTCCATCAGTCCCGGTTCATTCGAAAATGTGGGCCAGGGGGCATTAGTCCCGGTTCAAATGGGCCCTTCGGTCCCGGTTTCAGCCACCAACCGGGACTAATGCCTTTGGGCCTTTAGTCCCGGTTCGTGGCTCAAACCGGGACAAAAGGGCATCCTTTATTCCCGGTTTGTGCCACGAGCCGGGACCAATGGCCCGTTCAAACGAACCGCCCTCTTCTCGCGCCAGTTATATGACGACGCTTCGGAGATCGATCGACATTAACGCGAGCGTCGCTTCGGAGATCGTCATGCTCTCGGGAACCACCGGCGCGGCGCTGCTTTGGAACTCGCCTGCATTCACACATCGCCGACGTCCTCTCATCTCCCTCTCTCTACTATATATAGCACTCATATTGATCATCTTAAGCACACACCATTCTCATCTTCTTCCCCCAAACATCTCCCACGCATATCACCACCGCCGGCGCCCTCTCTCTCTCCCTCTCAATGGAGGAGCAATTTCTGCCAAGATCTCGGCTCTACTACGTCGTCATTGAAGAGATGAACTTCACCATCACGGAGACTCTCCGTGCTTCAAGGGTGGAGAAGTGGATCCACGCCGTCAAACGACGGTTCCTCGATGCCGCACCGATCAAGTGCGTGGGCTTGGATTGTGAGTTCACCACTCACGAGGTCCCTCAACGTGCCGCCGTCCTTCAACTCTCGGTGGCGTCCGAGATATTGATCTTCCAGATTTGTAAGGCCAATGGCATGCCGCAACTACTCAAGGACTTCTTGAAGGACACCACCATCAAATTTTGTGGTGCGGCTATCGGCAATGATCTGCGCATGCTAAGGTCATATGGAATTGTTATTCCGTCAGCGTACGATCTTCAAAAGATTGTCCCAAACCCCACCAGCAAGCTAACACCGAGTCTCTATGATTTGGCCAATGCTACTATTGGGACACATCTTGAGAACAAGAGGAGGGACAAGAAGAAGGACAAGAAGAAGTACAAGAAGAAGGGAGAAGAAGAAAAAGAAGAAGAGGATGATGAAGAAGATGAACTAATATTTGGTTGGGAAAAAGTTCCATTGAGCTACAACCAAATGTTATATGCCGCTTTAGACGCTCGCCTAGGCTTTGAGATTGCTAGGAGATTCTGGAAGCTAAAAGGCTACAATAGCCATGTTGATCGTCTTAACCTTAATGTTTAATTATTAGGTGGATGATTATGTTTGGAAAAATGTTGGATGAGTATGTTTGGAAAAATGTACTCCCTTTGAGCCATGTTGGATGAGTATGTTTGGAAAAATGTACTCCCTTTGTTTCGGTTAACAAAGTCTATTAATTTTCAAATTTGTGATTTTTCAAGTATTTTGGCTTTTTTGAATATTTTAGTTATTAAAAATTAATAATTAAATTATACATAAAGATTATTTGAAATTCATTGGTGCTTATTATACTTAATCATTGTTTCTTATTTTGTGAATTTATTTGGAATTTAAAAAAGTAATATTATATTTTACCAAAGTGTATAGGTTAATAGAATTGGTAGCATACCATTATCAAGAAGTCACGAGCGCAGTCTTGGAATCTAGTAGGGAAGGAATGGAGAAGTTAAGCGTGCTAAGGGTGGAGCAGTATGAGGATGGGTGACCGATCGAAAAGTGAGGACCACAAGTACTTGTAATTTGATATGAGATATGGAGAGTGAGAGCCATAAGTATCTAATTTGATATGAGAATAGAGATGATTAGATAATAGAGAAATAAAAAAAATACAGAAATTCCGAAACAGAAAATATAATTTTATTCCGAATGAACCTTTAGTCCTGGTCCGTGTTACGAACCGGGACCAAAGGTCCTGTAGCCACAGCACATGCCCTGGGCCACGTGGAGGCCCGTTGGTCCCGGTTCGTAAGCAACCGGGACTAAAGGCTGGAGCCTTTAGTCCCGCTTTGTTAATCCCGGTTGTTACAACCGGGACTAATGAGATTTACAAACCGGGATTGAAGGCCTTTTTTCCACCAGTGGAAATTTGTGGGTGCTCAGCCTCAGATTGTGCCCCAATACACGTGCATGAGTATGGTTTTATTTAACATGTTTTCCAAGATCTGATTAGGATATCCTTAACTCTGCCTGTTTTTTAAAGGAGAAATCCTAGTCTCTGCATCGATCATTGCATATAGCCATTTTACTTGCAAGAATGACCGCGTGGTCTACGGTTCAATCTTCCTTTGTCTTAGACATTTTGTAGGCATACATGACCTTCTATTTTTTTTCGATTGTGTATATCCTAGTTATGCAGAGGTCATGTGTGGATCAGACTCTATGCTTGTCCAAGCAATGCTAACTTTTGAGTTTAGTAAAATCACTCTTTGTTAGAAAAAAAGAGATATGATGCTAAGTACAAGTTTATTGTGCCGTACATAATGCTATGTAAAAAAACTCATGCAAAACCTAGTGTAAAGTAGAAGTTACAGTCTAACAAACAATTTATTAGACTGGGTAATTGTGGATCAAAGTCTTGTCCTAAATAAACCTAATACCTGAAAAAAAAAGTGAGTATTTTGAAGTCTACTTGTGCAGTTGTTGCAGGTACTATTGCACTTCTTAATTGCGTTATTGTCCTTTCCTGGAAAGTATAATTGTTCAGATTCCTTTTTTTTTGTTTTTTTTATCCTAGTGCGGGAGCTCCTCTTTCTTTTTGTCAAAGCAGCAAACAAATAAAAAACAGCGAAAGCAAACAGGTTTGGCATTAGTTTATGCCATTGCTGACTCTTGCTTCAGAATAGTTTAATTTTATTTTGAGTGGTGGCATCCGACCTTTCCCAACAAAATTGTCTCGCAGAATTATGTGAAAAATTGTGTGTGGTCCAGGGTTCATCATAAACAAAAAGACCAGGGAGTGTGAAAGTTCAATTAGTATTACACTATTTACATTTTTTTTCCTGTAGGATCCAAATGCAGGTAGCAATGCAAGTTCACTGAATTTGGTACATGGACCTCCAAAAAATGGACTAAATTGGGGAAGCATAATCTCAGATTCACGGCCCACCTCACATGGATTAGCCGCCTGTACACTGCATCCTTCTCGAAAGCTGCGTAGTACGACACGCAGGAACTGTAGACTTTGTACTTTTTCTATAAACTGACTGTGTACTGTTGAGAAGAACAAAGAGTGATGGGCATATTTGACGGGGGGAAACACGTACGCACGTACGTAATTGGTGTTGCAACAATGTTATACATACCGGTGCCACAATAAGAGCATCTCCACCGGCGTCTCTAAAATGGTGACCGGCAGGGTGTCGGTTGAGCCGTTTTGAGGGTACCGGTAGACCCTTTTAAAATTTTGGGGCCGAGCTCCCATACCGACGGCCCCAAAACGCCGCTCCTACAAAATATGAATTTAAATAAATTATAAAAATTCACAGATTTTTATTGAATTTGGCGCAAACTTGCGCGAGTTTACAAATTTTTCTAAAACCCTAATCCTAATAGCGCCCGCGGCCGCTACAGCGACGCCCTCCAGAGCTGTTGCCGGCGCCGCCGCCCTCCATCTTCACGTCCGGCTTGACGTCCTCGTCGCTGTCGCTGATGTCGAAGACCGGTTGGCCGCCGGGCGCCCCTCCTGCCGCTCCTCCGGCCTCGGCCAGCGAGTGTGCGATGGTGAGTGACAGGCCGGACGCGTCTTCCGGGTCGTCGGGGTAGCGGAGAGCTTCGCCAGCATCTCCCGGTCCGCGACCCACCATGGTCGGGTCTCCTCGAGGAGCTCCAGCGGGATCTGCTCCCACTCCTCCTCCTCCGGCTCCTCTTTCTTTGCGCGGCAGGAAGGCACCGATGAAGAGCCACCGGCATCCCGGATGACGATGTCGGTGCTGCGCGCTGGTGGTGGGTAGGGCGTGGAGCGCGCTGCAGATCGTGCCGCAGAACGCCCGTCCGAGGACGAGCTCCGCGGCATCGCCTGCGTCGGCGCAGAGCGCGCGCTGGTAAAGGGGCGGTGCGCCGGCGGCGGCACGTACCCGTGCTCCCGGAGCACGTCGTCGACGTCCCGGTTCTGCCACCAGACGCGCCGGCCGGCGATGTTGTACCTGCCGACGTGGGGGCCGACGAACTCCACGAGCTCCTCCTGCCGCTCCCACTGCAGCCACGGCAGCCAGATGCCCGGGCGGGGCGCATTCTCCGGCAGCTCCCGCTCGTGGATCGGGAGCATCTGCCAGCGCCGGCCGATGAGGGCATCGAGCTCCGCGCCCTCCGGTATCTGCGGGACGGCGTAGCCCGTCGCCGACACGTTCCACCCGTGCGGTAGGTGCCACGCCGACGGGACCAGGATCGTGTTCTCCCAGAGACCCGCGCCTCCGCCTCAGTGAAGTTTGTCAGCCGGACGAAGCCGCCGCTACCGCTGACACCTTTGCGCGGCATCACCGTCGGTGGAGGTAGTGCGACAAGGAGAAGTGAGGCGACGGCTCGAAGAGGGAATGCTGGGCGGCGGGGAGAAGTGAGGCATCGGGAGGAAGAGGGGCGTTTTTATGGCGGGAGGAGAAGCTCCACCGGCGCGTATTCATGGCGGGAGGCAGGCGTCGTCGCGTGACCGTCGGGCTCCGCGTAGCGCCTCGGGAACCTGCTGCGCAATGAAGGCGACGACCGACGGCGGTTGTATCGTCCTAAATAGGCTGACCGTCGGCCGCGCTCGCTTACACACGGGGCCGGGGTGTCGGTAGCGAGTTGTCGTGTGCTGCCGGTGCCCCCGATAGGATCCTGCCGCGCAAGGGCCGGCGCGGGGGCGCCGACTATTTTTTTGGACTCAATAGCGCGCCGGCTTGATTTTGAGGACGCCGATGCGGCCCTATTTTAGCCTCGGATCCAATTAACGTGTCGACCACATTTTAAGAGCGGTTTTGGGACCGCCGATGAAGATGCTCTAAGTGCTAGCCAATGAGTCACTGTCACATGTTTCACCATTACCTGCAGCCTGCATGCTTAAGGACCACGCCACAGTAGCACATATAAATGATTGAGACAACATGAAAATTTTACTGTAGATTCCATTTTCATTATTGTCATGTCATGACTCTTCTCCTTAATTAATAAATAGCGGCAAATCTTTTGTCCTCACTTTCATTTTTTTTCCATATTGGTTTAGACACTAGTCGTTGTATGCATGCTTGCTTTCTGCATAAGTTACGAATATGGTTCACGGAATGACAAGCTCTAAATTTACAACGCAATGGTTTCAGCGTTTCAAATAAGAAATTTGAAATACAGTATTAATATTTCCAAATGTTTACATCTAGGAAGTTAGCATGAAGGCACGTGCTATGCCCTGATCGAACGATTGAGGTAAAAGTAGAATGCATGCAGTACTCTATGGTAATCAGAACTTGTGTCATCTAGGTCTAGATATCGCATAATAATAAAAAACTATCTCTCAATATTGCATAACATAGTTATAAGTAAGAGTAAGCCCCCTCCCCCCTTTCTAAATGTAAAACTAGTATAATGTATGAGGCAGACAAGAACAATAGCTAAAAATCTGGATCAAGCATAAGAACACAATGACCAATAATAATCATATAACTAAGAAATTACTGATCATGGATCAACAAAGTCAAGTAATCTTTACCGGTGAACAATGTCCTTTACTAATATCATCAATGAGTTTGTTATTATGAGAAAATAGAACAAGAGAGGGGTGTTAAATATAAATATAATGCATAGCCTCTTTCCATCAGTTTGGACTTTTGGTTCAACTGGCTAGTGCAGCAATCCTTTATGGTATCAGAGCCAAGAGGTCTCGAGTTCGAGACCCTGCTCACGCGGAATTAAAAACAAAAAGAAAAAAGATCCCGCGGCCGGCACCGAACTCACGCTAAGGACTAAAAATAGCCTAGACGTGAGGGGAAGTGTTAAATATAAATATAATGCATAGCCTCTTTCCATCAGGTCGGACTTTTGGTTCAACTGGCTAGTGCAACAATCCTTTAAGGGGAAACAAAGAACTACCTTCGGTGCAAGATCGACGAAGTTCGTTTACATCCCAACTTTGTTGAAAATCTATGTACCCCTCGATGTATACTATCTTGAGGTCCGCTCTTTCCAAATCACGTCCAACAAAAAAGTACCGCACTCATAATTTGGCTAATTGTCGTTTCATATGGGTGATAACACTCATGCATATTGCTCACATACAAGAATAAACAATATTGTCAAATAAAGATATTTACTTGTGATTCCCAGAAAAAATATCATCATATCACAGTAACCAACCATATGTGGGATGGTGGGATTTTTGCATTGCTAACTGACCAAGGATCAAACCATCGCTTTAAAGACTGCGTGACGGATCAGATTTTTTAGTGGGACCCTTTGTTCCTGACAGTAGCAACGACACATGTGGCGACTTCATAAAACTTAAAGCTCCATGATAGTCCATAACTTAAAGCTCCACAATGCTCCATCCTGCGGTGATATGTGAATGTGGTGGTACACATTTACGGTGCACCAGGTGTATATATGGGCGTCCCTTGTTTGACTCAACGAGCTCAAGTTTTATACCTGAAGTGTGAATAGGTCATCACAACTTCGAATTTCTAGATGAATTTATTAGTAGCAATGATTTGGTCGTTCTATTTGTTTGCAGCTCGGGTTTTGGATTTTATACCTGAAGAACACCTCATCGCAACTTCAAATTTCTAGACAAATTTATTAGTAGCAATGTAAAACTAGTATATGCATGAGGTAATCCAGCCATAGACAAGGACAATAGCTAAAACCGCACCAAACATGAGCACATGATGACCAATAATAATCATATAACAAAAAAATTACCGATCATAGATTCGCAAAATCTAAGAACCTTTACTAGTGAACAATGTCCTTTACTGATATCACTAGTGAGTTAATTACGAGAGAAGAGAGGAAATTAACAAAGAACAACCTTCGGTGCAAGATCAATGTAGTTTGATTCCATCACAATTTTGCTGAGAGTCTATGTACCTCTAGATGTATGTTGTTTGGGGGTGCTCTCTTTCCAAATACATACAACAAAAGTACCACACTCATAATTTGGGCCAATTGACAGGGGCTAGTCATTTCATACGGTTGATAACACTTATGCATATTGCTCACATACAAGTATGAACAATATTGTCAAATAAATACATGTGACCCATCAAATCAATAGAACCAACCATTTTTTGGATGATTAGTAGGAATCATGGGATTGTTGCATTTCTAGCTCACTAGAGATCAAATCACAGGCTTAATGTCTTGTGTGTCTCACTAAGATGGATCATATTTTTTGGTGGGGCACGTTGTTCCCAACAATAGCGAAGACACATGTGGCAATGATAGTCCATAACTTAAAGCTCCACAATTCCTACGGTGATATGTGAATGTGTCCATATGCGTTTAAGTTGTACCTGGTGTATATGTGGTTGAGTGGCGATTCCTTGTTTGACTCAACGAGCTCAAAATAATTTCATTGTATAGATATATGCGAGTTTACACAAAGTTAAGATTACTACTACCTAAAGTATGAACACATCATGGCAACTTCGAATTTCTAGACGGGTTTGTTACTAGCAATGATTTGGTCGTTCTATTTGTTTTGCAGCTGGGGTTTTGGACGTTGCCACATTGCTCACCCGCCGTGCGTACCGGTCGATCGAGGTTGGAATTAGATGGTTCGCTGTCATGGCCCACGTCGACGTGACCAACTACCACCCGCCCCTTGTCTTCCTCACGCCTGACGGTGACCGACTGACGGGGGGCTTAACGCGGGCCTCAGCTGTCTCGTCCTCAGGCGATGCTGTGTCGGGCGGCGATTGAGCGCTAATGCGCGGCCACTCGCGCCGCTGATAATCAAATCCTCGACCGGCGACTCTGCCAGGAATTCCTTCGCACGTACTCATACTTTTCAGCGACCTGAGTAGAGTAGTATTTCGAGAGGTTCCTCAGTTGGGTGATTAGTTAGATCCGGTGCGGCCACTGAATTTTGCCGAGTGTGCATTTCACAGGAGCTGCCAGAACGTAAGAATACATGGGAGTAGAGTCCACGTATGCAGCCAGATTAAGCTCCAAAAGGTTACGCTTCAATCATCAGATCCATGTCCCTTCGTACCACTGAAGATCCTGACCATGAACATGTCTCTTTCGGAGTCGGACATAGTTTATCCTGTACTTACATTTCTAAGTGAAACGCTTGTAGTATTAATGGACGAGAAAACTAAATCAGCCTGTGGTTGTCGATAAAAGCTTTTACCGAAATCTACCACATGAGCAGTCCCTTGCAAGATGTTTTTATTTTGTTTTTTTAGAGCATCTCCAATAGACGCGCTATAACGCGCACGCGCTAAAAAAATCTCCGGTATACAGCGCGCGGAGACGGAATCGGCCCTCCAGCAGGCGCGCTATCCGCGGCAGCGCTGCAAATTTTTTGGGGCGCGCGGCTGTTTGCACTATCCGGGGCGCCAAATGTGACGCGTCGGCTGCAGCGCGCGGCATCTGTGCGGACGCGCGCGAATACACAACGGCTGAAATTTCCCCCTCCCCCGCGCCCTCCATTTTCTCCCGCGCCGCCGCCGCACGATTCCGCCACCGGCCCCGTTGTAGCTCCCGCCGCGCCGTAGATCCGCCTCGCCCGCGCCTCCTCTCGGCAGTTCCGACCCGCGCCGTCGTCTCGCGTCGTCGCCGGCGCTTCTCCCCGCCTTCTCCTCTCCAAACCCCGCGCCGCCGTCACCATGTCATTGAGCCTACTGTCAACATGGCGCAGCCAAGACGCTCGCCGGTTTGCTCGCAAGGTATGCGCCTCCGCCGGCCGCCATCGTTTTGTCGATTTTTTTTGCTACTAGCTAGTTGTAGTGAAGTCATTTCATATGTATATTTATAGAGTTCATCATCCGATTCATCGGATGACGAGTACGACCAAGAGGAAGAAGAGAACATATCCATACTATTAGCATACCGCGTCGTCAAGAAGCCAAAAATAGGTGGATCGGTGTTCGGTAGACAGAAGTTGCGGAGAGAAAGGATTGAAGGGCATGGGAAGTTGATGCGGTCATATTTCAATGAGAATCCGATATTTTCTGAAAGCTATTTTCGACGGTGTTTTCGGATGAGCATCGACTTGTTCAAGCACATCGCAACAGAGGTGACCAAGTATGATCAATTCTTTGAGCAACGGAGAAATGCCGTCGGAGAACTTGGTCATAGCACATATCAGAAGGTGATCGCCTCCTTGCGTATGTTGGCATATGGTATACCGGCTGATCTAATTGACGATCATTTGGCCATGGGAGAGAGCACTTCTATCTTGTGTGTGAAACGCTTTGCCGTGGCAATTATGAATATTTTCGGATCTACGTACTTGAGAGCCCCCAATGCTCAAGACACGGCAAGACTTTTGGAGTTCAACACCAGTTGGAATTATGCCCTAGAGGCAATAATAAAGATGTTATTATTATAATTCTTGTTTATGATAAAGTTTATATTCCATGCTAGAATTGTATTAAGCGGAAACTTTAATACTTGTGTGGTTTATGAACAACACCGTGTCCCTAGTACGCCTCTATGGACTAGCTCATTGATTAATGATGGTTAAGGTTTCCTAACCATAGACATGAGTTGTCAATTAATAGTGAGATCATGTCATTAGGAGAATGATGTGATGGACAGATCCAAATAAAGCAGAGCAATTAGATCATGTCATTGTGTTCATCTTTGCGAAGCTTTTTCCTATGTCAAGTATTGTATTCCTTAGACCATGAGATAATACAACTCCCTGGTATTGGAAGAAAGCTTTGAGGTCATCAAACGTCATCCTATGTGAGGGTGATCATAAAGGTGTCTCTCAGGTGATCGGAAAGTACTTGTTGGGTTGTATGTATCGAGATGGAATTTGTCCCTCCCGAGTCGGAGAGATATACTTTGGGCCCACTCGGTAATCGATATCAACACCTCTTGCAAGCACGTGGTTAAGGAGTTAATCACAAAGTGATATCGGATTACGGAACGAGTAAAGTACTTGCTGTGAACGAGATTGAACTAGGTATGGCGATACCGACGATCGAATCTCGGGCAAGTAAAATATCGCGTGACGAAGGGAATACATATACGGGATTAATTGAATCCTGGCATCGTGGTTCATCCGATATGATCATCGATGAATATGTGGGAGTCAATATGGGTTTCCAGATCCCGCTGTTGATTATTGATAGAAGATCATGTCTACATATTCTCGAACCCGTAGGGTCACACACTTAACGTGCATCGACGCTAGGATAGAATGGATAATTGGTTTATGAGTTTTTGGTCGGAGTCTCGGATGAGATCCAGGACATCACGAGAGGTTCCGGAATGGTCCGGAGAATAAGATTCATATAAAGGAAAGCAGTTTTTGGATTCTGGAATCGTTTCGGAGTTTATCGGTATTGTACCGGAAGGTTCTAGAAGGTTCCGGAGTGGGACCAACGTGGGCCCACTTATTGGAGGCCTATGTGGGCCTAAGGGGAAGTGTCCTGGCCACTTTGGGCCAGGCGCACAAGGCCCCTAAGGCCCAGCCGGCCAGCCCTTAGGGGAAACCCTAAGGGAACCTTCCAGAAGAGGGGGGGAACTTGCCCCCCACTCTTCCCTCTAGGCCGCCGCCCTAGGGCTTGGAGGAGGGGCCAAGGCAGCCGGCCAGCCCCCCATATAAGGAGGGGCTAGGGCGCAGCCTCCTCCCACTCCAACCCTAGCCGCCGGCCAACTGCTGCCCCTCCACCTCTCTCTCTCGCGACTGTGCGTAGGCGAAGCCCTGTCGCAGAAACTCTCCACCATAAGCACCACGCCGTCGTGCTGCAGATCCAATCTATCTCTCCACCATACTTGCTGGACCAAGTAAGGAGGAGACGTCGCTGCACCGTACGTGTGCATCTCTCGGAGGCGCCGCCACTTGCGACGTAGGATCGGATCGGATCGCGGGGAGGAGACGGCTAGTACGACTACATCATCCACGTTCTGTTGAACGTTTCCGCTGTGCGATTTCTTCAAGGGTATGAAGATCTCATCTACCTCTCTCGTTGATTACATCTCCTAGATTAGATCTTGGCCTTCTTGTTCGCATCCGTAGGAAAAAAATTTATTTACTATGCTGCGAAACCCATCAGTGGTATCAGAGCTAGATCTATGCGTAGATGTGTTTCACGAGTAGAACGCAACATGCTTGTTGTGGGCGTTGATGTTTTCTATTGCAAACCTCTTTGTTGTGTATTTCTTATGGCGCGGCATAGTGAGATCGAAGCGGTCCAGGCCAACTTTACGCGACCTCGTTCGCGAGACCGGCTCTGCACTTGACGTGTGGCTTGTTCCACACATGCGGCTGGTGGATGCCAGTTTCTCTCACTATAGTAGTCATGAGATTTACAACGGATGTTAGCAACCATAATATCACCGTTGTGGCTTTTCGTAGGTAAGAATCGTTCTTAACTTGTTACTCCCATAAGCCACGTAAAACATGCAACAACAAAGTGGAGGCGTCTAACTTGTTTTTGCAGGGAGTGTTTTGTGATATGGTATGGCCCAAGACATGATGTGTATGAATTGAGATGTATGCGATGATCATGTTTTGTAATCTTTCACGACTTGCATGTCGATGAGTTCACAACCGGCAGGAGCCATATGGTTGTCTTTATAATTGTGTATGACCTGCGTGTCAACTTCTTATATGCCATGTAATAGCTTTACTTTATCGCTAAGTAGTTAGCAATAGTTGTAGTTGCTATTCGTGGTGGAGGCAATCATGGTGGAGTGATGGAGATCATGCCGGCGCGCACAAGATGGAGATCATTGCGCGGAGATTGGCTATACCATGTCACATAAAATTATATGCATGTGATGTTTATCCTTTTATGTATCTTATTATGCTTAGATCGCGACGGTAGCATTATAAGATGATTCCTCACTTAAAGATCAAGATAAAATTGTGTTCTCCCCTCGTATGCGCCGTTGCGAAAGTTCGTCGTTTTCAAGCATCTCGTGATGATCGGGTGCTATAAACTCTACGTTCACATACAACGGGTGCAAGCCAGTTTTGCACACGCGGAAATACTTGGGTTTGACTTGACGAGCCTAGCATGTACAGACATGGCCTCGGAACACACGAACCGAAAGGTTAAACATGAGTCATATGAATGATCGATACTTAGTTGTCCACCATTGAAACCACATCTCTTCTCGTGAAGATCGGATTAGGTGTGGTGAATTTGGATCGTGTTCACTAAACAACTTGAGGGATGTTGAATTTAGTGGGAGTTCATCTAGTAATTTGATTAAGTTGAACTAGTTATCATGAACATAGTCTAAATTGTACTTGCAATGTTGTAGATCAAATGGCTAAGTCCAACTTCAACTTCAACGTGTTTGCTGAGAAAGAAAAGCTTAAGAACAATGGGTCTAACTTCACCAACTGGTTCCGCAATCTGAGAATCATTCTCGCTGGCGGACAAAAAGCCTATGTACTTGAGGAAGCGTTAGGTGACACCCCTGCTGCAACAGCGAAAACTGAAGAACTTGCTGACTTCAATGCTCGCAGAGATGATTGTGATGCGATTATGAGTACCATGCTGTTTTCTATGGAACCGGAACTTCAAAATCGTTTTGAGAAGTACCGTGGGCCTTATGAGATTCTTGAGGAACTGAAAACCATGTTTCAGACTCAAGCCCGTTCTGAGAGATATGAGATCTCTGAGAAGTTCTTTAACTGCAAGATGGAGGAAGGGAGTTCCGTTAGTGAGCACGCCATTAAGATGTCGGGCTACACTCAACGCCTTGAGCAACTGGACTGCAAGATTCCAGAAGAGCTCAAGATTGACAGAGTTCTGCAATCACTCCCTCCTAGCTACAAAGGTTTTGTAGTTACTCACAATCAAATTGGTTCCACTGATACGATCACTGAGCTCTTCGCAAAGCTTAAAGCTGCGGAGGTGGATATCAAGAAAGACAATCATGTGTTGATGGTCAACAAGACCACTAGCTTTAAGAAAGCTAAGGGTGCAAAGGGATCCTTCAAGAAAGGCAGCGGCAAGCGCGTTGCCCCTGCTGAGAAGAAGCTCAAGTCTGGACCTAAGCCGGACACTGAGTGCTTCTATTGCAAGGACAAGGGTCACTGGAAGCGCAACTGTCCGAAGTACTTAGCGGACAAGAAGGCTGGCACCATTAAAGGTATATTTGATATACATGTTATTGATGTTTACCTTACTAGCGCTCGTTGTAGTGCCTGGGTATATGATACTGGTTCAGTTGCTAATATTTGTAACTCGAAACAGGAGCTACGGAATAGACGGCGGCTAGCAAGGGATGAGGTGACGATGCGCGTTGGCAATGGATCAAAAGTTGATGTGATGGCCATCGGCACGCTCTCCTTAGTTTTACCTTCGGGATTAGTTTTAAACCTTAATAAATGTTACTATGTGCCTGCGTTGAGCATGAACATTATATCTGGATCGTGTTTATTGCAAGACGGTTATTCATTTAAATCTGAGAATAATGGTTGTTCTATTTATATGAATAACATCTTTTATGGTCATGCACCTGTTGTGAATGGTTTATTTCTTTTGAATCTCGAAAGCAATGAAACACACATCCATAACATTGAGGCTAAAAGATGCAAAGTAGATAGTGATAATCCAACTTATTTGTGGCACTGCTGTCTAGGTCATATTGGTGTAAAACGCATGAAGAAACTCCATTCTGATGGACTTTTGGAGTCTCTTGATTTTGAATCATTTGACACGTGCGAACCGTGCCTCATGGGCAAGATGATCAAAACCCCGTTCTCCGGAATAATGGAGCGAGCAACGGACTTATTGGAAATCATACATACCGATGTGTGCGGACCAATGAGTGTTTCGACGCGCGGTGGATATCGCTATTTTCTCACTTTTACTGATGACTTAAGTAGATATGGGTATATCTATTTAATAAAACATAAATCTGAAACGTTTGAAAAGTTCAAAGAATTTCAGAACGAAGTGGAAAACCATCGTAACAGGAAAATTAAATTTCTACGATCCGATCGTGGAGGTGAATATTTGAGTTATGATTTTCTCACGCATCTTAAAGCAAGCGGAATCGTTTCGCAACTCACGCCACCCGGAACACCACAGCGCAATGGTGTGTCTGAACGCCGGAATCGAACTCTATTAGATATGGTGCGATCGATGATGTCTCTTACAGATTTGTCGTTATCATTTTGGGGTTATGCATTAGAAACCGCTGCATTCACTTTAAATAGGGCACCATCTAAATCCGTTGAGATGACACCGTATGAACTATGGTTTGGTGCTAAACCTAAGTTGTCATTTCTTAAAGTTTGGGGATGCGAAGCTTACGTCAAGAAGTTGATGCCGGACAAGCTCGAACCCAAAGCGGAGAAATGCGTCTTCATAGGATACCCTAAGGAAACGATTGGGTATACCTTCTACCACAGATCCGAAGGCAAAGTGTTTGTTGCAAAGAACGGATCCTTTCTTGAGAAGGAGTTTCTCTCGAAAGAAGTGAGTGGGAGGAAGGTAGAGCTAGACGAAGTTATTGAACCTTCTCTCGAGTTGGAGAGTAGCGCAGCACCTGAAGTTGTTCCGGTGCCGTCTGCACCAACAAGAGAGGAAGCTAATGACAAGGATCATGAAACTTCGAACGATGCTACTACTGAACTTCGCAGGTCGACAAGGTCACGTGCCACTCCTGAATGGTACGGCAACCCTGTCTTAACCGTCTTGTTGTTAGACAACAGTGAACCTGCAAACTATGAGGAAGCGATGATGAGCCCAGACTCTGAGAAATGGCTAGAGGCCATGAAATCCGAATTGGGATCCATGAGCGAAAACCAAGTATGGACTTTGGTGGACCCTCCTAGCGACCGTAAGGCCGTTGAGTGCAAATGGATTTTCAAAAAGAAAACGGACGCGGATGGTAATGTTACTGTCTATAAAGCTCGCCTTGTTGCAAAAGGTTTTCGGCAAGTTCAAGGTGTTGACTATGATGAGACTTTCTCTCCCGTAGCGATGTTTAAGTCCATTCAGTTTTATTAGCAATTGTTGTGTTTCATGATTACGAAATATGGCAGATGGATGTCAAGACTGCGTTCCTCAATGGCAACATTGATGAAGAGTTGTATATGATGCAGCCCGAAGGTTTTGTCGATCCTAAGGATGCTAATAATGTGTGCAAACTTCAGTGTTCCATTTATGGACTGAAGGAAGCATCTCGGAGTTGGAACCTTCGTTTTGATCAAGTGATCAAGAGTTTTAGATTTGTTCCAAATTGCTACGAAGCTTGTATCTACAAGAAAGTGAGTGGGAGCTCGGTGACATTTTTAGTACTATATGTGGATGACATATTGATTATTGGAAATGACATCGGCATGCTTAACGATGTGAAGAGTTATTTGAATAAATGTTTTTCAATGAAAGATCTAGGAGAAGCTGCTTATATATTAGGCATCAAAATCTATAGAGATAGAGAAAGACGCCTAATAGCTTTAAGCCAAAGTACATACCTGGACAAAGTTCTGAAAAGGTTCAGAATGGATAAAGCAAAGAAAGGTTCATTGCCCATGTTGTCAGGTAAGATATTGAGCAAGGCTCAGTGTCCAGCTACGGTAAAAGATAGAGATACTATGAGCAAAGTGCCATATGCCTCGGCCATAGGTTCTATCATGTATGCCATGCTGTGTACTAGACCGGATGTGTCCAATGCTCTTAGTTTGACGAGCAAATACCAAAGTGATCCAGGAGTGGAACACTGGACAGCCGTAAAGAACATCCTAAAGTATTTAAATAGGACTAAAGAAATGTTCTTGGTCTATGGAGGTGATGAGGAGCTCATCGTAAAAGGTTACGTCGACGCTAGCTTCGACACCGACCCGGATGATTCTAAATCTCAGACAGGATATGTTTATATTTTGAATGGTGGAGCTGTGAGCTGGAGAAGCTGCAAGCAAAGCGTGATCGCGGGATCTACAACAGAAGCGGAATACATGGCTGCTTCGGAAGCATCAAGTGAAGGAGTTTGGATCAGGAACTTCATCACTGAGCTTGGTGTGGTTCCAAATGCCTTGGACCCACTGGAGATATTGTGTGACAACACTGGCGCCATAGCACTGGCTAAGGAACCAAGATATCATCCAAAGACCAAGCACATCAACCGCCGGTTCCATATAATTCGAGATTATATAGCAGATGGAGATCTGAAGATTAGCAAAGTACATACGGATCTGAATGTCGCAGATCCGTTGACTAAACCTCTTCCACGAGCAAAACATGATCAGCACCTTAATGCCATGGGTGTTAGATTGTTGCCAGATGTAAACTAGATTATTGACTCTAGTGCAAGTGGGAGACTGTTGGAATTATGCCCTAGAGGCAATAATAAAGATGTTATTATTATAATTCTTGTTCATGATAATGTTTATATTCCATGCTAGAATTGTATTAAGCGGAAACTTTAATACTTGTGTGGTTTATGAACAACACCGTGTCCCTAGTACGCCTCTATGGACTAGCTCATTGATTAATGATGGTTAAGGTTTCCTAACCATAGACATGAGTTGTCAATTAATAGTGAGATCATGTCATTAGGAGAATGATGTGATGGACAGACCCAAATAAAGCAGAGCAATTAGATCGTGTCATTGTGTTCATCTTTGCGAAGATTTTTCCTATGTCAAGTATTGTATTCCTTAGACCATGAGATAATACAACTCCCTGGTATTGGAAGAAAGCTTTGAGGTCATCAAACGTCATCCTATGTGAGGGTGATCATAAAGGTGTCTCTCAGGTGATCGGAAAGTACTTGTTGGGTTGTATGTATCGAGATGGAATTTGTCCCTCCCGAGTCAGAGAGATATACTTCGGGCCCACTCGGTAATCGATATCAACACCTCTTGCAAGCACGTGGTTAAGGAGTTAATCACAAAGTGATATCGGATTACGGAATGAGTAAAGTACTTGCTGTGAACGAGATTGAACTAGGTATGGCGATACCGACGATCGAATCTCGGGCAAGTAAAATATCGCGTGACGAAGGGAATACATATACGGGATTAATTGAATCCTGGCATCGTGGTTCATCCGATATGATCATCGATGAATATGTGGGAGTCAATATGGGTTTCCAGATCCCGCTGTTGATTATTGATAGAAGATCATGTCTGCATATTCTCGAACCCGTAGGGTCACACACTTAACGTGCATCGACGCTAGGATAGAATGGATAATTGGTTTATGAGTTTTTGGTCGGAGTCTCGGATGAGATCCAGGACATCACGAGAGGTTCCGGAATAGTCCGGAGAATAAGATTCATATAAAGGAAAGCAGTTTTTGGATTCCGGAATCGTTTTGGAGTTTATCGGTATTGTACCGGAAGGTTCTAGAAGGTTCCGGAGTGGGACCAACGTGGGCCTACTTATCGGAGGCCTATGTGGGCCTAAGGGGAAGTGTCCTGGCCACTTTGGGCTAGGCGCACAAGGCCCCTAAGGCCCAGCCGGCCAGCCCTTAGGGGAAACCCTAAGGGAACCTTCCAGAAGGGGGGGGGGAAACTTGCCCCCCACTCTTCCCCCTAGGCCGCCGCCCTAGGGCTTGGAGGAGGGGCTAAGGCAGCCGGCCAGCCCCCCATATAAGGAGGGGCTGGGGCGCAGCCTCCTCCCACTCCAACCCTAGCCGCCGGCCAACTGCTGCCCCTCCACCTCTCTCTCTCGCGACTGTGCGTAGGCGAAGCCCTGCCACAGAAACTCTCCACCATAAGCACCACGCCGTTGTGCTGCAGATCCAATCTAGCTCTCCACCATACTTGCTGGACCAAGGAAGGAGGAGACGTCGCTGCACCGTACATGTGCATCTCTCGGAGGCGCCGCCACTTGCGGCGTAGGATCGGATCGGATCGCGGGGAGGAGACGGCTAGTACGACTACATCATCCACGTTCTGTTGAACGTTTCCGCTGTGCGATTTCTTCAAGGGTATGAAGATCTCATCTACCTCTCTCATTGATTACATCTCCTAGATTAGATCTTGGCCTTCTTGTTCGCATCCGTAGGAAATTTTTTGATTTACTATGCTGCGAAACCCATCAACACCGACCGAGGATTTCCAGGTATGCTTGGCTCCATTGATTCTATGCATTGGAGTTGGAAGAACTGTCTAGCGGCATGGCATGGACAATTCAAAGGGTACAAGAAGGATTCCACTATAGTCCTTAAAGTGGTCGCCGATCATCCGACTTGGATATGACATGCATTTTTTGGAATGCCCGGGACTTGCAATGACATCAATGTTCTTCAACGGTCACCACTAATGACAAGACTTGCAATGCAGGAAGGTCCATCGGTGGAGTTTGAAGCAAATGGCCATAAGTACAACTATGGCTACTTCCTCGCCGACGGCATATTTCCAAGGTGGCAAACATTTGTGAAGCCGATTATTCAACCACGAGGTAAGAAATAAACCCAATTTCACAATGCACAAGCGGCGACTAGGAAAGATGTAGAGAGAGCTTTTGGGATTTTGAAAGCTCAATTTGCCATTGTGAGGGGGCCGGCTAGATTTTGGGACCAAGAGTGCCTTTGGTATATCATGACCGCTTGTGTCATCATGCATAACATGATTATAGAGGATGATCATGGAAAAAATGTTGATCATACCCACTACGAGTTGATGGGGATTCCCGTGCAAGTGAGGAGGTCCGCACATAGGATTGCCCAGTTCATTGCCTCATACCATGCCATTCGCTCCAACGACACACATGATGAGCTCCAAAAAGATCTCATAGAAGAATGGTGGAATTGGCATGGACAACAATAGTTGCATACTGTTTGAAAACTATATGGTGTATTGTTGCAAAACTATATTGTATTGTTGTATGTTGATCCGTAAACTTGTTGTATTTGTTGTGAACAATTTGATGTACTTGTTGTATTTGTTGTGAACAATTTGTTGTATTTGTACGGTACATTTGTTTGTGAATTTATGAAGCTTGTTTGATCTTCTTTGATGCATAGTTGGGTGTGATTGTTGTTTCCATCGGCGTTGCGCACTGTATAATGGAGCGTCCGGCGAAGGAACATTTTTAGCGCTCGCAAACTCGCTCTAGTTTAGCGCCTCCGGTGGGGGAAAATTTGGGGCAGCGCGCGGTAAACGTTTACAGCGCGGTCGCAGCGACATATAGTGCGCCGAAATATAGCGCGCCTGTTGGAGATGCTCTGAATGGTTCTCTTGCAAGATGTCTCCCTAAACTCTGAACTCTAATGTCAATGATGCACAGATCTATCTGTAATCTTGGAAATGGTGTCTATCGGCGCAAAAGCATTTATTACTAGCAGCATTTCAAATACATTGACAATTATCCTCCATCTTGCGGAATTTAGAAAAGCAAATGCGTGTCTAAACATAAGTCTTTTTTGCCTGGCTGCTCTTCCATGATAGAATCAACACCAAAGTATGTTGTTAAGGAGGCATTGGAATGAATGTGACTATTACTCATAGTTGCGTCTTATACCCTGTTAGTGATCTTGAGGTTTGCAGATATCTTTTCTTTAATTATTTCTATAGCACAAGGGTATGAAATTACTTGCAAATTTCCTAGATCCATGGCTCCTCCTGTGAAAACTCTCCTAGTTGTAAGAAGAAGCTTCCAAGGGTCTTGTTTCTCCGAGGTTACAATATTAGCCAGCTGGGGCATATGGAAGCAAAGGAATAGTTGGATCTTCAAACATATTAGACCCACTTTTAGAGAATGGGAAGCCAACTTCTTCAACGAGATCTGTTTCACTAAGAGTTCAATATACACCACCGAGTCACCTTGGTTTGGAGTCCCAACGAGTGGCAAAACACGTGTAGATCTGTTGCCATCCATGTGCGAGTCAGAAGCATCTTTTTTGCTTTCGCATATCCTCGGATCACTACGTCCGGTTATATCCTCAGCTGGGAGTAGCCATGTGGGAGCATGTAACCATTGTAACGTACACATATGTAGGCACTAGGATGAAAGTACTAGTGTCTCGTGAGGAATTGAGATGGACTAGTCGGGCTCAGACTAGCCTGATATGGGTTGACCGGGAGCCAGTAGAGCATTACAAAACAATGGATATGTGGTATCATAGGGAATGGCCCAACATGAATTGGATAAACTTGAACTGGGCCATCCCACGCCAAGGAAGTGTCAAAAGAGCAATGTGTTGAATGACATTTGTGGGGAAAGTAGTGTCCATTTGTACTAAAATATGACTTGTTGCTCCTTGTTCCGAGTTGGAACTATAATCAAAGTGGAAAAGGAGCCGCATGAAGTTTCGCACAAACCGTGAAAGCAGAGGGACATAGTTTTCAAAATAAACTTGACTTTTGAAGAAAATGACTACGAAAAATTTGCATTAGACAATGACCTACGATCAAAGGTTGTAGCTAGAGCATTCAAACACTTCTCTCATATATGAACTTGATGAGGGTGTTGTACTCATCTGTACCTTCTTAACCTTTTCTTAGACAATGAGACCATCAAGGGAGAAACTTCCGAGGAACCAGAAGGTGGAGGCGAAGTCTACTACGAGGAGCTAGATCTGTGAAAGAGTTGAGGCATAGACTGCAAAATTGCCTACGACATCGAATGCAGTGACGAGGAGCTGAGTAGTAGACAGTCTAAATAATTACATCAAGACATTAAAATAAATGCTTGAATGTATGTTTCTCCTATCATGATCAATGGTAGAGAGCAGTTGGATTTATATTTTGTGACGGAGATGCAAAATGTGTCGGTTGTCTTAAAGCATAATAAAGGGATTACCAAAAATTCTGGAGAATTCATCAATTAGGGTGAAAACCGAATGCACACGTGTAAAAATTTGGTTGAAACAAAATATGCGGTGTAAAGTATAATAAGTTGTTTCTCAGGCGCATTGAGCACATTTGGATTTATTCTGAAACTATTGCAACACACATGCACTTTGCTAGTTCGATGATAAGGTTACAGACTAAGTTAACAACCAGATCAGAGCATCATAAAGATAACAGTGAACCATAACATAAACGAGCCCTGTATCAACTAGAGAAACATCTAAATAGAACGATACCGAATTTACACATCATGGTGTTGGCGGACCGACCAGATCAAATAAATCACCGTCTCACTTGGATTCCGGTGCAGCCTCAACGCCGGCACTGCCGTCCCAGGCATCTCCATCCTCGACAACCAAGGAATAATCCTTGAATTCCCAATTTCCAGGCACCACCTTCTCTTGCCAGAACTTTGGGTAATTGGTACTTACCTCCTCATAAAAGGCAGCAAACTCACTATCTGTCATTGATTCATCATCATCATTGTTTGAACCGTTCTCTTCATTGTTGGAGATCCCTTTACCCTCTTCATCCTCCCCAGAAGAGTCATCATTCTCCTTGTTCTTTCCGGCCATCGGTGCCTTCCTTTTGGTGGGGCAGATCGCCTCGGTGCTCATGCTCTCGCTCTTGTCGGGGAACTGCTTTGGCGAAAACTCGTTGGCTGTGGAAGCATCTTCTGCCGCCATACTTCCGGACTTTCAGTGGCGCACGACTTCGGCAAGAAAAACTCCTCCGGGCTCTTGCTGCCGCATCGTCGTAGCGGTCTGTATATAAAGGCAGAACGGAAGGGAGCCCTAGATATCGCGGGCTGTCGGGATCGGCACGGATTCCATCCAGTCTGTTTTTTAAGGGTTATCCAGTCCCGGCTTCGTAACCAGTTCTTTCCCATCTCCATGGGCCAGTGGGCCTTATGTTAGCCAGACGCAGCGCAATGTAGGCCGGGACACACACGCACACTTTTGCTCGGCCGTAGAATTGGCTGTAGTCGTTGCAGACTTTTAGTCGATCGAGGTGTTTGCATTGCTAGTTGTCGTGTCTTATTTTTTAACACGGAGAGGCTCCGAAGTGCCTGGACACCTTCATTAATACTTAAGCGGTATATGTATAATGGGAAAATCTAGGCAAAGGCGCCGCATATCCTCCCCTTCTATGCGGCGGCTAATTTTTTGCACTTTCCCCTATAGGAGAGATGATATGCATGGATGCAGGAATCTCACATGTCATGCTAGCATCATCGCATTAATTGCTAAATCCGAAAATTCAAAATAATTTATCTCCTAAACCGTTAATCCAATTACTGATCCATTTTCACTGCCGAGTTCATCTCGACGAGGGCTTCAAAACTAGATCCCATATTATCATGTTTTGACCAAAAAAATTTCGCTGCGTTAGTTACCAGATTACTTACTAGAGTTACCCGATTAGTAATGAACAATTGCTATTATAATTGTGAAGAGTTACAAATGATGGTCTACTTCTTTTTAGACATCCAAATCTAGACAACTAAGTTATTTTTTATCTGGCAACTAAGTAGTGATAATCTGGCAAGTATGCGATAGTAATCTGGTAACTGATGATGAAAAAAAATTCTTGAAATAGACCAACATAGGATTTAGTTTTGAAGGTCTCGTCCCGGGTAAGCTAATGGTGAAAACGGATCATCAATCGGATCAACGGTTTAAGAGATAAAACTTTTTAAAAATTTGAATTCAAAGGAATCTTTGATGACATCACCATTTTGCATGCGCCTCAAAGAGGAGTGAGATAGCTCCGTGAAGACTAATTAGTTGCATGTGAACTAATTAATTACATGCATGTATATGAGTGTGAAGACTAATTAAAAGCATGCATGTGACTTTGGAGACTAATTAATACATGCATGTAAGGATGGAACCGTCGCACAGACTAGCAAATATGCGGCGCCACCGGGTAGCACAGTCCAAGTATAATTGCAGTAAGAATCTCATGAAAGCTACTAATTGTAGATAAGTTTCTATTTTTTACAACAAAGACCATATGAAAAAATTAGAGTATGCAATCGGGTCTTCTGTCACCGCCGTTGAAGTAGGAGAATGAAGAACGGCCGCCTGCCGTCTCAATCTCCGGTGAGGGCCTCCACTTGGAGGTTGAGGATGTGCCGGTAGCCAGATTCGGCGAAGAGAAATGCCATCTTCAGGCGAAAAGAGTCGGCAGACAAACTTCGATCGCTGATAGTGAAGGAGATATGCCTGAAAATAATAAAGGGTTTATTTGTATATCTCATTAGTTCATAATAAATTTAATAATGTGCTATAATTGTATCAATCGAAAAACATTGATACATGTGTGGTATTGAATAACCAGAATCCCTAGCAAACCTCTATTACTAGCTCACTGGTGAACTGATGATCAGTTTTTGAATCATGTGACATTTATGTAGATTGACAATGTGGATCATGCCATTAAGTAAATGCTATGATGGACATACCAATATTAGTATTGTAACATGATCGTATCACGATGTTCATGTTATGATAATAAGAAATGTTGTAACCTTATCCTAAGACCGTGAAAGGGTGACTGAAAAGGTGTCTTTAGATATTCCAATGTGGTAGGTTGAGGCGTATGCATCAATAGCGGGATTTGTTCTTCCGCGTGATGGAAAGATACTCTGGGCCCACTCGACGAGATTACATACAATGTTGCAACATGTGACTAGGTCACGGGGATCGAATATCATAGGAACGAGTAAATGGCAATGTCGGTAACGATACTGAACTAGGTATGATGATACCGACGATCAAGTCTCGGATATTGCAAGTATCACAGAAACAAAGGGAATAGGACATCGACGTTTATAGTTCAACAATAAAAGATCTTCGTGAATGCACAGGGGTCATTATGGACATCCTGGTCCCGCTGATGATCATTCACCGGAGAGGAGTCTCAGTGATGTTATTCCTGAATCGTAGGATAATACACTTAAGGGTTCGATAATGTTGTAAGATGGTTTTGGTACATTCGAAATTATCGGAGTATTGACACGAGAGAGATAGAAAAGTTCCGCGGTGATCCAAAAGTTGTTCGAAGGGTTCTAGAAGGAGTTTCAGAGAAATGGGATTAAATAATAAGTAATTAATGTTAATTAATTGAATTAATATTAAATGAAATTAATTAATTAAAAGAAGCCCACCTTATTGGGCCGGCCTGGTGGGGGCACCCTAGGGTTTGGGGGTAGGTGGGGGCGCCCTAGGGCTGGCCGCCGGCCTCCCTGGCCCCACCTTGACCGCCCCCAAGTTGCCTTGGTGAGGGGAGGGGTAAACTTGCCCCCTTCCCCCTATATAAGGAGGCCCCCTTGGAGGAGGAGAGACACACAACATGCCACGAGTTGGAGCTCTTCTCTCCTCTCTGGTGCGCGTCCTCTCCTTCCCGTGTGGCTTTCCAAAGGGCTACGTAGGAGCGAAGGTCAACTCTACTGCTACACGCCATCGTGTTGCGGGAATTCTAGATTTGATCCAAACCGATCTACTTCTATAATCTAGGCTAGATCAGAGATCCGAAGGTCATCATCATTCACCGTATGTGTACGAGTACCACGAGGTGCTGCCACTTGTGGCACTATGTCGTTGTGCCGGTGTTGTCTCAACATCGAGATCTACACAACCTTGAGGTCTGCTACGTTGGCTTCATCATCAACGCTTGTGCGGGAGCGTAATCCCCGCGTTCGGTTGATACGTCTCTAACGTATCTATAATTTTTGATGCTCCATGCTTGTTTTTACACCATTTGCTTAGTGTTCGTTACACTTCGTAGCATTTTTATGCATTTTCTGGAACTAACCTATTAACGAGATGCCACAGTGCCAGTTCCCTGTTTTCTGCTATTTTTGTGTTTCAGAAAAGTTACACAGGAAATATTCTCGGAATGGGACAAAATAAAAGCCAAACGTCCAGAAATTCACCGAAGCTTCCAGAGAACCGAAGAGGAGACGGAGTGGGGCCATGAGGGGCCCACACAACAGGGCGGCGCGGCCCAGGGCTAGGCCACGCCCCCTATGTGTGTGGCCGCCTCGGTCCACTTCTGACGATGCCCCTTCGCCTATAAAGACCCTCGAGGGGAAAAACCTAAACACCCGATCACTTTTCCAGAATACATTGCGATCCGCCGCCGTCGTCGACCCGAGATCGGGAGGGTCCAGAAGCTCTTCCCGGCACCCTGTCGGAGAGGGGAATCACCACCGGAGGTCTTCTTCATCGCCATGCTTGCCTCCGGCGCGATGAGTGAGTAGTCTACCTTGGACTATGGGTCCATAGCAGTAGCTAGTTGGTTGTCTTCTTCACCATGTGCTTCATGTTTAGATCTCGTGAGCTGCCTTACATGATCGAGATCACCGTTATGTAATTCTACATGTTGTGTTTGTTGGGATCCAATGAATATTGGTGTTATGATTGAGTTGATGTGCTGAATATTATCTTATGTTATCTCTATGTTGTTTATGATCTTGCATGCTGATACGTCTCCAACGTATCCATAATTTTTGATGCTCCATGCTTGTTTTTACACCATTTGCCTAATGTTTCGTTACACTTCGTGGCACTTGAACGGATCGTATGGGCACCTAGAGGGGGGGTGAATAGGTGCTACTCAAATTTTAATTCTTTTTCAATTTAGGCTTGACACAAAAAGGTAAATTCTCTAGATATGCAACTAAGGTGAATTTACCTATATGACAACTAGCAAGGTAGGCAAGATACAAGTAGTAAAGGCAATAAAGGATAGAGGTAACCGAGAGTGGAGCACACTGAGACACGGATGTAATTCCCGTAGTTCCTTCCTTTTTAGGGGAAGTACGTCTACGTTGGAGGGGTGTGGTTGCTACAAAGGCCTAACCAACGCCACAAAGGCTCACCCTATTCTCCGGTGCAAGCTTCCGCCACAAAGGCCTAGCTCACTTTCCACTAAGGGATTCCTCAAGGCGGAATCGGCCTTTACAAAACTTGGGGCACAACTCCACAACTAAATTGGAGGCTCCCAAGCACCACAAAGCAATCAATCAACAAGTATCAAGATATCAATCACACAAATCAAGGTCAAGGGACACAAGGGAACCCAAGACACAAGGGGCCCTCAAGCAAATGAGAGGGGAAATCAAATCGCTTCGGTGAGGATGTAGATCAAGGCCTTCTCCTTCGATTCTCCAAAGATCAAGAGCTTTGGTGGGTTGAGGGAGGAGATCTTGTGGATTTGGTGGCTCCAAATGAGGTGTTTTTCTTGTGCAGGACGAGCAGCTTGAGGTGGAAGAAGGGGAGGGGTATTTATAGCCCCTCCCAAAATGTAGCCGTTGCTGAGCTGGGGGGGCGGATTATCCGGCCAAAGTATGACCGGATTATCCGGCCCCCCTGGCCGGAATATCCGGCCCCTAAACTGGGTGACGCCGAAGCAGGTCCTTAGCCGAATTCTGAGGTCGTCGAAGGGGGGGGCGGATTATCCGGCCCCATTACTGCATGACGCCGACTCAAGTCCTTAGCAGTTTTTGAGCTCTCGTCGGGGGGGGGATTATCCGGCCCCCTGGCCGGAATATCCGGCCCCATATCTGGTTGACGCCAAGCAAAAGACTTAGCCGTTTTCGACCTCTCGCCGGAGGGGGCGGATAATCCGGCCCCTAGCCGGATAATCCGGCCTGGAACTGTAAAATCTGCACCACTTAACACACACTTAAAATTCCTAATGTTGTTATCTAACACACAAAACATGAGGGATACAAAGTATGCACTTTCAATCTCCCCCTTTTTGGTGTTAGATGACAACACTAGGATTTGCAATAGAGATCGAATATTTCAAACAACAAATATTTGAGCAAGAAATAAAGCTCCCCCTAAATGTGTGCATCTACACAAATGAGTTTGTAGGAGGCATACCTTTTCATGGATAACTCAATCAATATGGAATTCCGAATATGATAATGACGAGAAACCGGACAATAATTCCATAGCCATCTCACACATAAACCATGAGCTCACAAAAACATAAGTGAACAAACATAATGATCCACATGGCACATATAGAACATATAACATAGTCTCATACACACCATGGTAGCAAATAAACCACAACGAAGTTCAACCACACGAAGTTCAACCACACGAAGTTCCAAACTTAAGACAAGTAAAATAAGAAGAAACACAAGCGCCAAAGGAATGATAAACGCGCAAACTTGTGTTCCCATCCATGCAAATCCAGTAAGACTCCGAATAGAACTACTTCTCCCCCTTTGGCATCAAGACACCAAAAAGGAAGAAGAGCGATGCTACACGCCCTGAGGAATCAATCCTCCCAATCACCGATGTCGTCGGAGTCCTCAGCATAATCATCTCCGCCATCACCATCATCTCCTTTAGCATCTTCATCACCTCCAGCATCTTCATCCTCAAAGTCCTCCTCAGCCTCTGGATGAGTATCTCCTGTGGGAGCATCTGGAGCACTAAAGATATGCTTCTGCATATCAACCCAGTTATAGCGATCGGTGTTCCAAGCTTCATAGGGCGTAGGAGCAGTAGGAGTGGGATCGGCGGACTGAGCACCACTGAAACAGTGAAGGATCAGCTGCTGAGTGTCCTGAATGCTCTTCCTCTCAACATAGGCCTGGTAGTTCTCATGGTGGATCTCAACCTTCATGCAGAGAACGTTCCTCTCAAACCAGCTGAGCTTCCTCACTTCCCTGGACATAGCAGATGCAGCAGCCCTCTGATCACGAGTAGAAGCACTCGACCTCGCATCAGCCATGAAGGTGCTAGGATATGCAGCTGCTGGGGTAGTAGTCTTCTTCTTCTTGACATACATCTTCTTGACAAGGTGATCCACACAGTCATCATGGATATCATAATCTCCAAGGGCATGCTTGATTAGGAGCATGATATAGGGAGCATAGGGCATAGTGTTCCTCTGAACGATAGCATCCTTGATCTCATAGAAGATGAAATCCATCACATCAAGAGTAAAGTCCTCATCCGGGTCAGTCGAAGTGGCACACTCATGAGCAAGAGAGAGAAGGTCAACAAGCGAGGTCCGAATGGCATCATTGTTACCACCACTAGGAGCAATGTTCTCTCTGAAAATGCGGACAAGCTGATCATAAAGAGGATGTAGGCCATTGATGAAGCCCACAACGCCTGTGGAGTCATAGAGGTCATAGAGCTTGTCCTTGTCAGGCTTTGTCCCCGGATTGTGAATACGGCGACCCACAGGAGTGTCTCCATTATACGCATACCCCAAGAGAGAGGCAAACGTAGAGAAGTCCGATGTACACTCATGCTCTCCAGTCATCCACTTCATAGACTTCTGAGCATTGGGCAAGATCACAAGAGTAGCATAGAACTGCTTGATGAGGCCGGGGTTATAGTTGCACTGAATGCTAGCCAACCCCAACAATCCCAATCTCTCCACCACAGAAACTGCTTCATCAAAATAGGTCTTGCTGCGAAGGTGATCAAAGTCAATAGGATGCATCGGTCGACATGGATTCTTGAAAGGCTCATAGACATCACGGAAAATTCCCCACTGCTCTTCATTCCAGAAACCATGGTCCTCAATGTCTTCATCTCTAGGTGTGGCATACCAATTGTTCCGCCGCACAAGAATGTACTCGGCCTCTGGCATGGTCTTGTAGTTGATACGAGGTGCTTGTGTTGCCTTGCCTTTGCAACGACGGGCTTGAGCCTTGGCAGCCTTTTCTTTCTCAGCTTTCCTAGCAGCCTCCCTCTTTTGCTAACGGATTGCAACCTCATCAACAAGGACTCCTTCCTCATTCCGAATCAACCGGCGCTTGCGCTTCGGCAAACTCAAATCACCTGTGAAGTAGAGAGGCATGGATAGCATGGGGGTAAGCATATGCACACGAGTTACTGAAAAGGATCAAGAATCATGTAGTATTAAAGCACAATCTTCATCCGATGAATCAACTTGATAGCAGGAAGTTAGAAAAAAAACTGGAAGTGCCAGGCCAGATTATCCGGCCAGGGGGGCGGATAATCCGGCCCCTCGAAAGAAAAATTCTACTCATGCTGCAGCACTCAAATTGATAGTTCGGGGGAAAACAACATACTACAAGATTCATGATGATAGGAATTGATCAAAGAGAGGGCCAAACACCAAGAATATGCATAGGTACAAAACAACCCTAGGGTTAGGAAAATACCCGCATCCATTGCAAAAACGGCTTGGTGAAAGCCCTCCCAAGATGGAGGAGAGCAACCTCCGGCGAAATCTGGCCAAGGGGATGGCTGGAGCTCCGGCGGCGGTGGCAGAGAGGCGGCGGCAGCAGGGAAGACCAGGGGGGTTAGGGTTGGAACTGCCTGGAGGCAGCCCAACCCGCCCCCCTTTTATACCTGGCCGTCACTCCGGCCGGATTATCCGGCCTGGAGGGCGGATAATCCGCCCCCCCCCGGATATTCCGCCCAGGGGGGCGGATATTCCGGCCTGGGAGCCAAAAAACAGAACAGCTCGAAATTTTCAAAAACAGATGATGTTTTGATGAAAAATTTGAACTCGTGTGCATAGATTAGATGTCTTGAGATAGGATGGCTTAGGTGAGAGAGCAAACAAGGAGTTGTTCTTGGCACTTGACATTGCAAGAAGAAATCAACGAAAAATCCAATACAAGTGCCTTCCCATATCAAATTAAGAGACAACACCAAGAGAGAACACCAAGACCTCAAATAAGATATGCAAGGAATCAACTCTTCGAAAAGAAGAGGTCGGTGGCCGAAGCCACCATGTTGGAGTGTTATGGCATTGGACCGCGAAGATGTATCTTGGGTCCATAACCACTACTCGTCATTGAAGCTCATATATCACAAAAATAATATTAAGAGAATGATATGATTACTATTGGCATTATGGGGGGAGGGATAGCCCAATTGATTAGGACCGCACTCCCCCTATCTCCATGCCCACACCTAAACCAAACAAGCATCGAAATATAGGTGTATTTGCAAGATGCTCAAGCCACACTCCTTGAATCAATGATATTTAGCTCATTCCTCAAATATCCAAATCTTGCTTCATCAAGAGGCTTCGTGAATATATCGGCAAGTTGATCCTTGGTGCTAACATATGCAAGCTCAATATCACCACAGGCAACATGATCTCTAATGAAATGATTCCGGATCTCAATATGCTTGGTTCTTGAATGTTGCACCGGATTATAGGCGATCTTGATAGCACTCTCATTGTCACATAAAAGAGGCACTTTGTCACAATTGACACCGTATTCCTTTAAAGTTTGCCTCATCCATAACAATTGAGTGCATCCACTAGCGGCGGCAATGTATTCGGCTTCGGCGGTGGAGAGAGATATACAATTTTGCTTCTTAGAAGACCAACACACCAAAGACCTACCAAGAAATTGGCAAGCTCCGGAGGTTGATTTCCTATCATCCTTGTCACCGGCCCAATCCGAATCCGTGAAGCCACAAAGGGAGAAGTCCGAGCCTTTGGGATACCAAAGCCCATAAGTTGGGGTATGAACCAAATATCGAAAGATCCTCTTAACCGCCATAAGGTGGCTTTCTTTAGGAGTGGCTTGATACCTTGCACACACACCTACACTCAACACAATATTGGGTCTAGATGCACAAAGGTAAAGCAATGAACCGATCATAGAACGGTATACCTTTTGATCCACGTTTTTACCATTGGGATCTAGATCAAGATGACATTTAGTGGCCATTGGTGTGGCGGTGATGACCCACAAGTATAGGGGATCACAACAGTCTTCGAGGGAAGTATTACCCAAATTTATTGATTCGACACAAGGGGAGCCAAAGAATATATGTAAGCCTTAACAGATGAGTTGTCAATTCAGCTGCACCTAGAAACAGTCTTGCTCGCAATGGTTTATCAGTAGCAATAGTTTTATAGTGGTGACAGTAGTGAAACAGTAACAGCATTAGTAAAATAGCAGCGGTAATAGTAACAGTAGTAAACAGTAGGAACAAATATTGTAGGCATAGGGATGGATTACGGGCGTTGCATGGATAAGATAATTCATGAAATCAATGAGACATAGGCATTGCAGATAAATAATGATAAAGCATCCTAGTACAAACAATCATAGGCATGTGTTCCATATATAGTCGTACGTGCTCACAAGGAGAAACTTGCACGACATCTTTTGTCCTACCAGCCTGTTGCAGCAGGGCCTCAAGGGAAACTACTGGTAATTAAGGTACTCCTTTTAATAGAGTACCGGAGCAAAGCATTAGCACTCGGTGAACACATGTGATCCTCACATCATAGCCATCCCCTCCGGTTATCCCAATTTTTGTCACTTTGGGGCCTCGGGTTCCAGACAACAATATGTGTATACAACTTGTAGGTAAGACCATAAACAACAAGTATCATCATAGAAATAATAACATGTTCAGATCTGAAATCATGGCACTCGGGCCCAAAGTGACAAGCATTAAGCACAACAAGTTGCAACAATGTCATAGGCACTAAATAAAGATACTAGGCACTATGCCCTAACAATCTCATATCAAATTACATGAACAATCTCATCCAATCCCTACCATCCCCTCACCTACAGCGGGGGAATTACTCACACATGGATGGGGGAGTCATGGATGATCGATGGAGGAGCGTCGGTGGTGATGGTGATGAAGATCTCCGAATCCCCGTCCCGGCAGGGTGCCAGAACGGAGTTTCTGGTTCTGAATCGCGGTTTCTGATGGCGGCGGCGCAGCGGAAGTCTATCTGGGAAAAACGCCGTCTCCCCGATATTATGTCGTCAGAGGGTATATGTAGGCGAGAGGGGAGACCGAGAGGATGGCTGGGGCCTCCTCACGCCAGGGCTGGGCCGCGCCGCCAGTGTGTGAGGGCCCCTCGAGCCTCCTCTCCCTCCTGTCTTCTGGCTCCGTGGGTCTTCTGGTGAAATAGGATTTTTCATGATTTTCCCGAATTTTTACTGGAAGTTGGATTTCTGCACAAAAACGAGACACCAGAGTAATTCTGCTGAAAACAACGTCAGTCCGTGTTAGTTGTATTCAAAACACACAAATTAGAGGAGAAACAATAGCAAAAGTGTTCGAGAAAGTAGATACGTTTTGGACGTATCAACTCCCCCCAAGCTTAGCTATTTGCTTGTCCTCAAGCAATTCAGTTAACAACTGAGAGCGATAAAAGAAACTTTCACGAAGACATTTGCTCATATGATGTATATATACTAACTATGTGATCAAGTACTCAGGCAATTCATAATAAGAAATATGCAACTAATGTCACCTCATAGTCAAGCAAACTATGAAAGAGTGCCAATGGACTAATAACAAGTAACATGTACATAAGAAGCTACAAGATTGTAATATGCATAAATGATATGAAAGAGTGGTATTCCGCTTGCCTTTATTTGTAGAGCAAAACATAAATGCTGAGGCACCTCTGAAGTTCAAGAGAAGACTAGAAGTAGAAATATCAAAGATACAAGCATCAAAGTTATACCACAATTAACCGTGTTCTGGGACAAGCACATTACACTAAGAATAACAGCTATGCTCTCAAGAAGTGCTTAAAGTTAGAAGATGGTGACTCAACATAAAAGTAAACGAATGGCCCTTCGCAGAGGGAAGCAGGGATTTAGCATGTGCTAGAGCTTTTCATTTGTAAAACAGAGATAAAAATTTATTTTGAGAGGTGGTTGTTCTATGTCAACGACTAGCAATGGGGACTTGCTATCTTCCATAATAAACAAGTGAGAGCGGTTCCGAGTTCTTTGAAATTTGGCACATTGGTGCTCTTTTATAAAGCTTTGGCACTCCCCCCCCACCTTTTTTCCTTTCTCAAACCATGGCTAACCGATTCATCGGGTGCCCACCAACTTTCACATTCCTTGGAAGAGTGCCTTTTTTCTTTCTTTTAGAATTAGATTATAATGGTCTGACCAGCTCTCATGCAAATTAATGACGAGCAGATGAAGCTGCCTAGTCGAGGGGTACTTAATTTAATATGGAAGATAGCAATTCCGACCACTACGTCCCCATGAGCTAAAAACAGTGGCACAAAATGAGAAGTAGTTGAAAGTTTTGAAAGGTAGCACATGAAAATTTACTTGGAATGGCTTACAAATACCATGCATAGGAATTTATAGTGGACTCTTTGGAAAACATGATTTTTGGTAATTGGATGCACGAGTAGAGCTCATACTCAGTACAAGTGAAAGCTAGCAAAAGACTGGGAAGCGACAATCGAGAGAGCAATAACTGTCATAATCATGCTTGCGACAAAACAAAATTAATATAGGCATAAAAATGATACAAGAACTCTGAGGCAATTTAGATCATCGAGGCTTAATTGACTTTTTGTTCAGTCATATGCATGCTTGAGCATGTGCCAAGTCGATTCAAATGAAACTTTCAGAGGTGGATACCACAATAACATACCATATTATGAATAAAACAAAGCATGCAAGCGTCTACATGACATGCTACAGGCTAATAGTAAATTGAAACTAATCATATGAAAGCAAGAACTACAAAGCATCCATTTGATAACATATACCTTACATGAACCGACTAAGCATGTCCACATAAATGAGTATATGTACAAAAATGAAAACAAATAGAGTTCATACCAGCCTCTTACCACATCTCGGATTGTCATATGTCATCATTATTGCTCTTCACTTGTGTGGCTTGAATAATATGAAGTGAATACCAAGCTCCAATGGAGTAACGGGAGACTGAACTCTGCAACAAACTTTACAAAACCGAAGAAGAGCAACAAATATTTTTGGGGTTTTCAATTTTTGAAACAAAAGCAGAAGGAAATAGCAAACAAAGCAAAATATTTTTGGATCTTTCAAGTAGCAAACCGAAAATAGCAAGTAAAGCAAACCAAAGGTAGAAAACTAAAGAACCAAACAAAGAGAAACAACGGAAATATTTTTGGTCTTTTTGTGTTTTGGAAAAGTGGAAACAAGAACAAGAACACTAGAGAAGGCGAAACATGAATATACAAAGGTCCGACAAAATATGATATGTAGATGAGTGAATCATCGGCGTACCTCCCCCCAAGCTTAGGCTTTTGGCCTAAGTGGAGATCAATCCCAACTCGGCCAACTCGGCCATGAGGTGGCGCCTCCGTAGTGTGACGACGAAGCACCATCATCCTGATATGAGCTCGAGGATGCCCCGGAGTGGTACGTGGTGAAGTGATAGGCCGGCTCCTCCTCTTCCTCCTAGACCACTGCACCGTGTTGGATATTGAAACCAAGCAACCTAAGCTGATCGTCCAACTCCACCTTCGTGCACGACCATGGCCTCATGTGAATGCTGAACAAGTTAGGCTGAGGCAAGGGAACTTCCCTTTCCTCTCCGTCAATAAATAACATCCTGTAAACTAATTTCCCTGCACAAGAGTTAGCAGTAACAAAATGATGGAGTTTCATAGCAGCAAGATCAAGCCTTTGTGGAGCCAACAATACATCATTAGGAGCAATAGAAAGTCCTAGCTCAGCAACAATGCGCGCGGCAATAATACCTCCATAAATAGGTCCCCTAGCGGCTAGGCGACGAGCAATAATAGCACCGAGATTATACTTCCTACTAACATCAAGAGCGGTAGCTAGATAAGCTAAATGATAGTTGGAGATATTGCTAGTGTTTTCTCTACCAAGTACACTAGTTGCGAGATAGTAAGTGAAATATCTAATAGCTGGGAGCTGAATGTTTCTTATCTTGCCACGCTGTGCTGTGCGGTCATCATCATTGGTCACCCCTCGGTAAAGCTCCAACAAATCAGCTGGGTGATTTTGTATCCTCTTGGCCGTTCCAAACATGGGAATACCTAAAATAGAACAAAACCTCCCCAAAGGCATGGTGAAAGATTTGTCATAAATCTTAAATGCAACGGAAGGATTGAAATGAGCGTTAATAAATTTAAAACTTTCAACGAAAATCTTTGTAAGCATAGCATATTGGTCTCTTTCATCTGTCATGTAAGCAGTCAACCCAACCCTGTTAATAAGGAGCAAGAAATCATCAAGAATCCCTGCATCACTCAAAAAGTTAATACAAGGGAAGATGGATGGATGTGCATCTCCATCGTCCCCTTCAAGGTTTGGTGACATGAGATCCTCATTATAAGACATCCTATATTGAGAAGTGGATTGATACGTCTCAAACGTATCTATAATTTTTGATGCTCCATGCTTGTTTTTACACCATTTGCCTATTGTTTCGTTACACTTAGTGGCACTTTTATGCATTTTCCGGAACTAACCTATTAACGAGTTGCCACAGTGCCAGTTACCTGTTTTCTGCTGTTTTTGTGTTTCAGAGTGATACACGGGAAATATTCTCGGAATTGGATGAAACAAGTTCCTGAAGTCTTATTTTACCCGGGAGCATCCAGACATCCGAAATAGAGCCGGAGAGGGGCCAGGGCCTGCCCTCACACTAGGGTGGCGCGGCCTAGGCCCTGGCCGCGCCACCCATGTGTGAGGAGCCCCTGGCTGCCCTCTTGCGACGCCCCTTCGCCTATATAAAGCCTCGGGACGGAAAACCCTAGGGGATTCGGCAATTTTCCAGAAACAGTTCCGCAGCTCCGCCGCCGCCACCGAAAAATTTCGGGGGACAGAAGTCTCTGTTCTGGCACCCTGCCGGGACGGGGAAGTGCCCCCGGAGCCATCTCCATCGATCTCCATCGCCGTCTCCGCCGTCTTCATCGACCTCACCGCCATCTCCATCAACCTTGCTGTCTCCTATGATGAGGAGGGAGTAGTTCATCCCCGGGGCTGAGGGCTCTACCGGTAGCTATGTGGTTCACCTCTCTCTCCCATGATGTGATCTTTATGTGATCGTGAGCTTTGTATCATGTTGAACAATTAGATGTTATTATTCAGATGTTATGTGTACTCTAGTGGTGATTGTTAAAGTAATCTATTCCTCCTGCCTTGGTGTAACGGTGACAGTGCGTGCATCATGGTGGTACTTGGTTTAGGCTATGATTGTGATCTCTTGTGGATTATGAGAATAATTATTACTATGATAGTATTGAGTGATCTATTCCTCCTTTCATGGTGTAAAGTTGACAGTGTGTGCACCGTGTTAGTACTTGGTCTAAGTCGCAATGATTTCTATCTTGAATTGTGATCTGATTTGGATGTCTCTATGAGTGGTGTTTGTCAAGTACTTGATGAACTTTAAGGGGTGCTTCTGTAGCCACTACACAATGATTAGTGTTATTCAATAGGAGAGTAATTCAGAGTACCATAGTGGAGAGAAGTTGTTTATTTGTTCAATCATGTTATATTGTTGGGAGTGTGTCCACTAGTGAAAGTATGATCCCTAGGCCTTGTTTCCAAGCTTTGCACACCGTTTACTTGCTGTTTTGTTACTTGTTTGCTTGCAGCGATATTTATTTCACATCACGTTTGCTACTTATAATCATCTATACCACTTGTATTTCACTATCTCTTCGCCGAACTAGTGCACCTATACATCTGACAAGTGTATTGGGTGTGTTGGGGACACAAGAGACTTTCTGTATCGTAATTGCAGGGTTGCTTGAGAGGGATAGCTTTGACCTCTAACCTCCCTGAGTTCGATAAACCTTGGGTGATCCACTTAAGGGAAACTTGCTGCTGTTCTACAAACCTCTGCACTTGGAGGCCCAACAAGTGTCTACAAGAATAGAAGTGCGTAGACATCAAGCTCTTTTCTGGCACCATTGCCGGGGAGGTAAGGTAAAAGGTACTCGCATCCTCGTGTGTGAGTGCTCGGAGTTATTTCCTTTAGATTCTGCAATTACATCTTTTTGTTTCTTGTTTTTATTTTCACTAGTTAGGCTTAATGGAAAACAAAGAGTTCTTTAGTCTTTTTCCTGAGTTTAGATATGAAGTGTTTGAAGAGAAAATCGAAAAACCTTTGGAGCTTAATTTGCATGCTAATAGTGTTGTTAGTATGAATGCTTTGAACACCGTTGTTGCTAATGCTATAGAAAAGTCTAAGCTTGGGGAAGCTGGTTTTGTTAAGCATGATATTTTTAGTTCCCCAGCTTTAGTGGAGAAAATTTGCTCTGATGATATTTTATCTCCCATATGTGATGTTCCTTCTTATGATGATATGTTTGAAGAATATGCTTTGCGAAATAGTTGCTCTCTAGCTTGTGATGATACTAAACCTCTAGTTTATGATGGCTATGATGATGAGTATAATATTTTCAGTTCACCTACTATTGAGGATAAAATTAGTTATGATTACAATATGCCTCCTATTTATGATGATTATGGTGATGAGAATAATTATTCTGTTGAATCTGCTCCTACTACTATTGTTCCTGTGGTGAGTATTAATTCTTTTATGCATGTGGCTCATGATAAGGATGCTTTATGTGATAGTTATATTGTTAGTTATATTCATGATGCTACTGAAAGTTATTATGAGAGAGGGAAACATGGTTTGATGGATCTCAACAATATTAAGTTTCCCCTCTTTATGTTGCAAATCTTGAAGTGGCACTTGTTTTATCTATCCATGCTTGCTACTATGTGCCTCGTTGATTTATTTTCTTACAAGATTCCTATGCATAGGAAGTGGTTCAGATATAAATGTCTTTCACACTTGCTTTTTTATGCTCTCTATTGCTTTAAGTTCTTATATGGCGCCTTTGCCTCAAGCTCTTATATGGCGCCCACATGAGCATCTTTGCAAATTACTGCGCCTAGCTCAAAGGCGTTAAAGAAAAGCACTCTTGGGAGATAACCCAATGTTTTATTTTCAGTACTTTTTCTTTTATTTGAGTCTTGGAAGTTATTACTACTGTAATGACCGCTCCTTATCTTGTTTATTTTGTTTTTGTGCCAAGAGAAGCCTCTAATTTGAGTGAGGTAAAGATTTGGGGATGTTGCTGTCCTGAAACTGTTTTCGGTGCTGCACCATAAAAATTCGTGAAAATTCTCTGTATATCTTTTGGACCTGCAATTTCTTGTGCATATGCCCCAGGTTATATCCAAACTTTTGTTAGTTTAACACTTTTTGATTTGAGCAACAGAAAACCCCTCAAAAATTCGACCTTTGTCAGCTGTTCAGTTTTGACAGATTTCTGCCAATATTTGTGTTTGCCGCTTTATCGCTTTTTTTAGTTCTTTTAATCATAGAACTTTTGGGGAAGTTGCTACAGTAGTTTATGCTATATATGTGGTGGTTTTGGGTTGAAACCTGAAGCAAAAAGAGGTTGATTATATGTTATGCTTGCACTAATGTTGCTAATAGATTTGTGTTTAGTTTTGTATGAAGGAAGTTTTCAAGTGTAGGGATTGGAGAATGATGAGATGAGTTGAAGAATGGACAAAAGCTCAAGCTTGGGGATGCCCATGCATCACCCCAAGAAATATCCAAGAAGTACAAGCGTCAAAGCTTGGGGATGCCCCCGAGGCACCCCTTCTTCATCGGCAAAAATTAGGTCACCTTTCAAGACACTATATTTTTATTGCTTCATGCACTATGTGTTTTTCTTGGAGCGTCAGTTGTTTTAGTTTTCATTATTAGTTTTGTTTTGTTTGCTGCAATAAATGGTTTGATCACATCATGTTTCTTTTGGAGGAGATGAACTCACTTTTCATTTGCCAAGAACGCTCTAGTTTTCACTCTTATTAAAAACCGAGTGTTCTTCTTTTTCTGCTACTGCTTTTGGTTTTCGTTTTCGCCTTGATTTGCGTTCAGACCTTGTCATATCTTTTCATCAAGGTGTATTTTTGCCTCTGATCTTTATTGGTTTTCATCAAAAGAGGTGTTTATAAAAATTTCAAATGGTGTTGGAAAAGAGAAAAAGCTTTGTGCAAAATAGTGGTACAAGAAGGAGCTTGTGTAGACTGCGGCCTAGGCTTTTTCATGTCATGCTTGATGTCTTTTTGATAGTATGCTTAGTGGTTTTGCTGTAGCATGACTTGTCTCAAATGACTGAGATTGCTTAATGAGCCTTTGAAAAAATCATGCGTTGTTTTTATTATATGGAAGCATTTATTTGGTTTTCTCCTTTGATGCTTTATTTGGGTTGACTTGGCACATGCTTACACCATGTTGACTACAAAATAAGTCGCCAATAGCCTCTATGATCATTTAGTTTTTGACTTTTGATGCCATCTTATGCTTCTTTTAATGTCGCTTTGTCGCTTTGCATGATTATGGCCGTTATTGCTCTCTTAGTTGGTCGCTCCCAGTCTTTTGCTAGCCCTCGCCTTGTACTGAGTATGAGCTCTACTCGTACATCCAACTCCCAAAAACCAAGTTTGCCATTGTGTCCACTATAAACTCCTATGCATGGTATTTGTAAGCCATTCCAAAGTAAATTTTCATGTGCTACCTTTCAAAAACTTTCAACTACTTCTCGTTTTCTGCCACTGTTTTTAGCTCATGGGGACGTAGTGGTCGGATTTGCTATCTTCCATATTGCTTATTCCAAAAGAAAAAAAAAGAGAAAAAAGAAAGAAAAAAGGCACTCCTCCATGGAATGTGAATGTTGGTGGGCACCCGATGGAATCGGTTAGCCATGGTTTGAGAAAGGAAAAAAGGTGGGGAGGAGTGCCAAGTTTTATAAAAAGAGCACAAAAAGTGCCAAACTCTCTCTCAAAAACTTGCTTCATTTTTGTATGAAAGATAGTAAGAACCCCATTGCCAGTCGTTGACAAAGACAACCACCTCTCAAAACCAATTTTTATCTCTCTGTTTTACAAATGAAAAGCTCTAGCACATGTTTAATCACTGCTTCCCTCTGCGAAGGGCCTTTCTTTTACTTTTATGTTGAGTCACCACCTTCTATCTTTATGCACCATTAAGAGAGCATAGTTGTCATTCTTAGTATAATGTGCATTGTCCCAAAGTTTTCATTGATTGATTCATATTATTGGTTTCACTTGTTCTTAAATTATTTGTATCTAGTCGCCCTCTTAAACTTGAAGGTGTCCTATGCATTTATGTTTTGCTCTCCATGAAGGACAAGCTGAAAACCATTTGTATGTTTTTCCTTATGATTTGAACACACGTTTGACTTTTATTGTTTCATTATTCATGATCTTTTGTTTGTGTTCATTTGCATGTTTACAACATGGTTGCTAAGTTCTTATTGTCAAGATTATATCTTTCATGCCCATGTTTTAAGTTCTTATGATCCCAGCTCACAATGCTTACATATATGATCAAGATTGTGATGGTGCATGCCACCTCAAAAAATTATTTCTTGTGTTATCACTTACCTACTCGAGGACGAGCAGGAGTTAAGCTTGGGGATGCTTGATACGTCTCAAACGTATCTATAATTTTTGATGCTCCATGCTTGTTTTTACACCATTTGCCTATTGTTTCGTTACACTTAGTGGCACTTTTATGCATTTTCCGGAACTAACCTATTAATGAGTTGCCACAGTGCCAGTTCCCTGTTTTCTGCTGTTTTTGTGTTTCAGAGTGATACACAGGAAATATTCTCGGAATTGGACGAAACAAGTTCCTGAAGTCTTATTTTACCCGGGAGCATCCAGAAATCCGAAATAGGGCCGGAGAGGGGCCAGGGCCTGCCCTCACACTAGGGTGGCGCGGCCCAGGCCCTGGCCGCGCCACCCATGTGTGAGGAGCCCCTGGCTGCCCTCTTGCGACGCCCCTTCGCCTATATAAAGCCTCGGGACGGAAAACCCTAGGGGATTCGGCAATTTTCCAGAAACAGTTCCGCAGCTCCGCCGCCGCCACCGAAAAATTTCGGGGGACAAAAGTCTCTGTTCCGGCACCCTGCCGGGACGGGGAAGTGCCCCCGGAGCCATCTCCATCGATCTCCATCGCCGTCTCCGCCGTCTTCATCGACCTCACCGCCATCTCCATCAACCTTGCTGTCTCCTATGATGAGGAGGGAGTAGTTCATCCCCGGGGCTGAGGGCTCTACCGGTAGCTATGTGGTTCACCTCTCTCTCCCATGATGTGATCTTTATGTGATCGTGAGCTTTGTATCATGTTGAACAATTATATGTTATTATTCAGATGTTATGTGTACTCTAGTGGTGATTGTTAAAGTAATCTATTCCTCCTGCCTTGGTGTAACGGTGACAGTGCGTGCATCATGGTGGTACTTGGTTTAGGCTATGATTGTGATCTCTTGTGGATTATGAGAATAATTATTACTATGATAGTATTGAGTGATCTATTCCTCCTTTCATGGTGTAAAGTTGACAGTGTGTGCACCGTGTTAGTACTTGGTCTAAGTCGCAATGATTTCTATCTTGAATTGTGATCTGATTTGGATGTCTCTATGAGTGGTGTTTGTCAAGTACTTGATGAACTTTAAGGGGTGCTTCTGTAGCCACTACACAATGATTAGTGTTATTCAATAGGAGAGTAATTCAGAGTACCATAGTGGAGAGAAGTTGTTTATTTGTTCAATCATGTTATATTGTTGGGAGTGTGTCCACTAGTGAAAGTATGATCCCTAGGCCTTGTTTCCAAGCTTTGCACACCGTTTACTTGCTGTTTTGTTACTTGTTTGCTCGCAGCGATATTTATTTCACATCACGTTTGCTACTTATAATCATCTATACCACTTGTATTTCACTATCTCTTCGCCGAACTAGTGCACCTATACATCTGACAAGTGTATTGGGTGTGTTGGGGACACAAGAGACTTTCTGTATCGTAATTGCAGGGTTGCTTGAGAGGGATAGCTTTGACCTCTAACCTCCCTGAGTTCGATAAACCTTGGGTGATCCACTTAAGGGAAACTTGCTGCTGTTCTACAAACCTCTGCACTTGGAGGCCCAACAAGTGTCTACAAGAATAGAAGTGCGTAGACATCATGGATCTTGAGGGCCTTGATGACCTTGGTGCATCACTTTCAAACACTTCTCCATATGTGAAGTTGTCCATCTCCCTTCTCTGAAATTTTTCAACAAACTCATAAAAAGTGATTTAAAGACAAGCAAGTGTAGGAAACTACTATAGTAGGTTACTAGAGAGCTAACATGCATCAAAATAACAATTCTAAGCAATAGAACAAGCATGCATACTCATTTATCCTGCCACCTACAATGCTAAAATACTCAAGAAATACTTTACCAAAAGAAAATCTACTTGGACAAGTGGAGGAGTCACATACCGGAGAACAAATGCTCTAAATTTCAGCAGAAATGTTGGGCTGAGCAAGGAGATCGAAAAATCCAGGTGAAGAACAGCAAGAACTCAGGTTTGAGCTGGGTGTGTCATTGTTTTCAGGAGAGAGAAAGAGCAGGGGAGGAAAAGATAAGTGAGGGGCTAGGTGGGGCCCTCTCACACCTGGGTGGCGCAGCCAGGGCTGGGCCGCGCCACCTATGTGTGAGGTAGCGTGGCAGCCCCTCCTGGTGCCTCCCAGGTGTCTCCCTGCCCCATTTTTGACATAAAAATTTATAAAGAATTTTCTGGAATTTTTCGAGAAACTTTATTTTTGAGGATTTTTCAGAAATTGGCATATCGATAAAAATTCAGAAAAACGAAGATGAAATGATTTCAAGCAAATCAAAACCAAGCATGCAGCAGCTCTGAGATACTCTTAATCATGCAACTAAACTGAAGGAATAAAATTTTATGAAAGTAAATACAAGTGAGGCGGAGTGGATGCGGTGAAAACGAAGTTTCGTTCATATAAAATCACTTTGTTAACAAGGTTGATCAAGTCTTGTTACCAAACTAACTTTATATGAGGCAAAACTTTGCACTTCACTTAATGCTTATGTTACCTCAACTTTGATAGGTATAGTCCCAATCATAACAATTTTATATTCTTCCTTGAACTTTCGCTCTGAACAAATAATTTGACCAACTTTGATGGTCTCAACATGCTTGATTGCATTTAGAGCATTCTTCATATCAATCTTCTTGGGAAAATAAACCGTATACTCTTTGTCATTAACATTAAAAGTGACTTTTCCTTGATTGCAATTAATAACAGCACCTGCAGTGTTTAGAAAAGGTCTCCCAAGAATAATAGACATATTATCATCTTCAGGCATTTCCAACACAACAAAATCAGTTAATATTAAACAACTGTTAGCAACTTGAACAAGAACATTTTCACATATACCAATAGGAATAGTAGTAGACTTATCAGCCATCTGCAAAGATATATCAGTTGATACCAATTTTTCTAGATCAAGTCTCTTATAAAGAGAAAAAGGCATGACACTAACTCCAGCTCCCAAATCACATAAAGCAGTTCTAACATAGTTATTTTTAATGGAGCAAGGAATAGTAGGTATACCTGGATCTCCAAGCTTCTCTGGAACTTTACCATCAAAAGAATAATTAGCAAGTAAAGTGGAAATTTCCTCACTGGGAATTTTCCTTTTGTTAGTGACAATATCTTTCATATACTTGGCATAAGGAGGCATTCTAATAGCATCGGTCAAAGGAATTTGCAAAAATAAAGGTCTCATCCATTCACAAAACCTGTTGTAGTGTTCTTCTTCCTTGGACTTGTGTTTCTTACCAGGAAAAGGCATTGGTTTCTGTACCCAAGGTTCTCTCTCTTTACCATGCTTGTTGGCAATGAAGTCTTCTTTGGTGTACTTTGCATTTTTATCACTCTTTTCCGGTTCCTCTTCAACTTCTTCTTTATCGGGAGCATCTCCTGGTTCAGTTTCAGCATCAGAAATAGAAACACTGTTAGGGTCTTTACCTGTATCAGATGATTCTATGGTTGTTTTATGCTTCTTCTTCTTCTTCTTCTTCTTCTTCTCCTTAGAAGGAATATCATCACTTGAAGTACGTTGAGAATCTTGCTCGACCCTCTTAGGATGTCCTTCAGGATATAATGGATCTTGAGTAGCAGCGCCACTTCTTGTGCGTATTTCACATGCTTGCTTCTCTCTTGCGGCATTAACTAGCAAGTCTTTTTGCACCTTGGTAAGCTAATCAATTTGTGTTTGAACCATTTGAAAATGTTTAACTAGTATCTTCACATCATTGGCGGTTCTCTCCACAATATCCTGCAACTTGTTAATAGCTCTAGAATTTTCCAACAAATGATTATGCACCATTCTATTAAAATTTTCTTGCTTAACAATAAAATTATCAAGTTCATCTAAGCATTGATCAGGAGGTTTAGTATAAGGAATATCTCTTTCATCAAAGCGTTGGAGAGAGTGTACCTCAATAGTTGATGAGTGAGGGATTGGCTTACATAATTCTTCTATAGGAGGTAAATTCTTCACATCTTCGGCCTTAATACCTTTCTCCTTAAGAGATTTCTTAGCTTCCTTCATAACTTCATCATTTAATTCAATCATCCCTCTCTTCTTCGACGTAGGCTCTGTAGATGGCGCAGGGGTTGGTGCTGGTGTTGGCTCAACTAAAGTCCAATCATCATGATTCCGGCTTATTTTAGCCATTAATTCTTCAACATCAGCCGGAGTTCTTTCCCTGAAAATACAACCAGCACAACTATCCAAATATGACTTAGATTTATCCGTTAGTCCATTATAAAATATATCAAGGAGTTCGTTTTTAGGCAATGGTTCTTTAGGCAGAGCTCTAATTAAAGAACAAAACCTTGTCCAAGATTCAGGCAATATCTCTCCTTTTCCCTGTTCAAAATCAAAGATTTTCTGCACAGCGGCATGTTGAGCACTAGCAGGAAAATATTTCTGAAAGAAAGCATTAACCAAAGCAATAAGACTAGTAAGAGATCCAGGAGACAAGCTATTAAACCAAGTTTTAGCTGCATCTTTCAACGAGAAAGGAAAAATCTTAGCAACAAAGTAAGTGCGGAGCTTAATATCATCAGAAAACAAATTACTCAAAGTAGAAAGCTCATTCATGTGCCCCATAGCACTCTCATCCTTAGTACCACACAAAGGAGTTTTCTCAACAATAGATATGTAAGATAAATCCAAAGAGAAATCATAATCCTTGTCTCTAATATTTATGGGAGAAGCAGCAAGCTTAGGATCAGGAGACAAATTATATCTAACAGAGCGTCTTGCAAGAAGTTCTTTAACATTACCAGCATTACGAGCAGCACGTGCTTCAGCAATAAAATCATCATTAAGCTCAATATAAGCATCATCATCATAATCATCACTAGAACATTCCCTAGACTCAGGTGAACTAACAGGTGTAACAGTGGTGTTTCCCAACTTAGCTCTAGCAATAGTAGCATCTAAAAAGGAACCTAGTGAACCACTCTCATCAAGCACAGTAGAAGCATCATCTAAATTATCAGTGGCATTTTCAATCTCAGCAGAAGTAGTAGCAGTAGCGTGTGGGTGTGGTGGTGTAAGCAACTTACTCATAACAGATGGCGAATCAAGAGCAACAGAGGTGTTGAGAGTCGTACCTCTTCTTGTAGTGGATGGCAATATATGAACTTTTCCATCACGAGGTTTACCCATGATGAAAGGATTGCAGCGAACAATATGAATACCAAGTGAACTTACAAATAAAGCTATGCTCCCCAGCAACGGCGCCAGAAAATAGTCTTGATGACCCACAAGTATAGGGGATCGCAACAGTCTTCGAGGGAAGTATTACCCAAATTTATTGATTCGACACAAGGGGAGCCAAAGAATATATGTAAGCCTTACCAGATGAGTTGTCAATTCAGCTGCACCTGGAAACAGTCTTGCTCGCAATGGTTTATCAGTAGCAACAGTTTTATAGTAGTGACAGTAGTGAAACAGTAACAACAGTAGTAAAATAGCAGCGGTAATAGTAACAGTAGTAAACAGTAGGAACAAATACTGTAGGCATAGGGATGGATTACGGGCGTTGCATGGATAAGATAATTCATGAAATCAATGAGACATAGGCATTGCAGATAAATAATGATAAAGCATCCTAGTACAAACAATCATAGGCATGTGTTCCGTATATAGTCGTACGTGCTCACAAGGAGAAACTTGCACGACATCTTTTGTCCTACCAGCCTGTTGCAGCAGGGCCTCAAGGGAAACTACTAGTAATTAAGGTACTCCTTTTAATAGAGTACCGGAGCAAAGCATTAGTGAAAAGGATCTCACGGGCGACTAGAGGGGGGGTGAATAGGCGCTACACAAATTTTACCTTTTTCAAATTTAAGGCTTGACACAAAACGAAATTCTCTAGATGTGCAACTAGGTGAATTTCCTATGTGACAAGCAAGCAAGTAAACAAGAGTGAAAGGAGTAAACACGAAGCAAGTAAGGGTAAGAAAAGACCGTAAAGCGGAAGCCGGAGACACAAGGATGTATTCCCGTAGTTCCTTCCTTTTGAGGGGAAGTACGTCTACGTTGGAGAGGTGTGGTGACACGGAGTCCACCAACGCCACGGAGGCTCACCTTGTTCTCCGGTGAGCAAGCCACGGAGGCTAGCTCGTTTCCACTAAGCGGTGGTATTGGGGGTACCGACCGAAACCCTTACACGGAGGTTGGGGCACAACTCCACAACTCAATTGGAGGCTCCCAACAAGAACAACCACAAAGCTTTTACACGGAGGAAGCTTTGAGGTGACCTCTCTTGCCCAAGGCAAGGTCCACGGAGGAGGAGTGAAGCAAACACTAATTACTTCGGTGGGATTGAGGTGACCTCCCAATCTACCAAGTCTTGGAGGATTTGGTTGGCTAGGTAAGGAGATCTACGGAGTTGAAGCTCAGCACCAATGGAGGAAAGAGAGTGTGGACGAGGTAACCAGATCTGAGGTAGGGGACGACTATTTATAGGCTGGCTCGAAATGTGGCCGTTGGAGAAAACTTGCCCCGGAAATTCCAGCCAGGGGGCGGAATTTCCGGGGTCCACTAAGGGTGGAAATTTCGGCCTGGGGGCGGAAATTCCGGCCCCCCGGAAATTCCAAAATGGAATTTCCGGCCAGAAATTCCGGCCCTTTCCTGAAAGTCGCACCACAGCTTGAGATAAGGGACTTAGTGAAAAATCGCAGGGGCCGGAAATTCTAGAATTTCCGGCCCTCGGAAATTCTGTGTTAACAGAATTTCCGGCCCCTTATCTGCAAGTTGCACCACGGCCTTTAGGAAGGGACTTAGCAGAATTTTCGGGGGCCGGAAATTATGAAATTTCCGGCCCCCGAAAATTCTGCTAAACCAGAATTTCCGGGCCCCTTACTGCACGTTGCACCATAACGTTTCGTAAAGGACTTAGCCGAATTTCGAAGGGCCGGAAATTATGAAATTTCCGGCCCCCGGAAATTTTGTTCAGGGGCAGAAATTCCGGCCCTGGGGTGGAATTTCCGGCCCTGAAACAAAATTTCCGGCCCTTGAATTTTCTCTCCTTTGGGTGATTTCAAGCCATACTACAGCAGTCCCCATTCCCACACTTCTTCACCATCAGTATTGTGCAATACCTGTAGAATTCCTGCAAAGCTCAGCACAAGGTTAAATTCCTTGTATTGTGATCAAACACCCAAAAACTGAATATGTCCTTTCAATTAGCACTCGATGAACACATGTGATCCTCACATCATAGCCATCCCCTCCGGTTATCCCAATTTCTGTCACTTTGGGGCCTCGGGTTCCGGACAACAATATGTGTATACAACTTGTAGGTAAGACCATAAACAACAAGTATCATCATAGAAATAATAACATGTTCAGATCTGAAATCATGGCACTCGGGCCCAAAGTGACAAGCATTAAGCACAACAAGTTGCAACAATGTCATAGGCACTAAATAAAGATACTAGGCACTATGCCCTAACAATCTCATATCAAATTACATGAACAATCTCATCCAATCCCTACCATCCCCTCACCTACAGCGGGGGAATTACTCACACATGGATGGGGGAGTCATGGATGATCGATGGAGGAGCGTCGGTGGTGATGGTGATGAAGATCTCCTCCAAATCCCCATCCCGGCAGGGTGCCAGAATGGAGTTTTTGGTTCCGAATCGCGGTTTTTGATGGCGGCGGTGCAACGGAAGTCTATCTGGGAAAATGTCATCTCCCCGATATTATGTCGTCAGAGGGTATATGTAGGCGAGAGGGGAGACCGAGAGGATGGCTAGGGCCTCCTCACGCCAGGGTGGCGCGGCCAGGGCTGGGCCGCGCCACCAGTGTGTGAGGGCCCCTTGAGTCTCCTCTCCCTCCTGTCTTCTGGCTCCGTGGGTCTTCTGGTGAAATGGGATTTTTCATGATTTTTCCCGAATTTTTACTGGAAGTTGGATTTCTGCACAAAAACGAGACACCAGAGTAATTCTGCTGAAAACAGCGTCAGTCCGTGTTAGTTGTATTCAAAACACACAAATTAGAGGAGAAACAATAGCAAAAGTGTTCGAGAAAGTAGATACGTTTTGGACGTATCAGGCGGCCCCATTTAGTTCCTTCATCTTGAACCTCTTGAGCATGTCTTGGACATATTTGGCTTGATTAATGAAAGTCCCTTCTTTCAATTGCTTGATTTCAAAACCAAGAAAGAACTTCATTTCGCCCATCATAGACATCTCGAACCTATCGGTCATAAGCTTTGAGAATTCATCATTAAAAGCTTTGTTAGTAGAGCCAAAAATAATATCATTAACATATAGTTGGCATACGAAAAGCTCCCCATTGACCCTCTTAGTAAAAAGAGTGGGGTCGATTTGCCCAACTTCAAACCCACGGTCTAACAACAACTCCCTAAGGTGCTCGTACCACGCATGTGGGGCTTGTTTAAGGCCATATAGTGCCTTATGGAGTTTGTAGACATGGTTCGGGAAGTTGAGATCCTCAAACCCCGGGGGTTGCTTAACATACACTTCCTCTTTCAATGGACCATTTAGAAAAGCACTTTTAACATCCATTTGTTGCAACTTAAAATTATGATGAGTGGCATATGCAAGAAGGATACAAATGGACTCAAGGCGAGCCACGGGAGCATAAGTCTCTCCAAAGTCAATTCCTTCAACTTGGGAGAAACCTTGAGCCACCAATCTTGCCTTGTTCCTCACAACAAACCCATGCTCATCTTGCTTGTTCTTGAATATCCACTTTGTGCCAATCACATTCCGGCACTCCTTTGGCTTCTCCACTAACACCCAAACATTATTGCGCTTGAAGTTGTTGAGTTCTTCATGCATAGCATCCAACCAATCCGGATCTTCAAGGGCTTCAAATACTTTCTTGGGTTCAACCATGGAGATATAAGCATGATGATTGCTAAATTGTGCCAATTGACGCCGGGTTGACACTTTGCTCCTTAAATCTCCAATAACCCTCTCAAGAGTATGACCTTTAAGTTCCAAGTCCCTTTCAACTCTTCTCTTGCGACGGACTTCGATCTCCTCATTTGATGATAGAGGAATCACTTGATCATCTTGATCATTTTGGTCCCCGTATTGACCATCAACTTGACCTTGATCACCATTATGCACATCATCACTCTCTTCATGAGTAGGTTGATCTTGGTCTTGTGAATAATTAGGGGCGGTTGAGATAACCGGAGATGATGGGGGTGCCCCTTCTCCTTCATGAAGGTCCTTGTCTTGTTCTTCGGTTGGTGCATTAGTTGCTTCTTTGGGAGAGGCTTGTTGAGCTTGTGAAGATGAGGGATCCACTTGAGTAGAGCATAGTCCTTCTCGGTCCACCACAAGGTGTCCCGCAATGGGGCGGAAAAATCCCACACCCATTCTTCTTATGGCATCTTGAGGTATTTCAACATCTACATCACAAGGAACAACATCTCGCCCCCCTTGGGAGCTATCATTTTCTTCGAATACCACACTACAAGATTCTTCAACACGTCCGGTGGACTTGTTGAAGACTCTATAAGTGTGGGATTCGGCACCATAACCAACAAAAATACCTTCTATTGCTTTCGGATCAAATTTACCTAAACGAACTCCTTTTCTTTGAAAGAAACACTTACACCCGAAAACCCGGTAGTAGGAGATGTTGGGCTTGCTTCCGGTGAGTATCTCATATGGAGTCTTGTTTAAGCCTTTGCGGAGGAAGAGCCGGTTCGAAGAGTGGCACGCCGTAGAGATATCTTCGGCCCAAAAGTTGTATGGAGACTTAAACTCCGCCAACATGGACCTAGCCATATCCATAAGAGTCCGGTTCTTCCTCTCGGCTACACCATTTTGTTGAGGGGTGTATGCAGCAGAATATTGATGACGAATCCCCTCATCACTAAGAAATCCATTCAAGGTGTAGTTCTTGAACTCGGTGCCATTGTCACTTCTTATTGCCAATATCGTTTGCCCATGTTGATGTTCAACTTCTTTGGCAAAGTCGATGACGGTTTGTTGAGTCTCACTCTTGTGCTTAAAAAAATATACCCAAGTGTATCTTGAATAGTCATCAACAATCACCAAACAATATTTCTTCCCACCAAGGCTTGCATGAGAGGGAGGACCAAAGAGATCCACATGAAGGAGCTCCAAGATCCTCTTGGAAGAAATGATAGTCTTGCTTGGATGGGGAGAGTCATGCATTTTTCCTAGAACGCAAGCCCTGCAAACACGATCTTTGACAAAAGAAACATTCTCTTTTAGTCTGAGTATGTGGCCACCCTTGTGAAGACTTTGCAAAGTTCTCATATTGACATGGGCTAGTCGGCGATGCCAAAGCCAACCCACATCGGTCTTTCCGAATAAACACATTGCACTTGTAGTGGTTTTCCCCGAGAAGTCCACCACATACAAGTTGTTTTCAACGTGCCCAACGAAAGCGACCTTTAGAGACTTGCTCCACAAGAGTACCACAATATCATTATCAATGAAGACGGCAAAGCCCATCTTTCCAAGTGCACGAACTGAAAGTAAATTGTAACCAAGGGTCTCAACAAGCATGACGTCCACAAGGGAAATATCTGGTGCGACCACCACCTTGCCAAGACCCAATACCTCGGATTGTGACATATCTCCATAAGTGACGGTTATATTGTTGACGTTAGGCTTCATCTCCGTCATAATATTCTTGCTTCCGGTCATATGACTTGTGCATCCACTATCAAGCACCCATTTTGAACCACCGGAAGCATAGTCCTACAAGAGATCATTGCTTGGTTTTAGGTCCCCATTTCTCAATGGGTCCTCTTTTGTTAGTAACAAGGGTTTTTGGAACCCAAATAGACCAAGCAACATAACCATCATTGGGACCAACATATTTTGCATAAACATCACCATAATAATCACGAAATAAGACATAGTGATGGTTAGCAATTCCCGCATGATCATCATGAGTGGCTTTGCCACCCACAATAGGATCCTTCTTTGCTTGTGCGGGCTTGACCTTCTTTTTCTTGTTGTTGTTCTTCTTCTTCTTCTTTGAGACAAAGCCAATCCCCGTTTTATCACCAAATGCCTTTTGCTTACTCAAAAGGTCATTCAAGTTTTTCTCACCTATGGGAATGGAGGACTTGGCAAGCTCATCTTTCAACCTAGAATTTTCTTCAATAACATTTGCATGATCACAAGTAGAAGTAGAAGAACTAGGCACATTATTCTTAGTCAATTGAATTTGAAGTTGTTCATGTGACTTGGTAAGAATAGAGTGTTCACTTTTCAAGGCCTTGTGAGCCTTGTCAAGATCTTCTAAATCCTTAACAAGTATATCATGACCAACACCAAATTCAACCTTTTCCTTTTTAAGCATTTTTTACTTTAGCACGAGCATGGTCTCGCTCTATAATGAGTTTGGAAACAACTTCATTATTAGATTCCTCAATGGAATCGAGCTTCTCTTCGAGAGTTGCTCGTTCCTCTTGCTCTTCTTCAAGTGACTCGGTTAGTGAGGCAATATCTTGAGCATATTCCTTTTCAAGCCTCATTTGTTCATCTAGTTTTTCAAGAGTTTTACCATATTGGCTCAATAGACGTTCAAAGTGAAGCTTATGAACGCCATCTACACTAGACACATAATCATCAAAAGCAACAGTTTCTTCCTTTACTCTAAGACTAGCAAGATCATTCAAGGGAGCATCATTTGTCTTAGAGGAGGAGAAAGGTGTGGGTGATACCTCGGAAGACTTGGCCATAAGGCACTTGACGTTCTTGACGAGAGAGTCCTCATTGGGGGATTCAAAGAGTGATGTGGGGGAAGTGGAGGTGGTTGCCATTGCGGCTATCTCACTAGTTGTGGTTTCTTCTTCATCACTCTCACTTGCGGAGTACTCTTCTTGAGTCAAGAACACAAACTTTGGTTGTTTCTTCTTTGGTCCACCCTTCTTCACAAATGGCTTCTTTGATGGTGACTTGGTCTTGCTTTTGAGGATGAGCTTTCCACCATGGTCTTCTCTCTTATAATAAGGGCACTCGGCAACAAAGTGGAATCTATCATTGCAATTGTAGCATGTCCTCACCCTTTGACCATTGTTGTCATTCCTTTGATAGCCACTTGACTTGCTTCTTCTTTGATTGTCTTCTTTAGCCTTGTGTGGATCAACCCAAAAGGTTTTTCCATAGAAGGCTATGTGCTCATTGTACTCATGTCTTATGTCCTCGGGACACATCTCTAGCCTTGCTTCAATGCTTGCTTGAAGAGGAACCTCTTTCTCAACCACACTAGCTTTTAATGCAAGATTGGAGCTTCTTTGCATTTCTATGGCACGAGCACGAGCATCTTCCGCATTTTGTGCGGCAACCTTGTAGGCTTGAATCTCTTGCATCACTTGATTGGAGGTCATCTCATTGAAGTTGTGCTTGCCTTGAACACTCTTCACATCCGCGGGCTCATATGGAGTAAGAGCAAGAATGTACTTCATCTTGATCCACTCATCATCAATATGCTGAGCACCGAGATTCTTGAAGGTGGTAGCGATAGCGTTGAGTCTTCTATACATCTCTTGATGGTCCTCACCATCCATCATGAAGAACCCCTCCGCTTGATTTGAGAAGGCCACATATCTTGTTTTCTTCATGCTCTCATTGCCAACAAAGACGTCGGAGAGTCCTTGCCAAGCTTCTTTGGCGGTGGAGAAGTGTTGGATGTGAGGCAAGTCCTTGGACCCAACGGCGACTTGAATCATGTGAAGAGCGGTAGCATTGAGTTGACTATCGACCGTCTCTCTTCTTGTCATGTTGTTGGGATCCACGGCCTTGAATCCTTCCTCAACGATCCTCCAAAGCTCAATGCAAGAACTGCGCATATGAGAGATCATTTGATATTGCCATTGACCAAAGTTTAATGCATCAAGCTTAGGTGGATCTCCTCTATTGTTAATATGAGGATGAGGAACCGGCGGGTCGGGTGAATACCAATATGGGAATTCACCTTTCCCGTCGCCCTTGGTGGAAGACTTAGCATCGCCATTTTTATCGGCACCCTCCACATCTACCACCACATTCTCCACTTGTGGAGTAGTGGGTTTTTCCAGAGGTGGAGGAGCATTAGCAGTTTTAGCTTGCATGAGTTGCGCTATCATTTCACGCAACTCGCTTATTTGAGATGTCATGGAAGTCATGGATGATTCCAAAGATTTGAACTCACCCATGGAAACTTGACCCGAGCCCTCACTAGGTGGTGGATCCATACTCTTAGGCGGTTAAGCCCGAATTAAGAGCCGATGCTCTGATACCAATTGAACGGATCGTATGGGCACCTAGAGGGGGGGGGGTGAATAGGTGCTACTCAAATTTTAATTCTTTTTCAATTTAGGCTTGACACAAAAAGGTAAATTCTCTAGATATGCAACTAAGGTGAATTTACCTATATGACAACTAGCAAGGTAGGCAAGATACAAGTAGTAAAGGCAATAAAGGTGTGACGACCTCAAATTTGATAACAAATTCGAAGTGCCCGTTATGTATTCCACCGCAATCCCAGAACCATTGTTGCGATATACATAACGTAGTTGGTAACCAGTTCCATAGACATTACAATACGATGATTCAAATACAATGGTCATATAGACCAAGTCATATTACAACACAATATAGCAGCGGAAATAACGTCTTCGGCCCATGCCTTCTCCCTACAGGCAAATGGCGACTCACGGAGACGAGCTTAGTTCTGGTACTCTTCTTCATACCCTTCCTCCTGGTAGTCCTCCCCATAGTCTGGCCAAGTTGATAGCCAGGGACACAGCCGTGAGTACATTGGATGCACTCGCAAACCATCTTATAAATTAAAAGATGAAGTAGATATGCAAGGTTTGGTATAGTGGACTAAGCACTAAGTTGGTTTGCAAAAGCTAGTTTTATTTCCCAAGAATATTTATTTATAGGAAAGAGATTTAGTTCTCTAAGTTCCATCTAGAGAGGATTTCAAGTGTCAACAGCATGTCAAGTCAAGTCCTTCACCAAGTCACCATTTTCACTTTTAATCCTGACAAAAGTCAAGTACAGCTTGCCAACCGTCCATGACCGCGGACGCGGCTATTCGAATAGTTTCAAAGCCTCTGCAGAGGGGTACACTTTACCCACAAGATTCGATACATCTGCCGGGAGAAATCCACGGTTCGACATACACAAAGTATGCGAGGTTCAGATAATCAAACAAAACCTTTCACTTGCTCATCCTAGTATAGGATCCTTCCCTAGAGCCCGGGATACGGAATCCCGTTCCGGCGCCTCTAGTTATGCCCATCCCGGAGGCCGGGTTAGTGGAATCCACCTGGTCAAGAAGTATCCGCCCGTGGAGTCCTTCCATGAAGATTTGATGCAAGACCTCCCATACTAAGATAAACAAGCTACGGATTTAGCCCCTTCCCATATAGGGGTAATATGGTTGTACGGTAAAATTGGCTCCCATAGTACATCACTCGTTGTCATTGAGAAAGATATTTCATAGTTCTTAGTCAAGATTGGTTTTCTTTCATAAAGCCATTATGTAGGAGAGATCTCCATTTCAAGTTTCAAGTTCAAGTCACCAATTTCAACTAGAGTCCCCCTTATAGATGGCCTCAATATTATTAGCGACTAAGCAACTACATTGAGTGATGACCAATAGGTATGGTTGGATAAACTCAGCTTGATGCTCTTGATAATCAAGACATCAATTTACTTCTATCATTCTACTCTAGCAATTCAATCATGCAATTTACTTAAAACAAGTAAAATGCAATAGCAACACTAGGTAGTGGGAGTATGAATAAAAAGATGGCTTGCCTTGGTTGGCAAAGTGTCCGGGGTTTTCTTCTTCTTCTTGATAATAATAATCCCCTCCAATATCCTCCTCGGCAACACTAGTGTCTATTAACGAATAAACACAAAGCACACCATCACTTCACCAAGCTAACAACACACCAAGCACACATCTTTGTTTGCTAACCAAAACATTCATGTTGCATTTTTAGGGTGTTGGAGTGTAAGTCTTTCTTCTAAGTTTTCTTCAAGTGTGCAAGCTAGATTCTTTACTAAGTAGCATAAGTGGTTCACTTGTGCAGCATTGGTGTTGATTTAGGGTTACTAAGACAAGTTTAAGTGGGATGGGTCCACTAAGGGAATTGGTAATGAGGGCAATTAATTCTAAGTGTGCACTAGTGATCTATCATTTTATGCTAACGAATAGGTTTGGGTTAGGGTCTAAATGATCACACTAATATGGTTTGGGGTAGACTAGTGTTGACTAACAGTAAGAGGGGTCATTAGCAAGTTCACATTTTTAATTTTTATGATTTTTGATAGCTTAAATAATTTTCTAGAAATCTTTCATTATTAAACAAGCTAGGGTCACACTATTCATATCTGAAATAATGCTTAACTTGTTTTGAGTTCTAACCAGTACTATTGGATAGAGTATTTTATAAGCTTTCCAACGAATATTTATTTGCTAGATTTGGATTTGTAAAACTCTAGGAATTAAAGTTTGAAAATAGCATCTGAAACAGATTTGAAATAAATGAAAAGGCGGGAATTTAATTAAAAACGATTCGGACCGAAACTTCACTAGCCAGGCCCAGTCCAGACGAAACCCGAACGGGCCGGCCCAGAAAACATTTCGCACGGGGAAAAAGAAATAACAGGGGAGCTGACAGGTGGGGTCGCGCTGTCAGTTCACTTAACGGTTCCCGAATCGGTAAGCTATCGTTGGATTAGAATCGGACGGCTCGCGTCCATCGTCTTCCTCAGCACAGGCGGGGGCTCACCTGCGCGCAGTGTCGAGTGTTCGACGGCGATGGCGAGGCGTAGAGGAAGCAGAGCTCGTCGGCGACGTGCGGGATCGGCGGCGGTGCTCCTCCTCTTCCGATTCCCTGCAGCAGCTGGCCTCCAGGTGGTCGGACGCGGCGGCGCTCCGCTCGTCCAGTGCTGCTCCGGCGAGGCTGGCGACGGCGAACTAGGGCAAGAGGGAGTGAGCGGCGATGTCTGGGAGGTAGAGGGGAGTGAGGTGAGTCGATTCGTTTGATCGGAGGGGCTTTATATAGGCCGGAGCGACGGGGACAAGCTCGGCCAGAAGTTCGTCTTCACGGGGGCCCTGGCGGCGTTCGCAGCGTTCTCCGGTCACGGCGGCCACGCTCGCGTGCTGGGGGGTTGCTGGTTCGGCCGCGGGGTGCTGTGGGTCGGCGCTGGCGAGGGCAGGGTGGTCGTCGACGTGCAGGCTGCTGGGAAGAAGAGAGGGGGG